>CM060830.1:3505000-3750000 GCA_030762175.1 Metallyticus violacea
GTGATTTCTCTTTTGTAATATAAATAGATTGCAAGAATTGTAATTTTCTAAACCTACTTTTGAAAAATACAGCAATTTCACTATTTTTAATTAAGCGTAGCAAAAAACCAGACAAAACTAGTTAAGTAATGTATTATATATATAAGCGTTAGAGTTGGTCATGCTAATACCACACATAATGCCATAATTTGGATTTTATATTCTTTTTTGAAGTTATTCTACTTGGTGAGGAATTCGCTCAGTTTCGCAGTTCCATTTCGGTTGTTAGTGGACACAAGAATGCACTTCTTCTCAACTGCCCGCTTTTCTGTTATACATTTACTTGTGTGAAGGGGATGAGACATTTCATACACAGATGCTGTGTAAAAGAAAATTTCTTAGTAAGCCCATTAGCTTTTCAAATGAGTTATACGGAGAATAACAAAAGGTTTAAGAGAGCAACTTTGGTATGCAGACGAACGTGTCGCCCGTGCCTTTCTTTGAAACAGGGAATTGCTTTATGAACAATGGCACACTGTCACTGGGGCAATACCCAGGTGTACTGTCAGAGAGGGTTAGGTCACGAAACTTTGAAATGCTAATATCTAAAACCCATACAAAGCTTCCATCACTTTCTTTGCCGTTTTGGGGTACATCGAGATAACTGGCATCCTAGCACAGGAAATTTTACTGGGGGAAATTGGAGAAAAGAGAAACACGTGAAAAATTCTTGTTGGTCTATTTCTCAGAGGTAGTAAATATATAAAACAACGTTTATTGATAGTAGAAAGGCGAATTGTTAATGCAGTAGTGACTCAGGAATAATATTTTCTAATGTAACTGATGGTACTTTCAATATTTAACAAACAAAGTAACTTAATCAATGTAGTAAGGTTTAGGAAGTTTTCTGTTAGTATAATAAAGATTACTGATGTTTAGCGTTTTGAAATGAAACACATTGTAATGTGATTAATTGCATTTTCAATGTTTGCAAAATGACAGAAGTTAATTTATGATGATTGTTGTTGTAGTTTCAAAACTTTTGTATAATAGAATCTCATGTTTGAATGTTGGTATGCTTGTTAGGACGACGATTTTAGCTTTTTCTTACAGTTACGTTGTTGCTAGGTAAACCTTTTCTGGTACAAGTGAACTATTGATAGTGACATGATAAGCGTGTTTTAATGCTACGATTGCATAAAATAAACTTTTGTTTTTTTTTAATAATATGAATCGAAATAATTTGCAGATTATGCCCATACCTAAGTTTTAGCGAATTGCGCAGGAATGTACGAGGGTTGATCCCTAAGTTTCCGGCCTAACTGTTTTCTAGGTATGATTAAGACAAAAATTATATTTCACTTTTAAATATATTTACCTTTTAATGCAATACACTTCTCATATCTTTGAATTAATATTTTAATCTCCCCCCCCCTCAAATAGTCAGAAGTCTTGGCTGCTAAGGGCCACAACATCCATCACTTCTTCGTCACACTTACATTTCCTTCCTCACACATTCTTCTTGAGTTATGAGAAGAGGAAATAGTCACTGGGAGCTGGATCTGGGCTGTAGGGTGGATGGTCGATCTCCTTGAAGTCATATTTCTTCACAGCTTCCTTTGCAACAAGAGCTGTGTGCATAGGCGCGCTGTCGTGAAGAAGGCGCTCACCACCACTCAGATTTCCTCGCCTTTTCTCTTTGATGAAAGCACGTAGTCTGTGCAGTAGGCCAGCATAGTACTCCCCATTTACTATGGTGTTCCTCTCCTTGAAGTCAATGAAGAGTATTCTTTCACAGTCCCAAAAGACTGTGGACATGCTCTTCTTGGTTGACTGAGTGACCTTGGCCTTTAGAGGCGGTGCTTCCTCAGGTACACGCCACTCCATTGATTCTCTTTTGGAGTAAGTCCTTCTTTTGTGAAGAATTTGATAAAAGTTCGATACTCCATTTTGAGCATGTCACAATCTTCTACACATAGGTTTTTTAAGGAACTATATGTGAACAACTGAACACAGCGGAGCGGAAGATACAGCTGCAATTATTTATTTAACAGATAAGATAAGGCTTTTGTAAAGGCGATACTCCCTATCGGCGAGACTGAAAGGTTATCGACCTACCCTCGTAGTTACTGAAATTGTATCCATGAAAAATACTTTTTTAAAATTAATTCGACTTTCCACCAATCTTACTTACTAGGCACAAAAAATGATGATGAAACAAACCTCTATAGATATTATGTTTGTCTTTTAACGTTCTAGCGGCAGTCTTTTTCGTTTTTTCTCAACGAAATTCGGTATATGCCATTAAAATAACACATGAAAAATAATTTATGAAAATCAGCAAAATCAGACTATTAGAATTGGGAGTTACCCTGAAACTCCATATTTAAAAATCTCTCTAGCGGTACCGTTTTTTTTTTTTTTTGCAACGAAAATTGGTATATACCATTTAGATTAAATAATAAAATGTTTCTTAAAAAGTCAGGGAAAACGGGCTATTAATAGTGGGGGTATATCTGGGAACTGAGCTTTAAAAAGCCTCTAGCAGCATGAGTTTATAATAATTGTGGTATAGACACACAAGTAACTACTTCTCAATTTCTATAAACTCAATATGTAACTTCTCTTGCTGAGGAACTCGCTATAGTTTCTAAAAGTGTTACGATTTATCTACATTCATTGAGTCACAGCATATATATTGCAGTTGTCTATCAGTTTCCAACGCTACCCCCTTTCACCACAACTGGCCTACCTTGACGCCTAAGAGTCTGCAGACTTTGTCCTGTCTTCCCATTTGGTCAGAGAGGTGACTATGAGTGTTACACGATAACGAACAACTCATGGCAATTTCCGGTGACGGAGCATGCAGTAAGCCTCAAGGTCGCGAAGGTATGCGAGCGAGTGTTTATGGCTCTGTCATTGTTCCAGGAAAAGATAAGGCACTGCACATTATTTTCGGCTAACACTTTCGCGATATAAATGGTAGTCAACAAGCTCAGTTTGTCCAAACGAATATGAACTTTCGGCTAACCTTAATTATAATTATTTTAACAAACCAGAAAAACATTGTTTAACTTTTCCCATAAAATATTAAAATCAGCATCCCCAGATTTTAAAATCATGTCACTTAACATTGCAGGTGAAATAAGCAAAAGTTTAATTTTTAAAATATTTGCGTATAGTGCCATCATTTTATGGAAATTGCAAACTGTATATTTTTTTCAGAACTCTCATGCGTGCATAAGCTAAAATATTACATCACCCTTATGAAGCGATGTGGTTTTGTGCATGCATAAAACAATTCATAGCGCTATTTTTTTTCTAATGTTAGTTACGGCAAGAGGGTGTGTTGTATAACAGCATGGTGGCCACATTTAACAATTTCAGTTCACCGAATAAACAAAACTTAAAAATGCAAATGACATTATGCATAAAACCAAACATTTAAAATGAGTGGATGTGACATGAGACCTCTATATTTAAATACCCCATTTAATTGTCGCAAACATGCAAAAAACTATATATGGGCGTTATCTGCAAACGATGACTTAAAATCTCTAAGAAAAGGTTATAGGAATTGAGAACGTTTCCTTAGAGTTCTGTTTATTTCTGACATAATTAGAATTTTATTTTGCAACGTGTGCTCGCTAAATATTGCAACTCTAAGTTAGGGCATGTACTTATATCGCAAGATTTCATAGAAACACTTTGAACAGGAATATGTTAAAAATGTATATTTTGTTACTTTAATGTACAAAGGACGGACAGCCTATGAGAGCTGTGCAAGTTGAGACATGTTCAGTTCTCCTTAACAAATGTTCAGCTGAGGACTATTGAGAGTTTGTTTTTTCCTACAGCACAACTCTAAGGTCTTGTGCCCTAACGGAAGAAAACATTAACACCGCTGCTTTCATTCTGAGAAGATCATCGAACACTTTAAGAAATTCTGAACATTTGGATATGTTAATGTGACAAATCTGGAGAATCAAAAAATGAAGCGAGTGTTTAATGTCAGAGAATTTCTCTAGGGAAGAACATTTGCTGTGGGTTGTAGTATCAAATTACATACTGAGCATAGCTCTTACTATGTACAGGTTAATTGTTCATTGCACTACATTTGCAGCCGTAACCGTGAAAATAGACTTATTATTTAGCTATTTTATTTCTTTATTATTTTTCAGTAACTTTTGAAGAAATGGAAGCTATTGTGGTTGTACCAATGGAAAGATTTTTTACTAATCTATCTGATTCTGCATGAAGAGTACCTGCTAGGCACCGAAAAAGACAAAAGAATTATATATCTCTCTAATATAACTAGATGTTTGTGTGTGTATCTGTTAACGCTCTAGCGGTCGCAATTTTTGTTTTTTTCTCAATGAAACTCGGCACATAGCCATCAATTAATAAACGATTCGTCGAGTGCATTAACCAGCAAAATTGGACCATTGGGGGGAGGAGGTGAACCAAAAGCAAGAATTTAAAAAAAATGAAAAATAACTCTAGTGAACGCAATTATTGCCATATCTTAAACTCACAACATTTCGAAACTCAGAAAATTTCTTTAAAATGAATTATTAAAAGTAGTTTCCGAAAATCATGGCAATTGGGCCAATAGGAGTGGGGGTAAATCAAAAAACTTTGGGGGATTAAAGCGAAATTTAAAAATTGTTGTGGGAGTTGAAATCGGACGATTAGGAGTGGAGGGGTTTACCTGCACCCGAACATTTAAAAATCACTCTAATGGATTTAATATGTTTTTTCGTAACGAAACTCCGTATATGACATTTAAATACAACAAGAAAATTCGTTTCTGAAAAGGAGGGAAATCGGGCCATTAAAACGGAGGGGGTAGTTGAAACGGAAAATATAAAAATCGCTTTAGCAGCTACAATAAGTATTTCTTCACAACAAAATTCGGTATACACTATTTAAAAAAAAAAAAAAGTATTTTCTGAAAATTAGGGAAATTGAACTATGGGGACTAAAAGTGTATTTCAAAACCGAAATTTAAAAAGTGCTATTGCGTTTAATTTTTCTGTCTATTGTTATAATATAAAAGAACAAATTAATTCAACATAAAATCTCTATTTATAGTTGCATATGTTTTATATATAACAAAAGTATCGTCGTGAAGATAGAAAATGTGAAATATTAATCTGATATGTGTGTGAGAATTATATTTGTATGTAAGAGCGCTCTGTAATAACCTTCAGAAAACGTTTACGTTACATGTTAATAACATTTAAATTAAATTTCAAAGCCTATGAAAATCGATGTAACTTTCGATTGTTTTTATTTACTTTGTACATTATAACTGTTTTTAAATAGTAACCTGTTTTTGTTTTATTGAAACATATGAACATCATCATCTTAAATACAGAACGTAACTCGAAACTTTCTGTTATTTCTCTCTATTTTAGTAAATGTAAAGATGATATCAAGGGCTCAGTTCATAAACATGGTTACATTTAAAAATACTCACACAGTATATGTTTGTCTATCAATGTTCGTATATTTCATTTGATCAATAGTTAAACATTAATTTTTGTGGTTTAATTTCAATATTAATAATAGTAATAATTCTAAAACGTGGTTTCTCTTTTGTAATACTAATAGTTTGCAATTATGTTCCCCCTAATACCACACAGTAGTGCCACGACTTATTTCATTTCATTAATGAACAAGGCCTAATTTGTATTTAATCTCCTAGGTGAGGAATTCGCTTGGTTTACGCAGCACTAATACATGATTAAGTTATTGCAGTGTTGGTAACGACGCAGTGTCATTGCGTTATAATGAACAAACTATGTATGGGAATTTCTCTCTAACTTGAACGAATTAAAGCTGTGACGCGCACGGGAAATCCTGCTCAGATAAACAAACAATACAACGGTTTCTTAATCCTTTAGAGCATAAGGAAATCCATAGAAAGTGCGAAAATAAAACAGATGCAAAAAAATTTTTTTAAAAGAATGTTTTATTTCTTTACATTTATACACTCCGTTTTATTTCATCCATACAAAGCACGCGGTTGTCTTCATTTGACCAGAATTTCTTTACTGCTACTATCACGGCGTAATATGAAGTTCTTAGGAAAAGTCAAATAAAATTACGCCGTAACAATCCCAAAATTCTGGATTCCGTATAAATAGTTACAAATTCTGTGCGAAGTGACAAATCACTCACATTGTAACATCCACCTCGCCGGTGACCAAGCAAACATTTGAAATATTTGAGCTCCCTCTCCTTAGAAGATCACAAACCATAGTAAAAAAGGAAATTAGGAAAATAAAAAGAACAATTGGGAAAAATTAATAGCAAATATTGAACATGACGTTCATGGAAAACATAAGAACTGAGAAAGTTGATATCCAAGCGGTTGCAATAGTATCAGAAAAAGAAAGTGGCAAGAGTCTATAGATACTTTAACAATGGATGAATTTTATATTACAACCTTAAAAAACTGCAAAGTACCGGCACAGGTCAGATACATATAAAATTATGCACCAGACACATTTTACATAAATTTTAATTAATTAATACATGTTGGAAATATAGCAGAGAAATGGCAAGAAGCTCAATATTTAACAAAGGAAATTGGCAAATATGCTCCAACTAATAAGTTTGTTGAATGCAGGATATGTTACAATAATAACAAAAACATTTAATAATACCTTTGGAAGACCAAAGTGTTTCAGACAAAAAAGATCGTCATGGACTGTGTTTTTCCCGTCAACACAGAGAATTCTATTTACATAGACTTTATCGACTCCGAACAAATTTTTCGATACACTCTGCCGCTCGAAATTATGGGACATTGACGTATTCTGCAACATCACAGACACAAGAATAAAAGAAAAACAAATAAAGAAGGAAGCATGAATAGTAAACGGTATTAATGGAGGTGTGCATAATGATGTCAGTTGTCACCAATGCTACTAGACATTCCACTGTATTAAAACACGATACGCAGGAAATGGTGGAAGTAAAGTTAACCAGATAGTTTGTATTTAGTCTAGGAAAAAAAAAATGTATTAAATGAAACTAAACCATGTGTCAAGAAATATCATCAATAAATCTCCGACACAATATGCGAACTTGGGCTTCTAATTGGAGCAAATCTTCTTGTAGTTGTGACAACTAAATTGGCGTAAGAGGGAGCCATTCTTGTTCCCATGGCTGTGCCTTTTATTTGTCCCACCATCGGCGTCGATACACTTCTGAGTACGATGAACTGCTGATTGAGAAACATTTGCAAAAGTGTCCGAAGTGCTGCCAATGTAGCTGTTTTTCTATGGTATACGGTACCATGAGTCTCAAATTTGTCTCGAATGCGTGCAATTGTTACTTGGGTAGGCGGTTCTGTTCTGTACACACGTCTCCATTGTCTTTGAACTTCAACAACATTCTCGGTTTTCCAATATCACTTCAAAATTGCTTTACGCTGTTCAAACGATAATCTTGGATCTATTTTGTTGTAGCAACGCTAGCATAACGTAATGTGAGTCACATCTGTTTACAGAACATCATACTACACATTACTGTTGTTTTCCGGTTCAACTATTTAATATATTAAATAGATATGTACTGTGAAAGGGTGTATACATTTTGGCACCCTCGTTATATCGCATTACATTTGTCATTTTTGTTGATATTTTAAACCATATTGTCCAACTCTGTAAATTGCAAATACAACTTGGTCATCAACAAAAAGTACAGCATGTCAAATACTTCTGGTTGTCAAGTTCTGGTAATATCGTCAATTGTGAGCCCATCCCTATACTCCATTCTGTGAAATCAGCGTCTCCCATGCCACAAATATTTGCGGTGCAAGTTTAGAAGATTCACTCTGTATATACATTAATAACTGAAAAAATAAATAAATAAATTTTGAAATTTATGTTATATATAACATAGATTCGTTTTTCAATTAATTTCGACACCCCAGCCACGCTACGCCACTGATACCTACGTAGGGATATAATGAAAGAACAGTTTAGCGCTACAGAGAGAATGAATGTCAGTCAGCTGTTGTACGTAGCATGTGAGATGAAAGTTGTTTATACTTCAACTATGAACCTTATTCGGGTCCCTTCTGCTCTTACACGCCATGTTTATCAGTAATTGTGTGCAAACAAAAGTTACTACGTCAGAGTGCTTTTGAAAGCCTCAAGGTTCTTCTTTATTTCTATTGGAACTTTCGTGCAACGCATAAGTAGTAACACATTAAAATCGAATTCTGTTCAACAAACACGCATAAGTCTTTTCCAAACAATAACATTTTTGCAAGTTATTTGGTTCAATGCACATGAGATCTGTCAATATGCTCCCTATCAACGCCAATGCGCCGTTCCTGTCGAAACCGTTGTTTGGCACTACTGCGCCGCCGTGCTTGAACGTTTTTTATTCGTAGCGAGTCCTTCATATAATGAGACAGAGCAATATGGTGGGTGCGGTATTCCTGTCGACCACTTTCTCTTAGCCATTGCTGGGGGGTCACTACATTGGCACAAGCCTGAAGCGTTCCGAAAGATCTGATCAGCAGCACGAACTTTCTTGAATGTTTCCATTGAATGGATTGTGTTGTGTTCTCCGGTGTGTGGATAGCGACACTGCTTTTACAAAACGCCCGGATCTTCATTGTGCATTTACAGACGACAAGCCTTTTGTCCTTCTGGGCCTGTGTGCACACACTTTTCGTATTCAAATCCTCGTGAATAACGACGTGCTCATAATCAAAGCCGTCATCAATACAGACCATGGGAGAGTGTTGCGGGTAGCGTGAGCCCCGTTGGCGTCAGTAAACTGCGTGGAAATAATTTTTCTCGGGATTACTTCATTCTTTTTCAATATAATCTGTGTACTGCTTACATTCAGCCCATGGGCTCAGGAAACACGTGGTCCATGTTAATGATACTCGTTCGCTTAGAAAAAGCAATACTTCGGAGCGGTCAGTAATATCATATGCCAAGTGAGATGTGAAAGGTTTTACCTATCGTAATTAGAGGGCCGGTGACCTGAACGTGAGGACAGGTGCATGCAGACAGATCAAAGATTGTAATTACTGTCTCCGGCGCAAGATATTTCATGAGGAACGAATGTAAGTCAAGGGAATATTCCTGCGTCACGCCATGTAATCTTTTAACGAAACATCCTCTCCCGGTCCTGTCTCAACAAAACACAGCGAAAGACACGTAGGTAACAGGCCGAGGCAAGCAACGACTTCAACTTCAACGATACCAAACCTTTCAACGTTCCGGATATTTGCCTCAACGGACTCTAATCAGGGAACTTTTGTATAACTCCTAGGCGGGCTAACCGACCACAACTACATACTAATTAGGGCTTCTATGCAAGTAACGCAATTTTCACAAAAAATGTTTATATCTTACTGAACAACGTCTGAAGAGACCATTCCTTGAACTAAAAACTGACATAACCCCAACAGGAGAAACCCCTTCTGCTTTTTTTGGTGTTGGTGATGGTGGAGATTTGCTCTCAGGATGAAACGATGTAGCAAAATTCACTACCTTTGAAAGAAACTCCACGTCACCAAAACTGCACACGAAATTTTGGATAAGTGCAACTTTGTATGTAGCACCACTGAACGTGTTCTTAATGTTATTCGAATCCTGCCACACAATGATGGTGATTTCTTCCGTTAGAGTTAGACAACTGCCAGCCAGTCATACCAGCACACACAGCTAATACTACAGAGATGTCCCGCAAACTCTGGATACTGCACCACGATAATGCACGGCTCCACATTACAAATGTTGCTGAATAATCACTGCGAAGTGTGTTCCTCACTCTCCCGTAGTCTAGATTTAGACCCACATGACTTTGTTTCTATGTAAATAATGTTGTGTTTATCAAGCTAACTTAGTAAACGCCCCTCAAGGAATAGTATTTGGGTATGTAAATGAAGCGAACATATGTTAAATAAAAAAGTTAAATATTTTTACAAACTACAAGAGTTGGGGGAGGGGTTTGCTGATAAATGCAAGCAGGTAACGTAATTTTTCACAAAAATGTTTATATCCTACTGACCAAGCGTGAAGAAGGTGTCAGTTCATGTAGAAAAGACAGGCTTTAGCTGGAAATCTCTTGACAAAGCAAGACGCAGGTATTTCCTGGAACGTGAACCACCCAGAACGCAACATTTCGATATCCGCAAGTCACTTTTCATTGAATCTCACTGCACATGTCATCTACCATACAGCGTACCCTTGGCGCTTGAAACTTCAAAAACACCTTCTGGGGTTTACTATGAGGTAACTGTTCTAAACGTAAATTAGAGTGCATACCGTGCAAAGTTCTCCACACTTCTCGCGAATTAACGTCATATTGTTAGAAATCGCCAAGTGAAAGCTTGTTCTGAGAAAAGTTGCGTGCCAAATGTCGTCCTTGTGTTGTGACAAAGCCCGCTCTTTGTTTACAAAGCCAAGTGCAGAGAAACACGATGCAGATCTCTTGGCAGAAATTCGAGAACAGCGGGTCGGAAACAAGGAGTCTTATTCTTTTTTCATTATCTGCCCTTATCCGGACGTTCGTCCCTCCTTCCTGGCACAGCTGCCCCGGTTCCACTCCACCCACACTTTCCCCTCCCTTCTCCTTATTCATATTAATGGTTGATGAACCTTGAGTTAGGTGTCTGCATTAGGGGAGTGATTCCCAAACATAAGAAGGGAATACCTGGAGCAGTGTCTGCAGTTGGGGTTAATGGTGCCGCATGCACTCACTCTTTACTTAACTATGAAATGTTAAAATGACCACAAGTTAGTTATTTGTATTCCTATACTGTGTTCGTCCTTTTCACACTATTGCTTGCACTATACGTTTTAGTATTCAATTTTATTTCTGTTTGTTTAGTTTTCTTTGTAGAATTTTAAACATTTTTACTTAATATTCATTCCCGATTCGTTTTCTCTTCTTTCCCCCCTCCTTTATGTCTTCTTCTGTGTTTTAATCCTGTTTTTGTGTTATTTTATTTCGTGATATTACTGTTTTTTTTTTAATTTCAAATATAAGTATACTATAGCTGTAATGTGTGTTTTTAATGATTTTGTTTTGAAAAAATTTAAAAAGATTGTTTCTTGATATTATTTTTTCCTTTTCTCTTCATTCATTCATTCATTCATTCATTCATTCATTCATTCATTCATTCATTCATTCATTCATTCATTCGTTCATTCATTCATTCATTCATTCATTCATTTATTTATTTATTTATTCAGTTTTTGTTTCCGCGTTCCTTTAATAAGGAAAGCGGAAGAGAAGCAGAGAAAAACGGAATAAAACAAAACCAAATAGAATTTGAATGAACAGAATAAAACGAGAGAAAAAGAATAAAATAAAATGAAATAACAAGATTTATTTTTGTTTATACTTTTATTTTTGTTGGTGTTGTTAATTATGACAAAACGAAATGGAACAAAAGGAAAGAAAATGAAATGAAAAAAAGTAATCATAAGAAATCGGAATACAATGAAAGAGAATAAAATAATCAAGGAATAAAACTAAGCAGAGCAATACAGAAAAGAATAAAAGAAAATTAAACATTGAATGAAATTGGTGGAACAAAACTTAACAGAATAAAAGCAAATGAAACCGACAATTAAAACTAGAGAGAGAGGGGGGGGGGACAGAATAAAAGAAAATGAAACACTAATAAAACTAAACTAAGCAAAACAGACGGAATAAAATTTGAGAGAACAAAACAAAAGAAAATAAAGGAAAACGAATCAAGGAATAAATTAAGCTGGAGGAAATGGAACAGAATAAAAGAGAATATAAGAAAATGAATAAACGAATAAAACTGAGTAGACCAAAGCAGAACACATTCAAAGAGAAAGAACACAATAAAAGGGGAAAGAACAAAACAAAAGAAAAGAAAATAGGACGGAAGAGAAATGAACGGAGTTTCCGATTCCCCCTGTGCTGGCTCTGTTTGATTTACGTCATCGAGGGGGGCCTCGATGTGGGTGATCATGTCTAACAAACAGCGGGGAACGGACAAATGAAACACGAACATCACAGTTAGCCTACTTTAAGGTGTTTTATCAGTAGCGAAATAAGTTCTAAACAATCCTCTTTTCATAATAACTCCATGTTTAAAGAAATTTAATTTTTATAAATAGTTTAGTTTCCATAGAAACATGTGTAAACACTTTTAACAATATAGGAAAGATAAATATTTATATAAACTTTTCATTGCTTCACTGAAGAGTCAAACATTAGTAGCAACTCGCAACCAAAAGGAAAGGAGAAACTTTTTAGCTAATTCCGAAAGAATTTCTTCAAACCTCGATCTAGGCACCGTAAATGACAATATATATAATGTGTGTGTTAATACTCTAGCTGTCGCAATTTTTTCCCAACTATACCATTAAAGTAAAATAAGAATAATCGTTTCCGAAAATTAGCAAAATAAGACTATTAAAATTAGGGGCTTATCTAAGACACAAACTTAAAAATCATTCTAGCGGCACAAATATTTGGGTTTTTTTTTGAAACGATATATAATTTAAATAAAATAAGAAAAATAATTTCTGAAAATTAGGGAAATCGGACCATTAAGAGGGGTATATCTGAAAACCCCGAAATTTAAAATGCACTCTTGAGTTTCATTTTCTCTCTGTATTGATTTAAAATAAAGGAACAAATTAATTCAGTATATAAACTATATTTATAATGATGCATATGTTTTATAGTAGGTCCTGGTGGTGTAGTGGTAACCATACTTGCTTCCTAAACCCAAGATCACAGGTTGGAACCCCGATGGATTTTTTCGAGCGTAAAAATGCTATATGGCTTCCTTCGCAAGGGAAGTAAAGCCATGGGTCCCGTGTCGTACATTTACGGCACGAAAAAGAACCTCAAGCCTCAAGGTATCTGAGCAAAATTTGTCGTCCGTTTCACGCCCTGAATTGAATGGGACGTTGATGACCTGAGATGTTAAAGAGCGTATGTAAATAAACCAAATAAAAAACAACATAGGTTCTATATTTAACAAAAGTATCGTCGTGAAGATATCAAATGTGAAATATTAATCTGATATGTGTATGAGAATTATATTTGTATGTAAGAGCGCTCTGTAATAACCTTCAGAAAACGTTTACGTTACATGTTAATAACATTTAAATTAAATTTCAAAGCCACTGAAAATCGATGTAACTTTCGATTGTTTTTATTTACTTAGTACATTGCAATTGTTTTTAAATAGTAACATGTTTTTGTATTATTGAAACATATGAACATCATCTTAAATACAGAATGTAACTCGAAACTTTCTGTTATTTCTCTCTATGTAAAGATATCAAGGGCTCAGTTTATACACATGGCTACATTTTAAAATGTTTAAAAATACCCACACAGTATAACTTTGTGTATCAATGATAATATGTTTCATTTAATTAATAGTATAACATTAATTTTTGTGGTTTAATCTCCACAATAATACTTTTAAAATGTGGTTTTTCTTTTGCAATATTTATACATTACAAGAATTCTAATTTAAATACCACACAGCAATGCTCTACCTTATTTCATTCCATTAATCAATAGAGTCATAATTTGGGTTTTATATTCGTTTTCAGTAATGAGGAACTCGCTTAGTTTACAAGCTCATTTGGAAACTGTGGTATAGCAACGGGAAGGCCGTAGATCTGTACCAATCTCACTAGCAAGAAAGCGATGCACAGTTTCCTCATGACATTTCCTGTAACGCACAAGCTTTCTTTCCCGTCACATGTGTTCATCTCAATGCTGCCCTATATAAGGTTTGATTGGTTCTGTTCTCAGAAGTTACCACACTGCTGAAAGTACCCACTGTCATAGATGAGCTTTCTGTCCACTTCTTTAGAAATTATAAACTGTTGATAGCCTTAATAATAAACCAGAAAACGTATAAATTTATAGTATTTTTGCCCTCAACCGATAGAGTGTGTTGCGTAACAACGTGATGGCCACATTAAAATTTCCGAAACAAACAGAAACTGAACTCTGCAAACTATGTGTTTGATATTATGTATAAAACCCCAACATCTGTAGGAGGTGCTTAAATGTAGTTTTGCAATACGGTCATAACCATTTCTTTATTTATTTACTGCAAAACGATAAGTTATTACACCTCAAACTTGCAGTATCTTAACCTAAAACGAAACATTAAAAATCGCTGCATTAGTCGCAATTTACGTTTTTCTCAGCGAAACTCAATATATTTGTTTAAAATTAATTGGTAAGAACAACTTTCGAAAATCATGACAGTCCGGCCATTAGGAAAGAGGGTATACTTCAAAAAACGAGCGGGAATTAAACATAAACGACACTCGGTATATGCTTTTGAAATTAAATAAAATCAACTTCTGAAAATCAAATGAAATGGGATTATTAGGAGAGAGGTTTACCTGAAACCCAAAATTTAAAAATCGCTCTAGCCGAGTTAATATTTGTTTGTCGCAATTAATCTCCGTATATATCGAGGGTGCCAAAAATGTATTCACACTTTCATAGTAGATATCGATTTTAATATGTTTCAAAGTTGGACCGAAAAACAACAGTAAAGTGTAGTATGATGTTCTGTAAACAGATGGGACTCACAACAACAAAATGGAGTCAAAATTATCGTTTTAACAGCGGAAAGCAATTTTGAAATGATTTTGGAAAACCGGGAATGTTGTTGAAGTTCACCGGCAATGGAGACGTGTGTACAGAATAGAACCGCCAACGCGAGTAACAATTGCACGCATTCGAGACATATTTGAGACTCGTGGTACCGTATGCACCACCACATTACCAACGAAATGTACGTGCATACCTTGATGACAATCTAACAAAGCACAGGATAGGACGGAGAGGTCCGATTGAGTTTCCACCGCGTTCTCCGGATCTAACTCTGTTGGACTTCTACCTATGGGGAACTCTTAAGGATGTTGTATACCGTAGAAAACCTGACAGCACTTCGGGAAGAAATTGAAACGGCATGTGCTGAGGACACTTTTGCAAACGTTGCTCAATCAGTAGTTCAACGTACTCAGAAGTGTATCGACGCCAATGGTGGACATTTTGAGCAACTGTTGTAACTGTAAAAGTACAAGATGATTAGTGCTCATCATTTTCTGTTTGTGTGAATTCAGTTTTGTTATGTTAACACAATTTTTCTTTGATTGAAGTGTGAATACAGTTTTGGCACCCTCTGTCTAGGTTTACCTGAAGCGCAAAATTTAACAATCGCTCGAGCACCACCCACATTTGTTTAAATCAAATTGAAGAAATCATTGGTGAAGACTGCGGAAGCGATTCTGAAGGACTATAAAAATGTTTTGTAGCAGCTTTGAGGACTGGCGGAAACGCTGGGACATGTGCACTGCAAGTACTTTGAGAAGTTTTTATTGAACAGCCGTTGTGATTTGCTTGAAGAATTCACTTGTAAAAACTGTACGCAAGATGGGAGCCGCACTTGCTAACAATATCGCAACAATTTCAACAACAGAACTGATTTCGTGTGTGCTTGTGGATGACATTACTCGCCAGAATGAAAACAGCAGCCAAAGAAGTGACTTGTCGCACGCTAAAGGAAGATTGTCACAGGGGGATTGGTTTAAATGAACACAGTGAACTTGCATAAAAATATTTTAGTGATAGCATCATCCGCCATACTCCCTCCCCAATTCCTAAGCTCAAGTTCAAATCGGAAAGAGTTTGACACCAAAGGAAAATGTATGAGCAGTTTTCTTCTTTCTTTTCAGTAACAAAAATAAATTGTTGAATTTAAATGTGGCGTACAGATGAAAAGCACGTCCAAATAGTTAAAAGCCAGTAGAATTTATTGAACAAATACATGATAGGTGAGTAACGAAAGTGCTGAGACCGTAGACATTTTAAAGGAACATATAAATGTAAATACTTTTCACAAGATGGTGCCGCTAACAGTCCATCAGAAAACTACAGAAATGATTATGTCTATCGTAACAACAGACAGAAGCCGATCGACCAGTGCCAAAGAAGATAAATCGGCTCTATCGGTCATTTAGGGGTACTAAAGAAATATTTCTAATTTATCATCTTCAGAAGAGCAAAAGGTCGTCACGCTGAAACTGCATAAACTAGGCGAATTCTTCAGCAAGTAGAGTAACTTTAAAAAGAACATAAAATCCAAATTATGGCCTAATTAATTAAACGAAATAAGTTTTAGTATTACTGGTGATATTAGGAGAACAAAATTAGAATTCTTGCAATCTATAAGTATTACAATAGAGAGAGAGCACATTATTATTATTATTATTATTATTATTATTATTATTATTATTATTATTATTATTATTATTATTATTATTATTAATCCACAAAAATGAATAGTATACTATTAATCAAATAAAATATATGATTACTTTTAGACAAAGTTACATTGTGTGAGTATTTTTAAACATTTTTAAATGCAGTCATGTTTATGAATAGAATCCTTGATATCATCTTTACATTACTAAAATAAAGAGAAACAACAGAAAGTTTCGAGTTACATTGTGTATTTAAGATGTTCATATGTTTCAATAAAACAAAAACATGTTACTATTTAAAAACAATTGCAATGTACTAAGTAAATAAAAACAATCGAAAGTTACATCGATTTTCAGTGGCTTTGAAATTTAATTTAAATGTTATTAACATGTAACGTAAACGTTTTCTGAAGGTTATTACAGAGCGCTCTTACATACAAATATAATTCTCACACACATATTAGATTAATATTTCATATTTACTATCTTCACTACATGGTTTTGTTAAATATAAAACATGTGCATTATTATAAATATAGTATATATGCTGAATTAATTTGTACATTTATTTTAAAACAATGTGGACAAAATTAAACGCAAGACCCTCTTTTATATTTCAGTTTTCAGTTATATCCTTACTCGTAATGGTCCAATTTCCCTGATTTTCAGGAACTGTTTTTCTTATTTTATTTAAATGATATATACGAAATTTCGTTGCGAAAAAGCAAATATTGGTGCCGCCAGAGTGATTTTTAAATTTTGAGTTCAGGTAAACCCCCACTCTATAATATTTCAATTTCACTGATTTTCAGAAACTGTTTTTCTTATTTTATTTCAATGACATACATCATATTTCCTTTAAAAATTTAAAACTTCGCCTTCTAGAACGATTTTTAATTTTCGCTTTAACCCCGTTCGGTTTTCAGGTAATACCCGCTCCTAATAGACAGATTGCACAGATTTTCGGAAACTACTTATATAAATTAATTTTAAAAAATATGCCGAGTTTCCTTAAAAAAAATAAAAATTTCGACTCCTTGAGGTATTTTTAAAATTTTTAATAAATTGTTAGCTTTAGGTTACCCCCCACCCCCAATAATCTAACTTTTCTGGTTGACGAACTTGAAGAATAGTTTGTTAATTGATAGTTAAGTGGCCAGTTTCATTGTGAAGAAAAAACAACCGCTAGAGCGCTAACACACACAGACATATATGTATTGTTCCATTGTCATTTTCGGTGCCTAGTAGGTAGGATCGATGGAGATTTGTAAAACATTTTATATTGGTTTAACTTCTACTGTTGTTTCGCTACGTATAAACGTTCTGTTAAAACCAAGTCTCCCTTGCCGATTGCCCAACATGCCTTATCTCACTGTAAGGATTTTGATGATACTTTTAATCTAACTCTTATTGATGCGTTAGCTCTGAAAGTTTATTCAGAGATAGAGAAATGGCAGCTATATTTCTACATAAAGCGCGTATACCACCGGGTTTAAATCTTAAGTGTTAACATTATTTGTGTTTATATCCTTTGTTGTTTGTTTTATCTGTTTCTGTTTCTGTAAGTCCTGATATTTTAGTTACATTGTTCAAAAATTACTTTATTCTAAATTTTTATAATAATTATTATATATGTGCGTGTTTACTTGCGGTGAAAAGACTGAAAGATGGTATTGCACCGCAAATATTTACGTAGAAACCACAACCCATTTAAGTTTTAATCTTTTGCGTGAAAAATTTAAATTTCCTTCGGAAGTGACATCCTTGTCCCTTAAGGAAGGATCTGAATGTTTTTTTTTTTTTTTTTTTTTTCCCCGCATAACACTTAAATATTCCATCGATGATAGTAGTTCAACATTTGTCTGCTAGAGCGGTATGCTTTACGAGCGTCAGCGCATAGTGCTGACACCTGTGGCGATACTGCATACTTCAAGGAGACACCTGAAATTGGCAGAATGTACAACACAAACGTTTGTGATTGAAATGTTCAAGTTTTTATTTACTAAATAAATGTAATTTATTTACTTAATTTTATTATTTGTTATCTACAGCAACCGATGCCTTCAATCAGTTCATGTATTTATCCTTCTTGGTCGGAGGATGTTTTATTTGTAGGCTGGTCATTTGCTTGGAGAGATGAGGTGAGCGGGAACTAATTTCTAAAATGTAACTTTACAATATGTAAATTACATACATTGCTGTTCCCGTCCATGAGAGGTGTGCACGTTGAGACATGTACAGCTAAATGGAGATGATGAGCGAAACAAAATGCTGCTCTCCTCTTCAGCTGGCGTTTCTTTTGTCTTTTGTCGGTGGAGCGGAAGGGAAAGAATTCTAATTTTAATTATGGGTAGCTTTGGATACAGGAACGATCTCATCGAGAGGTATGAATTTTTTTAATGATACACATCCAGATCGCAATCAATTCCACATACAACAGTGACAAGATCGTAAAGAAATTTACACAAACTGGAAGTGTAAAGAACTTAACAAGATCAGATCGCAACTGATGAGAAAACTCCATTGGGTGTTCTCCTTCGTGTCCAAAAGTTTCTACTACAAATTTGCCGTTACAATAAAGTACAAGTCAAAGTTCTGTGATGAAAATCCTTAAAAGTGTCAAGCAACATCTTTGTAAAACTCAACTTTAGCAGCAACTTTCGAGGACGATCCTTACAGGAGAATGCAGTTGTGTCAATTAATGATGGAGGGCATTAATAACAATCCATATTCTCAGAAAAAGACACATTCTGTCTGAATGAATTTGTCAGCCGTGAATCCACAATGACAAAAACCAAATTTTTGGGCTGGTGGTGCTTTCTTCTTTTTGGACTGACACATTATCAAGCAGCTGAGGGCTACCAGTTTGAACACAGAGCTAGCAGTGTTTTGTTTTTGTTAAAGGAAGGAGTGTTTTATTATTCGCCACATTTTTTGTTTTCCTGACGTAGCAACAATAAATTTGTACAAAAATATCTAATATGGGAACTTTTTGAAAAGCTCTTAATGAGCATTATTTGAAAATGTAAGAATATATCGCATTTAGTTGGAGTTACTTCCGGTTAAACCGGATATAATATAATTTTTGAGTTCTCAATTTATGGCTATCCCCACTCATGTCTTTATATTTTTAAAAAATTATTAGGTTATGGGGGAGTTTGAACTAACCCTTATAAAAATAGTGTAGGCATTTAAAGTTATTACCATTTTATAGTTTGAATATTGCGTTATTTTTCCCCCAACATGGCATGCCTATAGTAGGAACCCTAGAAGCGCACAGTAGTAAAAATTGTAAGCACAAATTATATTTTCAGTGGTAGATAAAATTACTTAGTTTTAGCCTTTACCTCGCTCAGGCGGGTAGAGGGAAATTCCTGTCGATATGATAATTACTTAACTCAAGTTCCAATATTTGTCGAGAGGTTGCGGCCGGAAATGTGTTTTCTCGGTACTGTCGTGAAGTGCAAACATGCCTTTGCTGTATTTATTATCTGGCAGAGAAACAGCGGCCGTGTATTGTCATGGCGACGAGTGGAGTGTACGCCGTGCTCTTGTTGCTGGGCGCCAAGTCCCTACTGGAGCAGGAAGGTACGTAAGGCTGTTTCGTTTTCCTGCACATCAACAGTTTGCTTTCCTACATTGATACTTCCACATTTCAGTTCAGGGTCACACCCGCACAGCCCCGGACTTCGTGCAGAGGCTGATAGAAAGGTCCAGAAGACAAATCGATCAGGAACAGGCCAACATCACATTCCAGGATGAGCAGAAAGACTCCAGCACTTCCGGACAACTGGATCAACGTTTGGGTACCGAGCAGACTTTCTCTGGAGGTTCGTACTATGCCCCGTCACAGTCCTACCAACCTTGCGTCTACCAGCAACCGATAAAATACTACTATCCTTGTCAGATGTACTGCCCACAGTGTTACGGCCAGTATTACTACCCCAACACAGGATGTAACTACTACCCTCAAGGTTCTTCCAGCTGGAGTTCTAGCTCCAGTTCCAGCTCCGGGTCCAACTCCGGAAGTTGGTCAGAGAGTAGTTCCAGTAGTAACGCCGGAACCGGAAATGTGTGGCCTGGGTCAGGAAGGACGACTCCTGCGCCATCACTAAACATCCCTGAAGGACTGTGCAGGAGAAACGGCGGTGTTGGCTGCTAAGGTGGATAATCATGCTGCCAACCTAAGAAAGCTCAAATATAACTTTTACTGTATGAAACAAGAGCTGCTATTAGTAAGTGTACACATGTCCAGTTTGTACGTGTGAATCCTGTTTTAATATAATTAAAAGTTGGTAGTTTTCAAGATGGTGTTGTTATTTTAGGACTAATCTGTAAAAAGATGCAACGTAAAAGTATTTTTAGGAAATACAGAGGGTGCCAAAAAGTATACACACTGCAAACAAAGAAAAAACTGTATTAGCAAAACAAAACTGAATTCACACAAACAGAAAATGATGAGCACTAATTATCTTAGATTTTTACAGTTACAACAGTTGCTCAAAATGTCCACCATCGGCGTCGATACACTTCTGAGTACGTTGAACTACTGATTGAGCAACGTTTGCGAAAGTGTCCTCAGCGATTGCAGCACATGCTGTTTCAATTTCTTCCCGAAGTGCTGTCAGTGTAGCTGGTTTTTCTACGGTATACAACATCCTTAAGAGTTTCCCACAGGTAGAAGTCCAACGGAGTTAAATCCGGAGAACGCGGTGGAAACTCAATCGGACCTCTTCGTCCTCTTCAGTGCCTTGGATCCAGTGAGCGATGCTTGTTGCTGTGCGAGGTCTCCCAAATCTGCCTTGTGAACATCGCATACAGTACCATGAGTCTCACTCGAAAGGGTGCAATTGTTACTCGCGTTACCTCGTTCTGTTCTGTACACACGTCTCCATTGTCTTTGAACTTCAACAACATTCTCGGTTTTCCAATACCACTTCAAAATTGCTTTCCGCTGTTCAAACCACAATCTTGACTCCATTTTGTTGTAACGACGCTATCATAAGTCACGTCTGTTAACAGAACATCATACTACACGTTACTGTTGTTTTCCGGTCCAACTTTGAAATATATTAAATAGATGTCTATTGTGAAAGTGTGTGTACATTTTTTGGCTCCCTCGGTATGTAATAACCTGAGAGTTACATTTGGTGAATATGGAAGATGGCGAGTCAGTACAAAGGTTTTTCAGTTGTGAGAGGGTGCATTGTCTTGCGAGAACATGACCATTTTGTTCGCAACATATATGCAATTAATAAGTTTCAAAAGAAACTTTTTGGGTCTTTTTTCCCTCTAATTACATACATAGGTTTTATTTAATATATCTAATTAAAAATAGTTTTAGATGCTTTTGTTAGAGAGGGCTAAGAAGAGAAAATTATATAACAATGATACTTGTCATATAAAAAGTGTTTACGTAAAGATGGAACCTCAGTTATTGACAGTGTGCTCTTAAGGAGGAAACTCAATGTACATTTGATGCCTCTGTCGGAACGTTTCGTTGTCCTAGAATATACTGCGGAGAGAAACCTCTCAATGCACAACTCGGTAGCTATCAGAAGAATTGCATCTCTCTACTTTGAAATATCGTGATAATAGTCGGTCCTGGTGGTGTAGTGGTAACCATACTTGCCTCCTACACCCAAGATCGCGGGTTCAATGCCGGTCAGGATCGATGGGTTTTTTCTGACTTAAATATCCTAAGTATGGCTTCCTTCGGAAGGGAAGTAAAGCCGTGGGTCCCGTGTCGTACATTTACGGCACGATAAAGAACCTCAAGTCTGAAAGAAGAGGCCTCTGAGTAAAATTTATGGACGCTGATGACCTGAGATGTTAAACAGCGTCCTTAAATAAACGAAGAAAAAAAAAGCCGAGATTGTTGTACCAGTGTTAGGCGAAGGTATCAATTTCCAGGACATTCTGCCAAGATTGAGTAAAAGTACATCCTTCACCCTATCTCGAGTATGTTTAATTACACTTCTTTACATAAATATTTATACACTATAAATGAAACTGTGCAACGAACTTTGACTTTGATTGCCAGAAAATTTAAACACTTTCCTCAAACACTGAAAGGAAATAGTAGATTTGACGCAATGCTAGGAATATTCAATGACTCAATGGGAAATGTACAGAAAAAGAGTTAAACCGTAAACGTAAGAGATGTTTTGATGTCCCCCTAGAAGTATGCAAAGTGCACCATCGTCATGAACATTTGTATATCTCCGATAACTGTGAACTGCACAGCTGAGAGCCCAACTGGCACGAAGGCGAAGCGTTGCCAACCCCTTTCCTTCAGTAGATAAATTCTGAAAAATCGCATAGTGGGTATAACAATCGGTAGGTTTTGCAAAACATGTGACCAAATTTAACTGTGGTCTAAAGCAGTCAAAAAGGGTGATATACTGTTGACAGGAACAAGAGCAACGTGTTAGTAACTAATATTATGTTAATCACTTTTGAAAAGAAAATGTACAGCTACAAATATTAAAATAAGTGGAAACCAATTTTAGAAAAACAATATTATTATATCACAAATAATAAAACAAATGTCGTTACGTAACTGCTGCGGCTACCTTCTCGTTTGTGATCATAGATTTCGCAGCTTTCACAAGTGCAGACAAGCTACTTGTTGTCAACCTGTTTCAGTTTTATTTATATTAATGGTAGAAAACATTCTTTCGACAGTAGATGTGCTATGTGACAAAATATTTACATGATCTATAAGTTTAAGTGTCAAAGGAAACAGGCTGTTTTTCAGGGACCTGACAGATTTCCAATAATTCTCAAAATTATATTTTGACATCTAACTCAGTGTTTATTTAGAGCCTCCACTTTGCGCTAATTCTGTTATAATCATTTTCTCGTATAACACTATCAAAGCAAATTGCTAACTGAACAATTGATGATGTTTTCATTCATAAATTTTTTCAAATTTTAGAATTGTCAATTCTGTTCTCACAAACTGAAAATTTGTATCTATTTGATGTAGCAATTTTATCAGAAATTCAAAGCGTACAATTCTAAACTTTCTTAGTTTACTTTGTTAGCTATCACATCACCACCCTTAATATTTTTATAACGAAATTTCGTATTTAACATTTACATAAACTAAGAAAAACGTTTCTTAAAATCAGTGAAATCAAATTACTAGGAGTGGGAGTTTATTTAAAACCTAACATTTAAAAAGTACTTTCGCGGCACTAATATTTGATTTTTCGCAGCGAAACTCCGTATAAACGATATAAATAAAGTAAATAAAGTAATGAAAATAGTTTCTGAAGTCAGGGAAATCCAGCCTTTAGGAGTGGCGGTTTTCCTGAAACCCAAAATTTAAAAATCGGGAAATATTTGAAAATTCAAATGTAGAAAGCGCTCATGTGTTTAATTTTCTTTGTATTGTTTTAAAATAAAATGACAAATTAACTCAACATATAAACTGTATTTATAACGTTTTTTTATATTTAACAAAAGTATCGTCGTGAAGATAGCAAATGTGAAATATTAATGTAATATGTGTATGAGAATTATATTTGTATGTAAGAGCGCTCTGTAATAACCTTCAGAAAACGTTTACGTTACATGTTAATAACATTTAAATTAAATTTCAAAGCCACTGAAAATCGATGTATTTTTCGATTATTTTTATTTGCTTAGTACATTGCAATTGTTTTTAAATAGTAACATGTTTTTGTTTTATTGAAACATATGAACATCGTCTTAAATACACAATGTAACTCGAAACTTTCTGTTATTTTTCTCTATTTTAGTGAATGCATTTTGTGTTCCTGAAATGTTCTTTTAACCGTGTGCCTATGTTTCTCTTTGTTTTCCAATGTAGATATTTTCACAGTCTGCACAACTTATTTTGTAAATTCCTCTTTTTTCTCCTGTGGAATAGTCCTTAACATTGTCTATCAGGACATTTTAATATTTAATCTGTTTACAGGTACCAATCTGATATTAACATCTTTAAGAATATTCTGAAACTTTTTTTAACCCGTGGATGATGTGTGAATTTTTTAAAAATTAGCTTATCTTTCCTGCTGAAAGTGTTGTGGTTTCTTTAATACGTTTTTGCCTCTTGAATTTTTGTACTTTTTGTGTATTAGTTCTTTTTAATCGCTGCTCTTTCTATTTGGTTGTATTCTTCTTTGCTAATTTGTAGGTTAACTAGCTAGTGTGTTAAGCTAACAGAACAACCCTACAATAGCGAAAACATGTGGTTACCAACAATTCACAAGATTGGTAATGTGTGTGACCCATCATGAACAATATCAACAACTTTTGTACTATTTGATAAAATGACTGAGAGATAGATTCAAACACTACCAAAACTTAACAAAAGGAGTGTAAACAATTCGTTTCAGCTAATGGAAAAAATTAAGGATATAAAATTACACCCTTCCGACACATTAATATCTTTCAATGTAGAATTGTTGTTTCCAAGCATATCTAAAAATAAACTCCTACTTTATCTGCATGATTGGCTAAGAACAAGTGCAATTAATGATACACACATAAAACTCACCAAAATTTGCATAAACTTTTCTTTTAAAGGCAAATCTTGAATTTGGAATATTCAGAAAGAAAACGGATGCACATTTGGGATTTAAAGGTATAATTAAATCCGCGGGCAAAGAAATGTTGTAAAGGGATGTTTTACGCCTCTTTCTGCAGCGTGTCCGTCATTAATGTAAATAAACACTCAACCTGTTCTGCTGTCACTTGCATTCCTCTGTGGCAGTTGAGAAGGTCGCCTTTTACTTTCTGTTAATAAAGAGAATGCGTCATTACTTGACCTTTACTGTTACTATATTGCAACAACACCAGACCTTAATACATCTACTCGTGAGCGGGAGGTATTGGGTTCGATTCCCACTAGGACTGTTTTTCCAAGTTTTCCCCAGTCCTCATAAATGGCAAATGCCGGTGATATACCCTAATCTTAGGCCTGGAGACGTTTCCTTCCTTAAAAAACTCCTGTCCTGTATATAATTTCACTTCAGGTAACATCAGTGTCCATCGCCTGTGGTGCCTCAGTTTAAAACACTATTAATAAATAATATTATCGATAATGGCGTCGCATCTAATTTCATTTAATGGATCCTAGCGCACGTCTAACTCTAGGATGGGATTTGATGAATTGTCACATTGTTCATATTTACAAATGTCCAAGAGTTTGTCAGAGATGCTCAATTTTACAGTAAAATGCCAACTTAGAAAAAATACAAATTAACTTAAATTATTTACTACCAGATCATTTTCAAAAAGGTGACTTAAAGTATTTATACCTAATATATTTACAACTGAAATAATTCAATGGATAAAAATTATTACATTAATTCTTTTGATCGTATGAAATCGTCCTCTGTATATAAGGTATGTGATAAGCAGAGCCCGGAAGTTAGGCAAAATGCCTTTTCTATTTGGGTGGATATACTTAAAATTGAGATATAATAATGAATTGTGTTTAACGCCCTTTTTTACTATTGAGACACACAGGCGATGACACTCATGATACACGAGATGAAATTATAAACTGGGAAAGGATTTATTTGTAAGGAAGGAAACGTCCTAGGCCTAAGTTTAGGGTACCTCCTCGGAATTTGCCATTCTATTTTAATTATATTACTGTCTATTTTCAGTATTTTAATTGCGTTTTTGCCTGCCTCTTTAAATAATTGCTTGAACTTCCGGGCTGTGGTGATATGTTTTTATTAATATGTGGTACCTTTATAGACGATGGAATAAATTAAATAATCTTGTAGTAAACAATCAGACAATTAAAAGTGGGCCTTTACCTGAAATCCATAATTTAAAAACTGTTCTACTGCCATCATATATATATATTTGCAACGAAACTCTGTAGATATAGCATTTAAATAAAATAAGAAAAACAGTTTCTGAAAATCAGGGATATCGAACCATTAGGAGTGAGGGTATACTGATAACCGAAATTTAAAATGTGCTTTAGCGACATCAGTTTCCCTGCCCTAGCGCTCTGTAATAACCGTCATAAATTCAACTTGCTGAGGAATTCGGTTAGTTTGCCAGCTGTAAACGATCCATTGCAATGACCACAAACCAAGGTCTATGAATTTCTGTATTTTTTACGTGTTCTTACCACAAGATCCATGCAGTAACTTTGTCCACGTCTTTCTCTACTTGACAGCAAACAAACACTTTTCTTTCGCTACACCTACTTACAACTGCCATCTAGCTCCCGCGTGGTGTACTAGTATCAGTCCATTGCCCATAGATTGCGCGGTATTGTAAATTATTTCAGTATGTCCTGCATAGCAGAATAATTCCAACATCATCTGTCCTAAAGTATGTAGTAATTGTGAGAACTGGAATTCGTTCCGCGAGTATTAAGTTACCGTTCAGATGCCATGACAATGTTTAAGATGTATTGCAAGTGAAAGACCTAAAAATCGCACAGTCTCTAGACTATGCAACAGGTGTTGTAAAAGTGTTCGATCTTACTTACAGATGTCTGAACATGGCTAATTGTTAAGTATCATCCTTTAGATGTCACGATGTAAAGTTTCTGACGCATAAGTGTAGTCACTTGTTTGTGATGATCGTGTAAACAAATTATGTTAAGATTTTCTGCAAAATGGATAAAACTGAAATAGGAGCTGTGATAAAGTACTTCGTGTTGAAGCGTTTAACTACTACAGAAATACAAAAGGAGTTACATATCACATTAGAGGATTCTTACCATTTATTTTGGACGGTTTAAAAGGTGAATTTAAGCGTAGTCGTTTCATTCAAGATGATGAGCGCTCAGGGCGTCCCAAAACTGCTACGACTGACAAGAGAGTGATAACATTTCTCAATGATTGAAGCTACACGAGTTGACTGACTTTGCAAAGATCTCAATAGGCCATGTTCAGAACATTTTACATGAAGTTTTTGGTGTGAGGAAGCTTTCCGCTTGATGGGTGCCGAGGTTGTTAACAATGGACCAAAAATGCATTCGGATGAACATTTCGCAAGAGTGTTTAATCGCAGTGAGTCATAACAGTAGATGAAACTACTATATGCCAGAGACGAAGGAGTAGTTCAAACAGTGGGTGGTAGCAGGTGAAAGTGCACAAAGACGGTTCTATTTACAGTGAAAGTCATGGCTACGGTTTTCTGGGATTCTCATGGTGTGGTGCTTGTAGACTACCTCCAAAAGGTCAAAACCATCCCAAGGGAGTACTGGACCAACTGAAGGATGCTATTCAGGCTAAACGTGCACACCTTGCGAAAAAGGAAACTGTAAAACTGCATGACCTTCGCTTCCAAGTACTTCCACATCCGCCATATTCACCGAATTTGGCTCCCAGCGATTACTTTTTGTTGCCTAACCTGAAGAAATGACTGGGTAGTCGAAGATTCACATCAAATGATGAGGTTGAAACTGAGACAGACGCTAATTTTTCACAGTTGGACAAATCTTATTAAAAAGTTGGAAAGTCGTTGGGCTAAATGTATCGCTTTACAATGAGACTATGTTGAGAAACAAAATTCTGTTAAATATTTTGTTTTCCAGGTTCAGACCTTTTAGAACGCCCTTCGTACTTAAATCATTTTGGACACTTTCAATCAGACCTTGTAATTACAATTATTTCCACAAATAGACATTAATAAAACATATTATTGTTACTTACGTTGAACATCTGCAACTCAACCGTAACTTCACAAATAAAATAGTCACGGTGATACAAAGAACATCATTTGTTTTTAACAAGCCAATTTTGAGAAACTAAAGTTACCTCTCACTTTTCAAAACCCTTATAAACTTTTTCTGCTCATGTCAACGATCCCACAAACACTCCCACATTTCAATTATATATTTTATTGTTCTACAAATTCAAATCCTTCAACAAAGGTATACTGTATGGCACAAAACAATGATGATGTTTCATTATCGACATGTTCTGAGGCTGTGTTACGAAATCTTCGTTCATCTTCCATATCCAGGTCTCTCTGATCTTCGTCCAAATGCTGTGAAAACAAAATGCAAAATTATGAGGAAAATCTTCGAAGATTACTATTGTAGACTTAGATCGGGGTAGTATGAATACAAATTTGCCATCTGCAACAGACTGTACATTTATATAAGACGAATGTAGGTCCTATAGATCAATATAGGCCTAGCATTATCAGCCGTACCTGAAAAACTTTTGCTGCTGCTAGTACTACTGCTGCTGCTGCTACTGCTGCTACTGCTGCTGCTGGAACTAGAGAATGATCCACTTCCTGAGGAACATAAAGCAGCCTCATCAGTGAACGAGGAACGTTCCAGCACAATTTATAACGAGACAACGCCGCGTGAACTTACCTGAGTTTAAACTTCCAAGGCCACTGCTGAAAGACCCTGAAAGTAGAATGTTACAGGTTATTATAGTTTAAGACAAGCTGAAATTTACAGCTGAAGGAAGGGAGCATACCTGATTTGCTTGTTGACCCCTGTCCACCAACAGCGTTTGGAGGGGCTGCTGAGATACTTCTGAACATGTCGAACAGTTTGTCAAAGTAACCGGACGTGCCTTTATCTGCTTGTCCATATGAAGAGGCTCCGCCTGTTCCAGTGGCCCCAGCAACGTTAAAGGTACCCCCTGAGATCACAGAAGTGCCTCTTTCTACACCAGAATTGCTATTCCCAAACCCTCCGGAAATTCCAGAACTTCCAGTACCCGTACCAAAATTGGAACTACTCACAGCACCTCCGTGAGTTCCTGACTGCAACAAAAAATTTCCATTTCCGAAAGTAGTTGCGGCCCCATTTCCGGCACCAAACTCTCCAGAAACTCCAGAAGTTCCTGCACTTGTTCCAAAACCGGAGCCGCCCAAAGCTCCTCCAGAGCCCTTGCCTGAACCAAATCCGCCAGAAACTCCAGAAGTTCCTGCACTTGTTCCAAAACCGGAGCCACCCAGAGCTCCCCCAGATCCCTTGCCTGAACCAAATCCACCTGAAACTCCAGAAGTTCCTGCACTTGTTCCAAAACCGGAGCCGCCCAAAGCTCCTCCAGAGCCCTTGCCTGAACCAAATCCCCCAGTAACTCCAGAAGTTCCTGCACTTGTTCCAAAACCGGAACCACCCAGAGCTCCTTCAGTTCCCTTGCCCGAACCAAATACACCAGAAACTCCAGAAGATCCTGCACTTGTTCCAAAACCGGAGACGCCCAAAGCTCCCCCAGATCCCTTGCCTGAACCAAATCCACCTGAAACTCCAGAAGATCCTGCATTTGTTCCAAAACCGAAGCCGCCCGGGTCTCCTCCAGAGCCCTTGAATGAACCAAATCCCCCAGAAACTCCAGAAGTTCCTGCACTTGTTCCAAAACCGGAGCCACCCAGAGCTCCCCCAGATCCCTTGCCTGAACCAAATCCACCTGAAACTCCAGAAGTTCCTGCACTTGTTCCAAAACCGGAGCCGCCCAAAGCTCCTCCAGAGCCCTTGCCTGAACCAAATCCCCCAGTAACTCCAGAAGTTCCTGCACTTGTTCCAAAACCGGAACCACCCAGAGCTCCTTCAGTTCCCTTGCCCGAACCAAATACACCAGAAACTCCAGAAGATCCTGCACCTGTTCCAAAATCGGAGCCGCCCAAAGCTCCTCCAGAGCCCTTGCCTGAACCAAATCCACCAGAAACTCCAGAAGTTCCTGCACTTGTTCCAAAACCGGAGACGCCCAAAGCTCCCCCAGATCCCTTGCCTGAACCAAATCCACCTGAAACTCCAGAAGATCCTGCATTTGTTCCAAAACCGAAGCCGCCCGGGTCTCCTCCAGAGCCCTTGAATGAACCAAATCCCCCAGAAACTCCAGAAGATCCTGCACTTGTTCCAATACCGTAGCCGCCCGGGTCTCCTCCAGAGCCCTTGCCTGAACCAAATCCACCAGAAACTCCAGAAGTTCCTGCACTTGTTCCAAAACCGGAGACGCCCAAAGCTCCCCCAGATCCCTTGCCTGAACCAAATCCCCCAGAAACTCCAGAAGATCCTGCACTTGTTCCAAAACCGGAGCCGCCCAAGTCTCCTCCAGAGCCCTTGCCTGAACCAAATCCCCCAGAAACTCCAGAAGTTCCTGCACTTGTTCCAAAACCGGAGACGCCCAAAGATTCTCCAGATCCCTTGCCTGAAACATAACCCCCAGAAACTCCAGAAGATCCTGCACTTGTTCCAAAACTGGAGCCACCCAGAGCTCCTGCAGGTATCTTGCCCGAACCAAATACACCAGAAACCCCAGAAGATCCTGCACCTGTTCCAAAACCGGAGCCGCCCAAAGCTCCTCCAGAGCCCTTGCCTGAACCAAATCCACCAGAAACTCCAGAAGTTCCTGCACTTGTTCCAAAACCGGAAACGCCCAAAGCTCCTCCAGAGCCCTTGCCTGAACCAAAACCCCCAGAAACTCCAGAAGATCCTGCACTTGTTCCAAAACTGGAGTCACCCAGAGCTCCTCCAGGTCCCTTGCCCGAACCAAATCCACCAGAAACTCCAGAAGATCCTGCACTTGTTCCAAAACCGGAGCTACCTACAGCTCCTCCATATCCCTTGCCTGATCCATATCCACCAGTAACTCCAGAAGTTCCTGCACTTGTTCCAAAACCGGAACCACCCAGAGCTCCTTCAGTTCCCTTGCCTGAACCAAATCCACCAGAAACTCCAGAAGATCCTGCACTTGTTCCAAAACCGGAGCTACCTATAGATCCTCCAGATCCTTTGCCGGATCCAAATCCACCGGAAATTCCAGAAGATCCTGCACTTGTTCCATAACCGGAGCTAACTACAGCTCCTCCATATCTCTTGCCTGATCCATAACCACCAGAAACTCCAGAAGATCCTGCACTTGTTCCAAAACTGGAGCCGCCCAAAGCTCCTCCAGAGCCCTTGCCTGAACCAAATCCACCAGAAACTCCAGAAGTTCCTGCACTTGTTCCAAAACCGGAGACGCCCAAAGCTCCTCCAGAGCCCTTGCCTGAACCAAAACCCCCAGAAACTCCAGAAGATCCTGCACTTGTTAAAAAACTGGAGTCACCCAGAGCTCCTCCAGGTCCCTTGCCCGAACCAAATCCACCAGAAACTCCAGAAGATCCTGCACCTGTTCCAAAACCGGAGCTACCTAGAGCTCCTCCAGATCCCTTGCGTGAACCAAATCCACCTGAAACTCCAGAAGATCCTGCACTTGTTCCAAAACCGGAGCTACCTACAGCTCCTCCAGAGCCCTTGCCTGAACCAAATCCACCAGAAACTCCAGAAGATCCTGCACTTGTTCCAAAACCGGAGCTACCTATAGCTCCTCCAGATCCTTTGCCGGATCCAAATCCACCGGAAATTCCAGAAGATCCTGCACTTTTTCCATAACCGGAGCTAACTACAGCTCCTCCATATCTCTTGCCTGATCCATAACCACCAGAAACTCCAGAAGATCCTGCACTTGTTCCAAAACTGGAGCCGCCCAAAGCTCCTCCAGAGCCCTTGCCTGAACCAAATCCACCAGAAACTCCAGAAGTTCCTGCACTTGTTCCAAAACCGGAGACGCCCAAAGCTCCTCCAGAGCCCTTGCCTGAACCAAAACCCCCAGAAACTCCAGAAGATCCTGCACTTGTTAAAAAACTGGAGTCACCCAGAGCTCCTCCAGGTCCCTTGCCCGAACCAAATCCACCAGAAACTCCAGAAGATCCTGCACCTGTTCCAAAACCGGAGCTACCTAGAGCTCCTCCAGATCCCTTGCGTGAACCAAATCCACCTGAAACTCCAGAAGATCCTGCACTTGTTCCAAAACCGGAGCTACCTACAGCTCCTCCAGAGCCCTTGCCTGAACCAAATCCACCAGAAACTCCAGAAGATCCTGCACTTGTTCCAAAACCGGAGCTACCTATAGCTCCTCCAGATCCTTTGCCGGATCCAAATCCACCGGAAATTCCAGAAGATCCTGCACCTGTTCCAAAACCGGAGCTGCCCAGAACTCCGGCAGAACCCTTGCCTGAACCAAACCCGCCGGAAACTCCAGAAGATCCTGCACTTATTCCAAAACCGGAGCCACCCAAAGCTCCTCCAGAGCCCTTACCTGAACCAAATCCCCCAGATACGCCAGAAGATCCTGCACTTGTTCCATAACCCGAGACACCTAGAGCTGCTCCAGAGCCCTTGCCTGAACCAAATCCACCAGAAGATCCTGCACTTGTTCCATAACCCGAGACACCTAGAGCTCCTCCAGAGCCCTTGCCGGAACCAAATCCACCTGAAGATCCTGCACTTGTTCCATAACCGGAGCTACCTAGAGTTCCTCCAAATCCCTTGCCTGAACCAAATCCACCAGAAACTTCAGAAGATCCTGCACCTGTTCCAAAACCGGAGCTGCCCAGAACTCCTGCAGAACCCTTGCCTGAACCAAATCCACCAGAAACTCCAGAAGATCCTGCACCTGTTCCAAAACCGGAGCTACCTAGAGCTCCTCCAGATCCCTCTCCTGAACCAAATCCACCTGAAACTCCAGAAGATCCTGCACTTGTTCCAAAACCGGAGCTACCTACAGCTCCTCCATATCCCTTGCCTGATCCATATCCACCTGAAACTCCAGAAGTTCCTGCACCTGTTCCAAAACCGGAGCCGCCCAAAGCTCCTCCAGATCCCTTGCCTGAACCAAATCCACCAGAAACTTCAGAAGATCCTGCACCTGTACCAAAACCGGAGCTGCCCAGAACTCCTGCAGAACCCTTGCCTGAACCAAATCCACCAGAAACTCCAGAAGATCCTGCACCTGTTCCAAAACCGGAGCTACCTAGAGCTCCTCCAGATCCCTTGCCTGAACCAAATCCACCTGAAACTCCAGAAGATCCTGCACCTGTTCCAAAACCGGAGCTACCTAGAGCTCCTCCAGATCCCTTGCCTGAACCAAATCCACCTGAAACTCCAGAAGATCCTGCACTTGTTCCAAAACCGGAGCTACCTAGAGCTCCTCCAGATCCCTTGGCTGAACCAAATCCACCTGAAACTCCAGAAGATCCTGCACTTGTTCCAAAACCGGAGCTACCTACAGTTCCTCCATATCCCTTGCCTGATCCAAATCCACCGGAAACTCCAAGAGATCCTGCACTTGTTCCAAAACCGGAACCGTCCAAAGCTCCTCCAGATCCCTTGCCGGATCCAAATCCCCCAGAAACTCCAGAAGATCCTGCACTTGTTCCGGAGCTACCTAGAACTCCTCCAAATTCCTTGCCTGATCCAAATCCCCCAGAAACTCCAGAAGATCCTACACTTGATTCATAACCGGAGTGACCTAATGCTCCTCCAGATCCCTTGCTTGAACCAAATCCCCCAGGCACTCCAGAAGATCCTGCACTATTTCCAAAACCGGAGCCACCCAGAGCTCCACCAGAACCCTTGCCTGAAGCAAATCCACCAGAAACTGCAGAAGAACCAATACTTGTTCCTGAACCGGAGTTTCCTAGAGCTCCTCCAGAGCCCTTGCCTGAACCAAAACCTCCGAAAACTCCAGAAGAAACTGCACTATTTCCAATACCGGAGCTACCCAGAGCTCCTGCAGAGCCCTTGCCGGATCCAAATGCACCGGATACTCCATAAGATCCTGCACTTGTTCCAAAACCGGAGCCGCCCAATGCTCCTCCAGAACCCTCGCCGGAACCAAATCCCCCAGAAACTCCAGAAGATCCTGCACTATTTCCAAAACCGGAGCTATCCAGAGCTCCTCCAGATCCCTTGCCTGAACCAAATCCCCCAGAAACTCCAGAAGGTCCTGCACTGTTTCCAAAACCGGAGCCACCCAGAGCTCCTCCAGATCCCTTGCCTGAACCAAATCCCCCAGAAACTCCAGAAGCTCCTGCACTATTTCCAAAACCGGAGCTACCCAGAGCTCCTCCAGATCCCTTGCCTGAACCAAATCCCCCAGAAACTCCAGAAGGTCCTGCACTGTTTCCAAAACCGGAGCCACCCAGAGCTCCACCAGAGCCACCCAGAGCTCCACCCGAGCCACCCACAGCTCCACCAGAGCCCTTGCCTGAACCAAATCCACCATAAACTCCAGAAGAACCAATATTTGTTCCTAAACCGGAGCCTACCAGAGCTCCTCCTGGGCCCTTGCCTGAACCAAATCCACCAGAAACTCCAGAAGATCCTCCACTTGTTCCAAAACTAGAGCCGCCCAGAACTCCTGCATAACCCTTGTCGGTACCAAATCCCCCGTAAACTCCAGATGATCCTGTATTCGTTCCAAAACCAGAGCTACCCAGAGTTTCTCCAGTACCAATCCCACCGGAAACTCCAGTATGACCTGCACTGTTTCCAAATCCAGAGCCACCAAACGCTCCAGATCCATGTCCACCAGATATCCCAGGAGAACCTGCACTTGTCCCAAACCCGGAACCACTCAATTTGTTTGCTGAATCTCCGAACGGCGATACTGCATTTTCGCTGCCGAACGTATCACTTGTGCCTTTAGAACTTCCAGTTGCTCCCAGAGAACTTCCTGATACAATATTTCCGGTACTAAAAGAGTCTCCGGACCCCTTTGCGCTATTAAAACCACCACCGGATATTCCTGCACCATTTCCAAACCCGGAACTACCTACAGAACTTCCTGCAGTTCCAGAATGAGTCAATATATTCCCGGATCCCTTTCCAGAAACTCCTAATGATCCTGTACTACTTCCAAAACCGGACTCGCCTAGGGTATTTCCAAACTGTGTCGCTTTATTTCCGGTTCCAAAACCACCGGAAATCCCAGACAAACCTGCACTAATACCAAATCCTGACCCACCCAGAGAACTTCCGGAAGTTCCAAATTGAAAGGGTGTGCTTCCGGTACCAAAAGTAGTTCCAGATCCTTTTCCGGTTCCAAAACCACCGGAAATTCCAGACAAACCTGCACTACTACCAAAACCTGACCCACCCAGAGAACTTCCGGAAGTTCCAGATTGGAATGGTGTGTTTCCGGTACCAAATGTGACTCCGGACCCTTTTCCGGCAGCATACGCACCCGAAAGACCAGGACCACCCGATTGGCTTCCAGACTGCGATCCTGAGCTGCTCGCACTAGAACTTGCAAATCCAGTGACAGATCCCGCACCCTCGAACTGGGATATAGCGTTCCCACTATTAAAGGCACTCCCGGAACCATAGCCCGAAGTGCCAAAGCCACTGGAACTCTCAGCGCCTCTAGAACCACCGAACGCTGATAGGCCATCTCCACTCAGAGCGGAGGCCTGTGACCCAAAACCACCGCTGAGAACAGCATTGCCGTAAGTTGCAGCTGAGCTGGCACCTCCTGGTGTAAAAAGTGAAGAACTGGTGCCACTGTATTTGTAGGACTCGCTGCTGGAGCTGGAGCTGGAACTAGAGCTGGAACTGCCTGGAACATCAAAGTGCCTGGTGGTAATCTCGCAGTTCTATCTGTGATTTTGGGACAAACTAAGTTATGAGTTAATTGTCACAGAAAAAGCATGTCAGGCAGGGAATTTCAATGCGATTTAGTACTTATAGCGGTTGTGTTTATTCAAAGATTTTTCAAAAGTTTTTTCAAATCTCCTTAGAACCGAAAAACTTTGCATGTGTGTTAACTCTCTTGCTCTTTCAGATAACCAAAATTAAAGTTGAGGTTAGGTTATATCGTTATGAAATCTCAAAAAATAACATATTATCTCGAGACATGCAACTCATACATTGCAAGTAATACAAACTTATCGAAGTTAGGAATTTGATTTAGTCTTTGGACCTGCAAATAGTTCAAATGCATTCATTAGTAACCCATTTATTTAGCCTACATTGCAGCATTCAAGATACCCAGAAATTGCATATCTTTTAACGAGGAATATTTCATGCCCTAACGCAAAGCTATAACTTTGATCAAAATAGCATTGGGGAATGGAATATAGTTACATTATTGCTTTTTATTGATAAAATGATGTTTATGCATATGATGTAATACATAATGAATACATAGAAAATTGTATAGGAATTGTTTACTTTATTTACACTTGATATAAAAAGGGTAGTCTATAATCCTGTGTTAAGTATGCCAATTACATGCTTACAACAAATCTAAATATCAATATCCTAATAGAAATATACCCCTCACAAATGGCTTCGACAGTAAATAAATATTCATGCAGCAACAAAGGAAAAGACTTATAGTAGGAGTCTGTTTTTCAGAAACTTGCAGATTCTGCCAAAGACTTATTAACACAAATTTTTGCTAGTTAACTTCAAAACATTGCAAGTAATAAGTTAGTAGATGACGTAAATATTTGTAATTAATGATTTCCATAATAATATACAAAACCTATCATCTTATCAAAAATGGGGCAGTAAAGTATTCACTATGAGTATTTGAACATAAAGAAATGAAATAAAATAACGATATATTCTGCAGAAATTTTATAAGGATGGATTTTAATTTTTCACATCTGCAGTTCGGTATGTGAATTTTTGACATTTCACACTACTGTATGTTTATCATTTACAAAAGTACAGGTTTTGATTAGTTAATTTATTTATTGAATACTAAGCAAAATACAAAAGAAATAAAAGTTCTGGTCCTGTAGACCAATATAATCCTTTGCACATAACTGAGGAGTAAATCTTGGGTAATTTTGGTAACGTTTACCACGACAGTAGAGGATCTGCAGTCCTTGCTTGGTGTAGTGATAACCCAAGTTCACGGGTTCACTTCTGGCATAAAAATCCTAAGTATGGCTATTTTTGGAAGAGAAATAAAATCATAGATTTACAGCATATAAAAGAATCTCAAGACTGAAAGAAGGGGGCAAATTTTATCAGATATTTCACACTCTGAATTGATGACCTGAGATGTTAAAGAGCATCCGTAAATAAACCAAATCAACGTTACATTGCTCCCTGTGTACCACTTTCTGAAACTGAAATGTAACTAATGTTAGTTAATTATGTTTTTATAATTTCCAGAAATGTTATCAATTTTGACTTATGTTGAGATTCTCTCAAATTCTTTCCATTAAGAAAGATTTACCTTTGCTAGTTTTTGTGATTTTCTTTACTGCAAATTGAGTTTGTGACTGTCATTCTGAATTGAATACTTTTGTAGTTTTTTACTTCTGGAGCAGTAGGGCTGAAATATCCAGGTATTCTCTATCTGGAATCTAAAATAAATTGCTAAAATTCTGCAGGATTCGCCATTTTTTAATTTTATGGCAATTTGTTCATTTAAAACTTCTAATGCAGAGAACACAAAAGCATTGAACTTCTATTTTAATGTGGTTTTACATACTTAAACCCATACATGTGTTATGTGTATGGACTCGCTCCCAGTATATAAACAACAGTCAAATGTTTGCATTTAAGATATATTTCAGGGTATTTAGTATTTGTAGTGTTGTCTGTAACAACTTTTTAGACGAAGTTGTCTCATCTCTGCAGCTAAGTTATTATTTACATGTGGCCCATCCAGTGGTGATTAGTCCAGCAGTAAGGTATTTTCAGTTAGAAAATGAAGGTAACAGCCAAATATAAATAATTGTTTTTGAGGTTCATGAATTTCTTGGGAGACAAATACTGTAGTCAATAATTTTTGCTGCACATTTGTGAGACACTGCTGGTACGTTTCTATTCAAATCAATAATAAACTTCTTCTTAAACAGTGGAGAAAGATTGAAAAACGAACACATTTGAGTTTGGCTGGTCTTTTCTTTGGCAGGACATTTTGTGCTGGTACCTGAAGCCAAAGGCATATCTGAGTCATGATTATGAAAAAGGAAGAAATGGGGGATAAGAGGTAGAGAAGACAGTTTTGTTAATTAAATAGGGAAGCTTGGATCAGTTTACCTGAAGATATTGACTGGAGGATGTCTTCCCCTTGAACAGTTTTATGATATTTGTATGCATTTTTAAATTGTACTACACGATTACATTTCCTCCCCTCTTTTAAACATGGCTGACTTTATTTCTTTGACTTGAACATTTATTTTATACTCTCCCTACATTTCTTGCTATTTACAGCTGGCGGTAATGTTCAGTTGTCTTCGTTAGTTGGGAGGCAACCGCTAGACGTCAGATAGCAACTGTTTTCTCATCCCACAACTACACATTCGGATTTCTTCGCTCGGAAGGACTAAGCAATCTGTAACGACAAGTTTACTCGACACCCCCGCAGTTGTCTGCTGTTAATCTTACACTACAATTGGCTAAAGCTAAAATATTATTGATGCGAGAGAAACTCTAATGCTATATTGTCAAAGGCTCTAGGCGACTAATTAAACTGGCTTGGCCCGTCTTCTACAAGAGAAGAGAAAGGGCCTCCTGAATTGTGGGCTCCTGGTAGTAGACACAGAGTCACTGCTTCCTCTCAATTACTGTAAACTCAACATGTACCTTCTCTGTAACAACCTTCACAAATTCTACTTGCTGAGGAATTCGCTTAGTTCGCGCAGCTTCTACAACTCTCATGCGTGCCACCGACTATACAGAGCAATTCATATCTCTATTTCACATATTTTTAACCTTAAGTTAAAAATGTGTTTAAAGAAGGGCAAGAGTGTGTGTTGTTTGATATTTAAACAATTTAAATTCTCCTAACAAATAAATATTATATATCGGTGTACTCTATAGTTTCACATTATTCATGAAACCAAAAATTAATTTCTGACGAAATCAAAAAGTAGTGGCAAAGAACGCGTGGTAGTCAGACTGCCATATTTAAATTCTGCAAATACACAATATGGACGTAATTATGTACCTTATATTATGCATAATGCCGAAAATGTATTTTTCGACCCAAAATCTCTACAAAGTGTCCTTAAATCTACAGATTTTACATTTTGGGTACAAACTTTGTATCGACTTAATTCGTCGATATTTCATAATTGTTTTAAACTGTTATTCACCTTGGTTTGCTATCTTCTTCCATAAAAGTTGAAAATTTACTGCAGAAATTTGTAAATGTGTTCTAAATATTATATTACATTAAAATTAGAATAGGTTTTTAATTATAACTGTTTGCTATTTTTAAAAAATAAAACATGAATTCAAATGCAAAATACTGAAAAGTTTTACTAACTTCATTTTTAAAAAGTAAGGTCTATAGAACGCCTAAAACGTTTCAGGTCTGTGTTTCCAGTGCAGGCAAACATACTAAGTAAGTGTTTGAATGCCTAAATGTTAAGGGCCATGAAATAGAGATTTAAAAATTGCAGGCACTTGAAATGGTTGTTAAAGCAATTCAAAGGACATTGGCGGGGAGGTTCTCTGGGGTTCATATACTTTTTAATGGAAAAAACAAAAATGTATTTATTATGACCGAAGATGCCTTACCCCCCCCCCCCATATCAGTCTGTCCTTGAATGTCCTCACAGTTAAAAATCAATTGGATACAAATCTGATGATCAAACAGTATCGTTGACCAACTATATAATTAAAGTGAGCTATTCGTCGCATGACTGGCGTAACTTGTTTCTGAGAAACTGCAGATAAATTTCTGTTTCAGATGTGGATAAACAAATAGAAAGTATGAAAGATTTCAGTCCAGGCCTTTAGACTGAACTTTTGTTGTACTTTATTTGGGTTAGTAATTTGTAATTGTAATTTTTAATCAAATCGATTAAATTTAGATTGTTTATTGTTGATTGTGTATATTCACTTTGTACATTGTAATTGTTTTTAAATAGTAACAAGTTTTTGTTTTATTGAAACATATGAACATCATCTTAAATACACAACGTAACTTGAAACTTTCTGTTTTATTGAATGTAAAGATGATATCAAGAGTTCAGTTCATAAACATGTTACATTTAAAATGTTTAAAATACTCACACTGTATAACTTTGTCTATCAGTATTTCATTTAATTAATAATATACGGTTATTTTTTGGTTTAATCTCAATAACAACAACAATAATAATATCTCTAAAAATGAGGTTTCTCTTTTGTAATACTTATAGATTGCAAGAATTATAATTTTGAATAGTAAACTAAGTTTTCTATACTGTCTATCCATATTAAACAATTATTTCTAAATTATACAATAGTTTAAAAAATTGGCTTACCTTAATTGTTATTATTTTATAATACTTTTAATCAACCAGAAATTATTAAAATATTTTCTGTTTTAGATGCATTACGTGTTAATCTCACCATCCTCATGTTTGAATGCATGTACTTAACATTGGTGGTGAAATAATATGTAAAATTTAAGCAACATTTTAATATTTGAAAAAAATGTTAGTTTTATGCAAATTTAAAACCAAATATTTTTTCAAAACTTTCATGCACAAGTTAAAAGTTTTCACCAGCAATGTGTTTTGTACAGGCGCAAAATAATTTATAGTTTTATCTTATATAGTTTTTAAGAAAAGAGTGCCTAAAGTTTAAAATGTGCAAGTGACGACAAAGTGTGTGTTGTGGCGGCCGTATCATTTAAACGAAATTCTCTAAACAAACAAATGTGCAAACTATGCATAAGACCAATATATAAAAGAAAAATAAAGTAACACTATTAACAAATAAGCAGTAATTATAAAAGCTTTTAAAAGGATTAAACACTAAGAAAAAGTCACACTTGTAACAGCTATATTTCGAACTACTAGAGTTCTTCTATGGCAAGAAGACAAGTCATATGCACACATTTTACCCAAAATCTCTACCAAGTGTCCTTAAACTCTTTGACTGTTGGTCTAATCACCCGTCTCTTTCTCTAATTTCATTCCTTTGGCACATGAAATATCGAAACTCTGTTTCAAGTTTTGAGGCAATCTAGATTAAATTGCAGAGTTTATAGTTAGAGCCACAGGGAATTTTAATCTTTACGGCATATGCAGAAGTTACCAATAAGGGTAAGAAATAAGCATATTTTACTAGTTCAAGGAAATATGATATAGGATTTTTTCGGGACGCGAAATATGAATATCATTTTTGATCACATTAGCACATTTAAAAAAGTTAAATATTATATATACGGTAGAATGTTTACTTTTTATACAGGATGATTCTAAAGTCCTTCCCTGGTTTGGGGGGGGATACAACAGTTACCATGACAGACAGCAGAAACACTTATATCAGTAGATATAGTATATATTCAAGTTTGGCACATATCTTACGGGTGTTCGATATGTCCTTCGTTGGTAACGCTGCAGACGTCAATCCGCTCTTGCCACACACGTCGCAACATTTGACTGCATGTGTGATCCTCTCTCGCTGCTGTGCTAAATCACGTGGCAAAGGCGGTACGAGCACACGATCTTTGACATAACCCCATAAGAAAAACATCACATGGGGTCAGGTCAGGTGACCGTGGAGTCATAGAAGAAGAGAAGAGTCATCTCGAGCAACACGTCCAATCCACGACAAGAAATTTCAGTACCGAGGTACTCACGGACGTCATGATGAAAAAGAGGTGGAGCCCCATCTTGCTGATACATAAAGTCCCGGATATCTGCACGTAATTGTGGTGTTAGCCACTGTTGAAGCATGTCCAGGTATATTGGACCGGTAACAGTTTTGTTCCGCAAAGGAAAATGGGCCGTACACTTTTGATGTTTGGTACGAAATCGTCACAACGGACTCACATAGAAAGCTTTATGTACATCAGTGAACGCCCTCTAGCGGCTAAATCCACATAGCAAATACTACGAATGCAAACTTAGAGAGACGTTCTTTTCGTTTCTGTTCTATCGACCCCCGACACCAGGGAAGACTTTACAATCATTCACATTGTTTTATTAATGAGCAGAGTTATCATTAAATGTACTGAACCTTGTAATTCAGCGAGTGTAAACTTTGTGAATAGTAAACATTTCTAATTTTTAAAATTAGTAAAAATTTCAGATTATGAATTCAGTTAATTTTATTTATTTGTCATTTTTACCGGAAGTGCCGTTGATTTGAACTACACTAAACACTAGTAAGTTATTTTGTCTTTGAATGATCGTGTGATGTTTAAAACATATTCCTAATTGTTAGGCATATTCTATATCGTAGTCGGTCCTGGTGTCTAGTGGTAGTCATTGCCTCGTAGGTTCAATTCCGGCCAGGGTCAGTGATGTGGGTTCCTTAAAGTAGGTAAAGCCATGGGTCCCGTATCGAAGATTTGCGGTACGTTAAAGAACCTCAAGTTAAAAAACCAGACCTCTTAGCAAAATATATCGGCGTTTCACACCCTGATTTGATTGAGTCGCTTATGACGTGAGATGTTAAGGGCATTTGAGGGAGAGTTTGGTTAAAAATTAATTCTTAGCTTTATGTATATTATAAAACTAATAGTTTGCACATTACTTCAATACGACATTTATAATTTGTGTTTGATTGGAGAATTTGAATTATTTAAATGGAAACTTAAATATGGCCATCATGCTGTGACACAATGCTTTATCTTTTTGGCCATTTTTCGTAACTTGCACCTTTATTAACGTTAGGTGCACTTTTCTTAAAAACTTAGGACAGAGCTATGAATTCTTTTGCGCATGTGCTAAACGCATTACTCTATATAGTTGATGAAAGCTTTTAACTTATGCATGAAAAAAATAAACATTATTTGAAATTTGCGTATTTGCTTTAAATTACATATTATTTCACAGTAATGTTAAGTAACAAATTTTCGAACTGATTTTGAAATCTTAGGTTGCTGAAATTAATAATTTATGGGGAGAGTGCGGCCAAAGCAGCAAACATGTTAAATATTAATATTTGTTCTGGTTTATTACAATAATTATAAAATAATAACTTATATTATTCCATTTTTAAAACATTTATAATTTAGAAACGATTACTTAATGAGTGTTAATATTTCCATTTGGATAGACGTATAGTTTCTCAGAAAACTCAGTTTGTATTCTGTACAAAAGTGTCCGTAAATAAAGCAATTCAACACCTCCATATCGTAGCTGTTGTGTTAAACGAACGTGTCTATGTCTAGCTAATTTTGGTTATATACTTCACAAAAAATAACACAATGCTGTTGATCTTTCAGTGTTATCCACAACATTATAAAATACACTTACTGAAACTTTTGCTGTGACTCTTCTGGAACGTTCCAGTGGCTCCATAGGCTCCTGGAACAAGAAAATGCCGTCACTATGGTCACCTGTCACTTATTGGCGATTTGAAGGAATACAGTAAAACAGAAAGAGTTCTTCACACAGGGCAATCAGTGAGAGCGAGTCTCTCTCTAGTCGTCTACTTGCTAACTTCTGGACGGCGCACGACGTCGTGCTCTGTTTGAAAACGTTGTTAATGTCTCCTTCTCCTGCCGCAGTTACGCCGACTGGGGGCGTAATCACAACCACATGCAAAGCCAAATACGAAATAACTTTCCTTGATCCTAATAACCCAATCCAATTGAAAGAATGTTTTAAAATACGAAAGAGAAAACATATGTCATTGATCTGTTTAAACTTATAACTTTTAGCGAGTTGTACCCATGAAACGATTTTTGAACATTTTCTTCAAATCTCCGTCGGTCCTACCTACTAGGTATCGAAAATGTCAACGAAAAAAATGTACACACACACACACACACACACACACACACACACACACACACACACACTCACACACACACACACTCACACATACACAAAGCTAAAACCAACTAAAGAAGCAGAAAAAGTATAAAACACTATGTGTGTGTGTGTCGACATTTTTTTAAAATTATAAAAATCGCTCTATAGACAACAATTTAAAAGTTTTTAAAGGAAAAGTAGTTTTTGAAATTCAATGAAATTGGGCTGTTAAGAGTGGGGGTTTACCTAAATTCCAAAATTTAAAAATCGCTCTAGCGGCATTAACAGTTACTTTTTCGCAAATAAACTTGGTATGTACCATTGCAATAAAATAAGAAAAAAATTGTTTCTGAAAATTAGGGAAATTAGACCATTACGAATACTTGAAAACCGAAATTTAAAAAGCGCTCTTGAGTTTAACATTCTACACATTGCTTTAAAATAATAAAAGGACAAATTAACTCTGCATATAAACTGTATTTATAACGATACATGTGTTTTATATTTAACAAAAGTATCGTCGTGAAGATAGCAAATGTGAAATATTAATCTGATATGTGTATGAGAATTATATTTGTATGTAAGAGCGCTCTGTAATAACCTTCAGAAAACGCTTACGTTACATGTTAATAACATTTAAATTAAATTTCAAAGCCACTGAAAATCGATGTAACTTTCGATTGTTTTTATTTACTTAGTACATTGCAATTGTTTTTAAATAGTAACATGTTTTTGTTTTATTGAAACATATGAACATCATCTTAAATACACAACGTAACTCGAAACTTTCTGTTATTTCTCTCTATTTTAGTTAGTTGATCATTGGTCATATATTTAATTTAATTAATAGTATACCATTACTTTTTGTGATTTAATCTCAATAATAATAATAATAATAATAATAATAATAATAATAATAATGAAATATGGTTTCTCTTTATGAATCTTATAGATTGCATGAATTCTAATTTTGTTTCCCTAATACCACACAGTAATGCCATAACTTATTTCATTTCATTAATTAATAAGGTCGTACCTTGGATCTCATATTCAGTTTAAAGTTGCTCTACTTAGTGAGGAATTCGCTAAGTTTATGCAGCTCCTGCGTACGGACTTTATCTACAACATTTCATAAAAGTTAAACCCATAATATAGAGGGAATTTTTTAAAATTTTAAACTAGTGAACATTTAGATGTTTAATTACTTAAAAAGATGTAATGCATCAGCTATATTGTTTTCACTGTTTGAATGTCAAACAACATTGTTAACCCTGGCCACTAGGAACACTGCGAAACCTCTTAAAGTAAATCAAAACACTCCTCCATTTGTTATAAATTACTAGGAATTTTGTCAGAGAAGAAAATTTTTATTTTAAAAAGAATTAATGGAATCACATACAAATACGGTAGGAAACAAATTAAAATTCACACTGGGCAATGGGCAGAAATTAAAATGTTAAAAACAATTAAACCCACCTTGCTGGGCGCCGGCGTATCCCACAACAATACAGAAGAAAAGAAATGTCCATATCGTGACCATGGTTACCGTAGTGTATACGGATCTGGTTTCCCTTCTATATTTATACTGCAGGATACACCCACCCCCACCTTTAGGTGTTACGTCACACTTTTTGTTGAAGATCTGCACCGCAGCATCTTCTATTACATCATCTGCGGTTCAACTCACACCCTGCGTTACGATGTAACACTCTCGTTTCATCCTTCAGCCCCTTTTGAATTAGTGTTTCGGAATACCTTCTTAAGGGCTGTCTGTTTGTCCTGGAAGTTCAGAAGGTGATAAGAGAAATATTAAACGAGTGTTGGCACTTAAGAAATAGTGCATTGCACAATTATGCTATAATTTATTTACCTTGGATGCGTCTATAAAAGGACTCTCAACTGCATTTTAAAATATCTCGTGACACTTAAGAATTTTGTCAATATAAATCGATACCACATAAGTCGAGATGCTTTTTGTTGATTAATGACAGAGTTTCTATTCACCCTATCGGAGCTTTTGCGGTTGTACCCAAGAAAAGACTTTTGAAACATTTCTTCAAATTTTCATCGACCCTACTGACTAGGCACTAACAATTATGATGAAAATCGGTGAAATCGAACTATTAGGGGAGGTTAACTGAAACGCAAATGATAAAAAATCGCTCAAGCGGAACCAATATTTATTTTTTCCAACAAAACTCGGTATATGCCATTAAAATAAGGGAAAGTGGATCATTAGCAGCGCTGGTTTACCTGAATACCGAAATTTAAAAAGCGGCACCAAATTCTGTGCACAAATGCCACTTGCTGAGAAATTCGCAAAGTTCACGTAGCTCCTGCATGACGGACTTTTAAGACATCCAATTGTATAATAAAAGGAGCCCATTATCCATAATTAACTATAAGTTCAGGAAAAAAATTAGAAAAGATTTTCTAAACCAATCAATTGTTTATGTGTGTTGGAAAGTTTTCTGGTGTTGGCAGCATTTATTGTTAAAGATGAGAAATGTATTGATATATAAACCTTTGAATTAGAGATCAAAATGTCTTTATTTTTTGTTAATTATAAAATACTGTCATTCAAAATGTATGTTTCTTTACTTTGGTGGCTTAGGTCGTTAAGGCGCGGACTCTGAACGGGAGGTCTGGGGTTCCAATTCCGCCAGGACCGTCCTCCCTGACTGAGGTTTTTTCCAGGTTTTCCTCAGTCCTCATAAATGGCAAATGCCGGGGAAGTACCCTAAACTTAGGTCTGGAACATTTTCTTCCTTAAAAAATGCTTTCCCGATATATAATTTCATCAGTAGTAAAAACACCATTAATAAATGTTACTATGGTAAGTAAACTGGTTGGCATACTTATAATAAAGAAATTAAACATTAAGGGTGATAAAGCGCACTCCCCTCAAGCTTACGAATTTCTCCTTTCCGTACTTAACGCACAATTCCTTACTTCTCCTGTACAACTCGAATCATTTCCCTTTACCATGGCGCCTCACGATCAATGCAATCAAAGGCTCTCTTAAAATCAACAAAAGCGCAACGCAGTTCCCTCGTTCAACTGACACTTGCTTCTTCTTATAGTGCGCCGTCTACTGCAACAAGTTGAAATTACTCTACAGTACATTTTTTTTCTATAATTGGTAATCCCCCCCCCCCCGGAGCTCTCATCATTCCTTTGTCCTTATAAATGCGAATTATTCAGTGTGCGCAGGCGCATGAAACCGCTCGAATGCTGACAACAACTATAGCAAAATACACTCATGCATGATTCCATTTTTACTAGACTGACCTACTTTATATTTGCAAGTGTATTGTTAAAGGCGAGGTGTTCCTGAGCACTGCCTCAAAGAATGCAGTTGTTATAAACGTTAGTTATGACCCTGTCGCAGTGTTAAACCTGTTAAAGTTGTAAAGTCAAAGGGTTCCATAAAGACAGACAACTAGAATTGACCTTGACAGGGACTTCCAAGGTTTATTTTAAAATAACATTAAAATTTTTACATGGTTAGGGTATACCTGCACAAAATTAGTAAATTAAAGTTGTCCATTTTGAATTATGAGGGGCGAAATGGCAGTTTTTGCACATCATCGGCATCTCCTGGTAGCTTCGCAGTTTTGGAGTTCTACCTACGCCCCCCTCGTGTACTGCTACCTGAATTGATGACCTCGCAGCAAGTCCTTCATGTTGTTGAATAAGGCGGAGCCAGATCAGGTGAATGTAATGGGCGAACCCCAGCGATGCCACCTTTGCGGTCTGGGGCCGCGCATTGTCATGCTGTAGACCGCTTCCCCTTTCTCCGTTACTGAGTCGCTCCTTGAGGAAGCCAGTTCTATTAGCAGTACGGAATCCCTTAATCTTCAATTTCTTCAAGAAATTGTCTCCCGGATGTCATTAAGTGGTTCTTGCACGATATACGTAAGTGTTTACCAAGATCACTGGATCTAAAACCACAAAATAAATCAGAACTAAAAATGACAGAGTTTATCCCTTTGCGAGAAATAAGACACACAATTAAAACAAAGAGAGTACAACATAACGAGATATAAGAACGTAAACCTCAGATATTGTTGTCTTTCGATTGCAACAAATACGACGGGTGTTCTAACCCTTCTCGGCTTCACTCAGAGATGTCCTCAAGATGGCAAAATTACCAGACATTTGTTAAGTATCATCCTTTAAATGACCCGCTTCAGACACACAAGTGTAGTTACTTGTTTGTGTCGGTCCTAGTGGTGTAGTGGTAACCATACTTGCCTTCTAAACCCACGGTCGCGGGTTCGAACCCGGCCAGGATCGATGTATTTTTTTGGGTGTACAAATCCTAAGTATGGCTTCCTTCGGAAGGGAAGTAAATCCGTGGGTCCCGTGTCGTACATTTGCGGCACGATAAAGAACCTCAAGCCTGAAAGAGAGGCCTCTGAGCAAAATTCTTCGGCCGTTTCACGCCCTGATTTGAATGGGACGCTGATGACCTGAGATGTTAAAGAGCGTTCGTAAATAAATAAATAAATAAAAGGGATCGTGTAAACAAATTAGTGTTAACATTTTCTAAGGATAAAGCTGAAATACGAACTGTGATAAAGTACTTCGTTGTAAAGGAATTAACCACAACATTTCACATTAAAGGATTCTTCCCTTTGTTTCGAGGGTTAAAATGTGGGCTGTTAAATTTAAGCGTAGTAGTACATACATTCACGATGATGAGCGTCCCAAAACTGCTACGACTGACAAATTAACAATGATCGTCGTTTGAAGGTGCGCGAGTTGGCTGACATAGCAAAGACCTCAATAGGCCGTGTCTACTAAGCTTTGGGCATGAGAAAGCTTCCCGCTCGATGGATGTCGCGTTTGTTAACAATGAACCAAAAACATATTGGAATGAACATTTCGCAAGTAACTACAGCAAGTTTTTCCGATGTGTTTCATCATCTGTTCTTGCTTAAGCGCCATTGTGCGACACTAAACTATCGGCTCAAGGCTCCTTTTAACCCACATTGTTGATAGCAGCTGGTTTACATATAAAACGTATAGGGTAATCACTGCCTATTGATGGGAAAGTTCTAAAAGTTGATCCAAATGGTTTCCGAAGCGCGGCTGAAGGGTTAACACTGTCAACATTCCAGAGATCTATAAACATTGGATAGAGTTAAATACAAGACCCTAGCTCTGCATACCAGGGGTGTAACAAAAAGGCAAGTGAAAACATCATTCCTCACATATACAAGATAAAAAATATAATTTAGTGCAATATGAACATGGTTCCCATATTGCTTTATTTTCTTTTAGATCCGCTTTTCTAAAAAAAAAAGCATATGAAACGTAGAAATGTTCAAAATATACTCCATTAGCACGGATACATCCATCAACCCCCGTCGCATGGACTCCCTGATGTGTCCCTGGAGTATCTCGTATTGTCTGACAGCCTTGCAGAATACGAACACGAAGATTCTCTACACTTTCCATAGATCATGTGAGCATCTGCCAACATGCATTTGAATATCTCATTTTACTGCACCTGGTACGAGGTACGAAAACACACAGAACTGACACTACGTGCTCGGTGCTACGTCAAGCATAACAAGAAGACTACGCGACAACAACAACAACGGTGAATCTGGGAACTAAGTGCAGTTACAGTACCCATTTAACCAGAGATATATATTAACAACTATTCTGTTGTGGGGTTATTAACACAGGATATCTATGCAGGCATTCTATCTTGCATATCATACTGTGTAAGTGGAGCTGTATTTAAAGGGCTCTAACAAGGAATTAAAGCATTTGCGGACCCATGTTCGTATGTAACATGTTTGCACTCTCTGTATGCAAAGAATGTTTCCTAAAGATTTGACACGCCTGTAGAATGCTTCAAATTTTTGAGCATCCTCCATATAGCCCCAAAAATTTCCCAAAGATGAAGCTATAGAAGGGGAGGTCATCGCCTGTTTCTGACCGCAGCCCAAACACTTTATACTGTCGGATTTAAGGAACTTGAACATGTGTCTCAGAAGTTTGTTACACTTCTTACTTAAAAGTACAAGGTCTGTCATAAGCGTGAAAATCGCACATCCGTCTCTTTGCGGTTTCCCAATGAAAATGTCAAGGGAGGGAAGACCATCTTCCTGGAAGAGTTGCCGTCGCTTATAATGGAATCCGGGATGTGTCAATAGAGGGCATGACCCACGTTTATAATGATCACGATAGCTTTTGTATTGAGATACGAAATTTTATACTTAATTTACGTGAAGAGGCAAGAACCTTATTTATAACACTGAATGGCTCCTTAACATTTGCTTCTAGACGTCCTGACGATCAACTGTTTATATCAGCGTAATGGCCGTCAAATCGCATCCAGGAAAATCAAGGCAGATTTTTTCTTTTTATTTACAGTCAGGGGGAATAGAACAGAAGAATGAGAGACAGTTGGCTGAGTCAGAGGAGGGTGTTGGAACGGACGTTCTTTTGTTACTCTAAACTGTAGATGCTTCTCCCAGACTCAGTTATATTGCAATCCTGGAATTACGGAGCACTGATATCTTGAAAAAAACCGTCTGTTTTACATATAAAAAACGTTGCAACAGCAAAATCATATACCTGCTTTATTGCAGTTTTTAGGGAGTAGCTATTGCAGTTGTACCCATAAAATGTCTTCAAATTTCCATTTATCCTACCGAAAATGACAACGAACAAATATATATATAGAATTGTGTGTGTGGGGGGGTTAAGAGTGGGGGTTAACCAAAAGCAAAAATGTTAAAAAAAATAAATTAAAATCACTGTAGTGGTCGCAATTTTAGGTTTTTCTCAACGAAACTCGGTACATATCATTAAATAACTGAATAAAAATAGTTTCTGAAAAGCAAAGTAATCGGGTCATTAAGAGTGGGGGTATACCAGAAAACCAAATGGGGGTTAAAGCAAAATTTAAAAATCGCTCTAGCGGCTGTAATTTTAAACTTTCTAAACGAAATTCGGTATATGCCACTGAAATAAAATAAGAGAAATAGTTTTTGAAAATCAGTGAAATCAGATTATTATGAATGAGGGTTTACCTGGAATACAACACTTAAAAATGGTTCTAGCGGCACCAATATTTTCTTTTTCAGAACGGAATTTGTTATTACTATTTAAATAAAATAAAAAAATAATTTTTGAAATCCGGGAAAACAGGTCATCGAAATGGGAGTTTACCTGAAACCCAAAATTTAAAAACCGCTCTAGCGGTAGAATATTTGTTTCTTCACAACAAAATTCGGTATATACCATTTAAATAAATAAGAAAATTCGTTTCGGAAAATTAGAGAAATTGGACTATTAAGAGTGGGGGTATATTGGAAAAATGAAATTTACGTTAATTAATTTTTATTAATTTAAAATAAAACAGCAAATTAATGCAACATATAAACTGTTTTTATACATATGTTTTATATTTAATAAAAGTATCGTCGTGAAGATAACAAATGTGAAATATAAATCTAACATGTGTATGAGAATTATATTTGTATGTAAGAGCGCTCTGTAATAACTTCAGAAAACGTTTACGTTACATGTTAATAACATTTACATTAAATTTCAAAGCCACTGAAAATCGATGTAACTTTCGGTTGTTTTTATTTATTAGTACATTGCAATTGTTTTTAAATAGTAACATGTTTTTGTTTTATTGAAACATATGAACATCGTCTTAAATACACAATGAACTTAATGTAAGCCATACGAAAATATCCGTTGACTCTTGCTGGAAAGCTGGTGATCTTGCAAGTCTGGGTACCACCAGAACTATCACAGTCTCAATCGAGTTCACTAAACTGATAACTAACGTTCACCTGCAGTGAGCTTTCTCTTCTGTGTGTTGAAGAATCAACACACACAAGAACTCAGTAGCAGTCTTTCTCACTCATCTTGGGTAACAAAAACATCTTATAGCACCGTCGTCGTCATCTGACAGAAAAATGGACAGGTGGAAAGATTAAAAGTTATACAAATTAATGAAAAACATCAAAACTTGTGTTAGAAGTGTTGTATAAGCGAGTCATGAATCACTGCTCTGTATATATTACCCATAATTCCCAAAGTAAAGGTACTTTTACGCTGTCCCATTGGCTTGCTCTTTTGAAAGTAACTGCTGATGCGGAAACAGTTCAAATTCAGTCCCTTTAGTGTAGCCAGAGGGTTAATGCACGTATTCGTTTCCGCCACTTAAAGGAGCTAGGAAATGTTGTTCAATAAAAATGGAAGTAAGTTTTTTTACAGTCATAACTTCTCACGATAAAGTTTAACAGCATATTTTGTAACATGAAACTGTTTCGTTTCTGTGAGCGGTATGCAAGTTGAGACATGTTCGGTTCCGCGTACCGTGACACACAATATGCTGTTCTGTCTTCAGCTGAGGTCTATGTTCTTATAGTTCTAACGTGGTTCAAAGAAGAAATGCGTTCAAGCTCAAAGGAAGGTGGGAAACATCTCTGCTGCCGTTGCGAGAGAGGATCGTCCAGTAACATCAGGAACTTTAGAAATGTTGAAGATTTCAATGGTTGGTAACTAAAAAGTTACACATGAGATGTGTTTGTACAAAACTGCTGCGTGCAGGTGAAGACGCAACACTACAGAGATGTCCTGAAAACTCTGCAAGGACATGTCCACACAAATTTGATAACGCACCGCAATGTGAAGTAGTTCCTTTTCGCGTAATTCAAGAAACACTTACGTGTGAGGCATTTTCCATCTTCAGAAGTAGTGGTGAAGGCCGCGAAGATGTTCTGAAAGAATTGTCAAAAAAAAAAAAAATGTTCCCGCATGCCTTTAAAGACTGTCAGAAACGCTGGGACGGGAACATTGCATTTGAGAAAAATGATCAAATTAAGGTGAGATATACAAGGGGAAATCCATAAGTTTCCGGCCTAACTACGATAAAGACAAAAACTATATAGTTACACTTTATTGCAATACACTTCTCACATCTTTGAATTAAATTTTCAATTGCACCCCCCCAAAAAAAAAAAAATCAGAATTCATGTCTGCAAAATGAGCATAAACAACATCCATCACTTCTTTGTCAAACTTAAATTTCCTTCCTCACACATTCTTCTTGAGTTTTGAGAAGAGAAAATTATGCCTGGGAATTAGATCTGGGCAGTAGGGTGGATGATCCATCTCCTTGAAGTCACATTTCTTCACAGCTTCCTTGCAACAAGAGCTGTGTACACAGGCGCGTTGTCATGAAGAAGGCGCACACCACCACTCAGCTTTCCTCGCCTTTTCTCTTTGATGGAAGCACGTAGTCTGTGCAATAGGCCAGCATAGTACTTCCCATTTACTATGGTGTTCCTCTCCTTGAAGTCAATGAAGAGTATTCCTTCACAGTTCTAAAAGATTGTGACTATGATCTTCTTGGTTAACTGAGTGACCTTGGCCTTTAGAGGCGGTGCTTCGCCAGGTTTACGTCACTCCATTGATTCTCTTTTGGAAAAGGGATCGTAGTAGAGAACCATAGTTTCATATCCTGTTACATTGTTTGCAGAACTTCTCTCTCGTTGCGACGGCAGAGTTTAAAAAATGACTTACAACAGATGACTCGTTGCTGCTTTTGGACTGAGGAAAGAAGTCTAGGCACTAACCTTATTCATGTTTAAATGTTCATGAATAATTAGAACTGTTATTTTAGAAAGTTCCAAACTTGCTGCTATTTCTGTAACTTTGAGACGCCGGTCTTCCATAATTTCTCCTTCCACAAGAGCGATGTTTTCAGGAGTGAGCACCTCCAAGGGCCGACCAGCACGCTCTTCATCTTCAATGCTTTCTCGACCCATTCGGAAAAGTTTGACCCATTCTTTTACGGTAGAATATGAGAGAGATGCTTCCCCATATACACCGTCCTATCGCTGTTTAATTTCTTTTGGAGTAAATCCTTCTTTTGTGAAGAACGTAATAGCAGCTGGATACTCCATTTTGAACATGTCACAATCCTTTACACATAGTCTTCTTTATGCAACTATATCTGAACAACTGAACACAGTTACAGCTGCAATTATTTACTTAACAGAAGTTATGACAGCAGATAAGGGTTTTGTGAAGACGATCATCCTTATCGACAAGGCCGGAAACTTATGAACCTACCCTCATATATTATAAAGTACTCATTTAACAGAAAGCTCAAGTTATATATCTATTAAAAATATTTGTTTTTTCTGCAGCATCTTGTTAAAGTGCGTATATGTCATAGTTAATATTATCAAAGAAAAAATAATTGCTAATTTATAGAGGAATTGACTTTGTTATATGTTATGTAAGACCTTATTTATATTTTTGTTTACATTCAGATAATAATAATAATAATAATAATAATAATAATAATAATTTTAAAATGTTTGAAAGATCTTTCAATTTTGTTAATGATTATCTTTTGAAATTATCAATGGGTCTATGAAGATTTGTCTTTTGTATCCCTTACTTTTCCTAAAGTATTCTTGATTTTTTTTATTCACAAGAAAATATTAAAATATTTATTTTTAAATTAAATTTGCGGTCTTATATTTCAATGAAATAAATACAAAATATTAACCCATATTTTAAAATTGAACATAAATAACAACTGTAGCTGATCTGAGAGCAAAGATGTGTATCATAGTTTTAGGATTTTTATTTTTTTCCAATTTGAATCTTTACATTTGAAGACTGTTGTACACAACGTGTAAATGCTGAATGCCATGCACATACATTCTTCATGGTTTTGGAGAGAAGCGCGGGGCTAAATTTGGACTGTAGAGATGATGGAGAAACTTTTGATTCCTCACTCCCGAGCAGTGGGCAGAGGTTGTGGTGGATTCCCCGCAGACCTGTCTTCGTTCTATGTCAGTGGCAGTGTTTGGCCTCGAATGGAACTGTCAGAATATGACGATTGATGAGAATAAGTAACAGACCATCATCTTGTCCACACTTCTGGCTAGCCTCACTTTTGTTGGGAGATCCTCTCCTGGGAAGACCCAGACCAATGGCTCTTGCTTAGTTTCTGGTATATCCAGCTTTCGTTACCTGTTATAATGCTCATTTATTTTTGGATCTTCCTGCATTTTATTTTTCCAACATTTTTTGCCCCCAATCCACACACCTTTTTCTGCTCATTTGTGAGGTGTTGGGGATCGAATGACTGCAGAGCTTCCTGGCATAAGCTTTACTTGGAGGATTGCTGCCGATCCAATATTCAGAGCTTCTTGAGTTTGATTAAAGTGCGTCACACAATAAACTAAGTTCATTCCTCAACAAATCAAATTCGTGAACGTTGTTACAGAGCGCTAGACAGAGAAGTTACATATTCAGTTTACAGAAATTGGGACGAAGCAGCGACTTGTGTATCTACTGCCAGGAAATAATTATAAATTGGTGCCGTAGAGCGCTTTAAATTTCGGTTTTCACCACTCCTGATGGTCCGATTTTCCTGATTTTCTGAAACTACCTTTCGTTTTTATTTTAATTGCATATGCAGAGTTTCGTTGAGAAAAAACGAATATCGTTAACACACATATACCGAAACTTTTTCATCTACGCGTGTACATTATATATACATACCTAAAGAAACATTTAAAAAACACTCTCACAGCATCAATTTATAATATTTCCCGGTGGTAAACACGCCAGTCTCCCAGTTTCTGTAAACTCAATATGCGACTTCTCTCTCTAGCGCTGCAGTAACCTTCACACATTCAACTTGCTGAGGAATTCGCTTAGTTTACCCAGTGGTGGAATTTTTATTCATTGTTGCTATACTGCGCGATCTTTACATTACTCTACTAAAATCTGCAAACCATCGACAAATAGTGCATTGTGAAGATCCCCAAAGCATGATGCAATCTTTCAACGTATTCTCTCTCCCCTAAACTGACTTTGAAGACATAGAAAATGGTAACTCGCAAATGTTCTCGCTTGAGGTCCATCCTAGCGTCTGGCGTGGCCACACCTGCGTACACATACACAGAAGTACTTACATCTCACATTGTAACGCCTTGTTGTTCGTTCTCAAAACTTCCAAGGTGACCCTCGTAAAACCTGGGGAGTGATGGTTTTTAAAATTTAATATTGTCACATGTGTGCTTTTTAAGGCAACACATCTTATTCTCGTCTTCAAGATATACTTGTGCAAAATATTTAGAAAATATCACATGTGTTTTCAAAGCGTGTCACGACCAGCTGTTGTTACCATGACAACGCCCGCTTCCTGCACTGAGTTCCGCGAACATCTAATTAGCATACAGCGGGCGGAGCGAACATCTTGCCAGCAGGGGTTTCATAGTGTTAGAGAGTGACATTGCCGGTAAACATGTCTCAAGGACAACAATAATTTGAATATTAATGTACGTTATAATGAAATTACTGTAATTTTTAACAGCAAGGGAAACAAAGTTAGAATTTCTGCAATCTATAAGAATTGCAAAAGAAAAAAAATTATTATTGTTATTATTATTATTAATATTATTATTATTATTATTATCATCACCGTTTTCTTTAGATTAAACCTCAAGAATATTAATTAAATGAAAAATATGCCCACTGATAGACAAACATATATTGTGTGAGTATTTTTAAATGTAATCATATTTATGAACTGAGCCCTTGATATAATCTTTACACTCACTAAAATAGAGAGAAATAACAGAAAGTTTCGAGTTACATTCTGTATTTAAGATGATGATGTTCATATGTTTCAATAAAACAAAAACATGTTACTATTTAAAAACAATTGCAATGTACTAAGTAAATAAAAACAATCGAAAGTTACATCGATTTTCAGTGGCTTTGAAATTTAATTTAAATGTTATTAACATGTAACGTAAAGGTTTTTGAAGGTTATTACAGAGCGCTCCTACATACAAATATAATTCTGAAACATATTAGATTAATATTTCATATCTTCACGACGATACTTTTGTTAAATATGAAACATATGCATCTTTATAAATACAGTTTATATACTGCATTAATTTGTTGTTTTATTTTAAAACAATAGGGAAAAAATCAAACGCTAGAAATCTTTTTTAATGTTGGTTTTCAGGTATATCCTTACTCATAATGGTCTGATTTCTCTAATTTTCAGAAAACATTTGTTTTATTTTATTTAAGTGGTAAATACAAAGTTACGTGTAGATTAGCTCCATCCCCAATGATCAATTATTAGTGTTAACAAACTGGATGAATTGTTTATTAATAATTGAACGTAATTGGCGAGTTTCGTTGAGGGGGAAAAAAAAAACAACAAAATTTGCGTTCGCTAGAGTTATATATAACATTTTTCTTGTCACTTTCTGTGCCTAGTAGGTAGGATCGATGGAGATTCGAAGAACATTTTCAGAAATATTTTAATGGATAATAGCATCTGCAATTGTTTCGGAATTGACTAAAATTTCATAATATAATAGGGTTATCGCCACAGATTTCATGTCACCATACTACATGATAAGGTAATGGGGTACTTTTAACTAAATGCCTACATTAGAGAATTTAAAACATAGTTTAGCTTTCAATTTGGTATTTAGTGTTTTGTTACAAAACTATCGCGTCGCAGATCTCTTAACGTGTTTTATGTCACGTGTTAGTCGTTCTTGACCGTGAATTACACACTTCATTCATCTTACCAATGTCTCGGTAATTGCCGACAGTATCATCGCGCATGGGGGCGTGTTTGTAATTTGGTTATGAGAAACCGCCAGAGGCTTCGGGAATTCCGTGCTCGGACAGCGGTACATGGAACACTGAAAGTGTTTTCCCTGCAATCTCCGGGTATGCAATTACAGCATAAACGAACCTTGCTTTTTGATTTTCTGCTTAGTTCCATGTGCTGTCATACTTTATTTGTATGTTAAAATTGTTAGGCATGCTAGTATTTACATGAGATAAAGGTTTTTTTTTTTTTAAGGGAAGGAAGAGTTCCAAGCCTAAATTTGGGGTACCTTCCCTGCATTTGTCTGTTTTGATGGTTTAGTGGTGACCTCGTAGACCCAAAGTCGGAGATGAAATTCGGCCGCGGGGTTGATGGACATTTTCGGACATGAAATTCCTATTTACGACAAGTAAAGAACCTGAAGAGACCCATGAGCGAACTTTATTGGTAGTTTCACGCCCTCAGCACCGCCACGGGTGGCCGAGGTCGTTAAGGCACGGACTCGTGAGCGGGAGGTCTGCGGTTCGAATCCCGCCAGGACCGTCCTCCCTGACTGGGGTTTTTTCCAGGTTTTCCTCAGTCTTCATAACTGGCAAATGCCGGGGAGGTACCTAAACTTAGGCCTGGAACGTTTCCTTCCTTAAAAAAAAAAAAATATATCCTTTCCCAATTTATCATTTCATCTCATGTATCATCAGTGTCCACCGCCTGTGGTGCCTCAGTAGTAAAAACGGGCGTTAAACACCACTCAAAAAAAAAAAAAAAAAACGCCCTCAGTTGAAATGACTTGAGTAGTAAACCTAAAGGAGATACGGACCGTGAGGCAGGGACCCTATCACTGCTTTCTGATCGAACGTTCCAATGTTGGCAAAGCCCTCTAAGAAGCTTGAGCCCCTCAAAAGCGCCGCTTCCTTACCATAATCCAAATTAAGCCCTTGAAAAAAAACGGACATTTTTTAACATCTCAGGTCATCAGCGTCCCATTCAATTGAGAGTGTGAAACGGCCGATAAATTTTGCTCAGAGGTCTCTTCTTTCAGGCTTGAGGTTCCTTTTCGTGCCGTAAATGTACGACACGGGACCTAAGGCTTTTCTTCCCTTCCGAAGGAAGTCAGAATGTCGTGTACCTTGGACTAACTTTCTCGACGAATGGGGAATAGGGTGAAACTTATAACAAAACTCTTCGTACGCGAAGTAGAATTATTCCAGAGGTGCTGGTTAGAGACAAGAGTACAAAGATTTACGCGGCCGGGGTTTGGGGCTGGGAACGAAACGAATCGGGTGAAGACGGACTTCTGAAAGCTATTTTAGAAGTGGGGAGGGATACAGCAAATTGCAGATTCCTTAACCTATAGCCAGATTATAGAATGCAGAATCCGGCTGGCTACGAATTATACACGGAGTTCGGCCACTGATTATGGCGATCTGCTATCATGAGCAATTTATGATGGGGGAGGCGGGTTAAGATCTGAGTTTCAAAATTAAGAAAGGTTCTGGAAAATATAGGAATAGAAAACATTTGGATCGCTGGGCGGGAAAACAGGAAGGGAGGCGGGAGTGCGGAGGAAAATTAAGAGACGCTTGATAGCTAGCTGACTCTTTCGGAGTGTGCAGAATGTTTCACTGGAGCTGAATATTGAATTGGGGGTGAAGTGTTACATGCAAACAGGAACTCGCTTGGTTTAGGTATGTGGCTGACAGACAGAGACAATCTGCTCTATATGTGCAGAGAAAGAATCTTGGGAACATATTCTGGCGTACTGCAAGGAGATGCAAGAATGCAGAAAGAGAGGACAGGGACAGTGCTGGACTTTGCCGGCTGACAGGAGGGAGTAGATAAACTTTTAAACAAGTGAAATACTCAGATCGGAGAAGTCACACAGTCGGGTGTGGGGATAGGAGAACAAGAGTCGCAATATTTTTTTGAGGTTGTAAGTTATTTAATTTTGTAGTATTTTATTTTGTTTTATTTACGTATTTGTAATTTTTTTCCATTTCTTTATTTCAGTTTTAATATATATTGTGTCTCTTAAGAGTTAAGTATCGGCTTGTGCCATTTCATGTATTCCTTAGTGTATTGTAAAAGCACGTACGGGCCCCGGTCCCTGGCGACATGGATGGGTCATGTTTGTAACAAATATATTTTGTAAATAATTACACTACTACTACTATTACTACTACTTACTACTACTTACTACTACTACTACTACTTACTACTACTACTATTACTACTACTACTACTACTTACTACTACTACTACTACTACTACTACTACTACTACTACTACTATTACTACTATTACTACTACTTACTACTACTACTACTACTACTACTACTACTACTACTACTACTACTACTACTACTACTACTACTACCACCACTACTACTGCTACAATTTTACTTATGATTTTATGCCCCATACCAATGAACCTGATCGTATTTGAATCCACAACGTTGGGTCTAGGAAACAAGTACTCAAATGTGCAACAACCAACGTAATGAAATAATATTAAATGGGAGACCAGAAAATTTATTAATGGAAAAATGTATCCCAACATTCACCTGACCACAAAAAGTGTTAAGGTCAGAATTAGCGGCTTCAGGGGATTTGAACGTAGACCTCATGAATCCAGCGTTACCCCTTGAGCCCCCCTGTCGGTCTTTGCTAATGCTAGTGTTAAAATACAAAATGTCAGTTATTTGTCTTTTAAGTATGTCAGAAATGTCAAGATAGTATATTACAAACTCACAATATAATGTCTAATGCTCTGAAGTGCTAACAAATTGCTAACAGTAAGAAAATACGTTGGAGATTTCAACGCATAGATAGAACCGCAGCTGATTAGCACACAATTTTAAATGGAAATACCATTGAACATGACCACCTATAACTCAAGATTGTTATTGCGGGAGGCCATGATTCTGACGAGTTTTAAATTGCTAGCTAACAGTCACTTTATTAGTACCATTATTGTCTTCATGGATAAATTGTAGAATGTTGTTTATGGAGCAATATGAATATTTTTGAATGGTATTAAACGCCCGTTTTTACTACTGAGGCACCACAGGTGGAGTTCAAACAGAGTGAGGCCGTCTTTATTGTAAGGAGTTTGACGTGATGCTCACATGTTTTATGAAACAAATGAAACCGGAATACTGTAATTATAAGCAAATATCTGAGAAATATTTTTTGCTTGTCTAAAGTAGTTGATGGTAGCAATTTAACACAAGTACTACGCAGATTTTGAGAGAACAAGTCACGCAAGGCTGTTATTTTAGAAGCAACTATGGCAACAATTACTGCGTTTTCTTGATCTTTCCCAGCTAAGGTTAGCTTATGAGTAATGCATATGTCGACAGGTTCAGATAGCTTAACAATCGCTTGGAACTGGCGTTATTTACTGGAAACATTAGCAGTCTCTCTTTTTCCAGTTCTTTAAAATACGATTGGAATGCAAGGTCGTCATGCAGTATTAGGTGCGTTCGATGAAAGTAGAGTATAGGATTACCAGGGCGGTGTAACAATGGGGAAACCATCTTTTGTTTTAACGCTTATCTGAATGGTTACCCTGAACGTCAGCAAAATACCTCTCTATATCGTCTCTTGATTTTATGAAAAGCAGGAGCTGCATAAACTAAGCGAATTCCCCACCTGATACAGTAACCTTAAAAAAATTTAAAAAGCAAAACATGGGCTTACTAATAAATAAAATGAATTAAGTTATGGCATCACTGCGTGATATTAGGGGAGCAAAATTAGAACTCTAGCAATCTACAAGTATAACAAGAGAAACCACATTTTAAAAGTATTATTTTCATTGTTTTGGTGTTATTATTATAGAGGTTAAATCACAAAAATTAATAGCATACTATTAACTAAATGAAACATATGATAAAGATGTACTATATGGGTATTTTTAAACATTTTTAAGTGTAACCCTGTTTATGAACTAAACCCTTGATATCATCTTTTCATAGAGAGAAATAACAGAAAGTTTCGAGTTACATTCTGTATTTAAAATGTTGTTCATATGTTTCAATAAAACAAAAATATGTTACTATTTAATACAGTTACAATGTACTAAACAAATATACACAATCAACAATAAACAATGCAACGTTTCATCGACTTTCATTGGTTTTAAAATTTAATTTAACTGTTTATTAAAAATATGTAAGGTTAACGTTTTCTGGAGGTTATTACAGAACGCTCTTACATACAAATACAATTCTCACACACATATCAGATTAATATTTCACATTTTCTATCTTCACGACGATACTTTTATCAAATATAAAACATATGCAACTGTAAATACAGTTTATATGCTGAATTAATTTGTACTTTTATTTTGAAACAATATAGAGAAAATTAAGCGCAAGAACGCTTTTTAAATTTCGGTTTTCAGATATATCCTTACTCCTAATGATCCTATTTTCCTAATTTTCAGAATCTATTTTTATTATTTGATTTCGAATTTTATTGTGTAAAAGCCAGTGTTGGTACGCTAGAGAGATTTTTAAATGTTGAGTTTCAGGTAATAATCTGATTTCACTGATTTTCAGAAACAATTTTTCTTATTTTATTAAAATGGTGTATACCAAGTTTCCTTCTAAAATATATAAAAGTGCTGCCACTAGAGTGATTTTTAAAATTAAATTTTTGTTTATACATTTTCACTATAGCTTAACCCAACCCCATTGGTCCAAGTTTGCTGGTTAACGAACTCGACAAATCGTCTGTTAAATGATGACTATATGCCGAATTTCTTTGAGGAAAACAAAAATTGTGACCGTTAGAACGTTAACAAATACATGTATAAAGTGTATATATATATTACATTGGAAAATTGAAGACATTTTTAAAACATGTTTCATGGATAGATCGGAATTCCGCCTAACAGATTTAGTTAGATGCTTTAACAATTAATAAAATCTTACAAATTTCTTAAGATGTGATGTTGAGAGCTACCTGAAGTGGTCAATGTCATCGTGCGTATGGCAGGGATCGAACCCACGATTTTGGGTCTACGAGGCAAATATGATTACCACTAGACTACCAGTTAACTATACATTTCCATTTAAAGGATTGAATGACATCATTGCAGCGTTTTTTGTTGATTTCCTTTATTAAAGAAAACGTTCATTGATATTTCATGTCATCAGCGTCCCATCCAACTCAGGGCGTGAATTACCGATAAATGTCGTAGATTTACAGCACGTTAAAGAAGCTCAAGTCTGAAAGATGATTCTAATTCAAACCTTTCTCGCTAGTTAGCGTTTTTCATAAACCAAGAACCGATTTCAGCTGTAGAGATGTATTTTGCAGACTTATTATTTACTGCGTTTTACCATGTAGCAACGCAAATAACTATTATTTTGTCAACTGCATGACCTCCTATTGTCGTGGCCGAGAACGTTTCGGTTACTAACAGTTTCCATGGCAACCAAGTTGCGAATTGTTCCGTACTTTCGACCTGTTTACCATAGAAGCAGTACAGTGTTATTTCAGGTGTACCTATTGCCATTTGCCTAATTTATTTATGACGGCTGCTTAATAAAAACTAATAATTATTTTTTCTTATCATACAGTGCAGATATGGTGCTTAAACAAATGTTCATGAGAAGAACAAACGTCACGTGATTAGACGATCTTAGGCGCATGCGTCTTAACAGTTAAGAGCGAGGTGTAAAATGGAGTCGCTTCTGTCACAATCAGCCGCACTTCAAAGAGTTTAAGGAGTGCCGTGGTTCACAACAAAGCACGGCGGCGACATGTTACAGGTTTCCATTCTGAACGTGTGGTAGCGAGCATGGCGAAGCGATGAGACAGGAAAGAACTTGTAATTACTGCGTACTTTCCAGCTGGTCACCATGGAAACAATACTTGTGTATTTAACACACATTGGATCCGATTTCATTATTTGGGGCGAAGGAGGATACTTTCGTACTTCAGCCTTGCTCACGGCTGGCCGTTTGTGTCTATGGTTCACCTTAGGAAGCAAGAACCGAGCTTACGGACGGTAACCTGTTTCCAGACAAAATACCCCAACATCGATGCAGGACCCCCTCCCCCAAGAAGTTACACTTTTATACCAGAAACCAGCATCACTGAAGTATTTCCAAAGCGCAAGGTAATTAATCCCAAGTTCAGCATTTCGCAGTACTCAGTCTGGTTCTCCGACACAGGAGAGGTTATGCGACTGTGGTGAAATGGTTTATCATCCGTTAATGGGGGGAGTGTTTTGAGTGTCCTGGCCGAAAACGCCCATCTGGTTGGCTTCTACACCATGACAGTACACAACAGTGTTGCTCAACATTGAGTCGGGAACAACATCGAGTGTGTGCCTCACCTTCCATAGAGCCCGGACCTTGTTCTGTTTTCTTGTCTCAACGGCTGACAATGTCTAAGGACGTCTTCCAGACACGGTGGGTCAAGTGCACACAATTAGCTCTGCCTTGTGTACTTCATACGTATTGTTTATTGACTAGGCGTAGTGTATCATATTATAACTCTAAAATCTACTGGGCATACGTCATGAATGACATTTTTAATTATTATTGTATTTTGTAGGCTAAAATACTGCCAATTATTATAAAAGAGCACTTTGCTCTCACGTATTTAGTAACAAAAAATTAAAATTGTCAGTGTATATCTGCAAAAACGAGTAGGAAAGTTTATTTTTTAAGGGTTTTAGAACTACACGCTCTTAAAGTATGGCTGAACTTTTACTTACAAATAAATTCTTTTCTCTTAAAACCCCCGCACTGACAAGGAAATATTAACTTCGTTTGATGCAAGAAGGGACTAAGTCAGCTAAACGCCAATGGCTGATAGACAGTGACACCCCCTTTTAAACAAAGGAACATCGTTAATACTACAGAGAATCGAAAAACATATCTAGAGGACCATGGGTTCAAGATCATTGTTGTTAAGAAGGCCAACCGTCACTGCTTTGTTTCCGGTTTCGATATAAACGGAGCTATATGTCGAGGTTACAAATAATTGGGTGCCATTCCAACATTTTACGGCATTTGTGTCCTGCAACAGACCGCTAACTTATTTAAACAAGTAGGAGAAATGGTGCATTTTCATGGAATACTTGACAAAATATCTTTCCTGAGATCTTCATTCGCATTGCTTACTTGCCAAGGAAGTTACTAACAATATACAGGAAAAACCTTGTGATCTGGTAGTAGAGTAATCCTGAGATCCTGGGTTCGAGTCCCAGCCGGGTCAAGCAGCCTAGATAAATTTTTTTCTCCAGTTTTTTCTTACCCTGAGAAGGTGATTACCAGACAGCTTTAAGGCGCCCTGCAGGCTTACACTTACGGTATCTCCAGACGTCGCGAGAAGGAAGGACCAATGCAGTTAAAGCGACAATAAATAAACATTTTAAAAAAATCTCTGTTTCCAATCCGTTACCTTAGAAACAGTACAGGTCCTGATGTTTCTCATATATAGTGCAATACATTAACTGTTTCCATGGCAACCAAGTTGGCAATTATTCCGTACTTTGGACCTAGGTACCACGGAAAAAACAGTGTTGATTTGTGCACCCCTGGTACGGTTTTTCCTAGTCGTGACGGGCGGGATGAGTTGTCGGCCGGTTCTCCTTCACCGTTGGAACTGAATGCAACATGGCCATAAGGAGGTTCTGGCCCTGAGTATTTGAACTCCGTTAACTTCGTTTTCGGCAAGGGTTTTCCTAGTGAATCCAACCTAACACAAGTTTGTATTTTGCGAAAATCGATGCATTCTCTGGAACGAAACTGCTCAAGATTTGTTACATGCATTCACATTATTACGTCAGCTGTGCACCTGCGTGCCAATCACCAAGACCAGTAGTTAATGACATCATGTTTTCCTTTCTGGGATGTATCGAGACACCAATGTCTTTGTCACGTAGTATTTCATACCCAGGCCTGCTGAAATATAGTGTAATTCTGTCACCATGGCAACGAGGCTGTGGTTCTTATCCTGTCATGGGGATATTTGAAAACAGTGACCAGGTTACTGGTTTTTAGTAAAACAAAATTATACTTGATACGGGCATTATCCTGATATGAAGATCAGGTCGGGTTTCCCTGGTCAGGAATCAGTATGCGGCCATAACAAGTGGGGTGCTGGTATTACGTCACCTGGCGTTGCCTCCAGTGCAAGCTGACATCACCTGATTCCTGGAGACTGACCCTTCGCTAAGGCCGAGCAATCATATAAAACGTTCGACACAAACAGAGCGCAGCATCACAACATAATGAGGTGTACCGGCTTTGTCGTCCTTCTCGCCTTTGTCGTCCTGGAGCTGGTGGATTCGCGGCCCAGCGCCGACGTCTCAGAGCTCAAGGGTGAGTATGGCATTGTTGCACACAAGAACTGAGTACCGGGGGTTCTTTTAGGCATTCGTTTTCTACGATTTGTAGAAAAATGAGTACAAGGGGGTTCTTTAGGACTAAAGTTTCTGCTGCTTCATAAAAATGAGTAAGAGGGGGGTTATTTTAGGTCTTCATTTTCAATGATTTATATAAAAATGAGTACGGGGGGTTCTTTAGGACTAATATGTCTGATATTTATATAGATGTGACTACAAGGGGATCCTTTAGGACTAAAGTTACTGTTAATTCACAAAAGGAAAATAAGTTATTTTAGGTTTTCATTTTCAACGTTTTATATAAAAACGAGTACAGGTTTTTTTTAAACTAATATGTCTGATATATATATATACATATATATACATGTGTATACATATATATACATATATATATACATATGTATACACATATATATATACATATATATGTATATGTGTGTGTGTGTGTGTGTGTGTGTGTGTGACTACAAGGGAAGAACTAAATTTTCTACTATTTTATAAAAATGAGTGCAAGAGAGTTATTTTAGTTCTTCATATTCAACGATTTATATAAAACTGAGTACCAGGATTTTCTTTAGAGCTAAAATGTTCGCCATTTATATAAAACTGAGTACTAGGGTGTTCTTTAGAGCTAAAATATCCGCTATTTATATAAAATTGATCACAACAAGTTTCTTTACAGCTAAGATAAATGTGGTTACAAGGAGGTTATTTTACGACTTCGTGTAATACGATTTTTATAAAAAGAGCACCAGAAAGCTCTATAAAGTCTTTATTTGCTGTAATTATGTTCTGAACCAGGAAGTTCAGATATTTTCATTTTTTATAGTTATTCTAAAGCGAGTGCCAGAAAATGATTTGGATTTTTTGTGATATATGTAAAAGTAAGTACCAGGAAGTGCTTTGAAGGTTTAAGTTTCTGCGAATTACCTAAAAGTGAGTACGAGGGATATTTTTTACGATTTCACATATACCGGGTGGCAAAGTAAAGCTAGAACGCGCACTAAAAGAGATGCAACTCTCGTATGTTAAATGTTCTCAAACAGCACCCAATACATTCATTTTCTTTAAGAGAGCAGATGAAACATCGAAAGTTGTGGTTTTCAATAAGGTGGTAGGTTCTTACAAGACTCCACACTAAAACAAATGCGCAGTTGCCTCACAGCCAGTGGTGGCGATGTTCTTTTGTTCCACTGCCAAGCAATAAAATTGTTTTCCTTTGCAGGTGTAAAGGGCGGCAAACTGCATCACCATCCTCTGCATTTCGGACCAGGATTCACTGGAGGTACATTTTTTTACAGTTGAAGTTCATGAATAAACCATTGTAGTATCAAATATTAATACGTAAACTTTATTACAGCATTGCAGTTCGGACACCAGGCAGAAGGAAGTTCATCATTTTCCAAGTCTGAGTCTTCCTCGTGGTCTTCATCTAACTCGGGGACTGTCACTTCAGGCAGTCACTCAGGAAGCTATTCCTCCTCGGGCAGTCATTCCGGCTCCTCTTCTCAAAGCGGATCTTCCTCGCACTCGTCAAGCGAGTCGGGAACCATCAACTTCGGCAGTAACGCCGGCTCGGGATCATCATCAGGTAAGTCGCTACTAAACGTGGATCTTTTGCTGTCTATAGTAATAACGAGTTTATGTAAAAACACAACACCCCGGTATCTACGGCAACATAATTGAAAATGCTGGCCGAGATCGTTAAGACCCAAGCTCGTGAGCGGGAAGTCTGGGGTTCTATTCGCGCCAAAACCGTCCTCCCTGATTCAGGTTCTTTCCATTGTTTCCTCAGACCTCACAAATAGGAAATATCGGCTGCAAAGCTTCTTTCCTTAAAAAACATGGTACTTCTTAATTTATCATCAGAGTTCACCGTCTGTGATGCCACTGTAGTAAAAGAACTCTGTAAAATGATTGAAGTACTCGATATATAACGTACAAAAGTTAAGCCCCTTCAAAAATGCAGCAACAGGAAGTGTAGCATTTGCATCAACTATAACTTCTTCAAAAACGGAATAACTGACGTCGTATACTTAATACACCATGTGTTTTGTAAGCTCTAAGCCTCCCGGAGCGTATCTTGTCCCTTCCCAAGGCAAGCTTTGCTTATCCTGTTTTAAGAAGAAACTTTATTTAAAATCGAACGTTACTTCAATGCTCAAAGACAAATTTCAAGGCCTCTTAAAAAGCACGGCTTGCTTAACGGAAATTATTCATTTGTTTGTTTGCAGATGGCGTTACTGGAGGCCATGGAGGAGTTTTGCCCGGAGGTGTTGCTGGGTCAAACAGTTTTGGGTCAGGCGGCAATGCCGGGTTGGATCAAAATACCATCAACGGAGGGGCTTCAAGTGAAAGTGTGGACTTGACACTTGCAGGTGCTGGTGGAAGTTCTGGCCAGGCTGAGAGCTCATCTCACTCGCAGGGTGCTCTAAGTGGTACTGGATCAAGTCAGGGACACGGTACATCGGGAAGTGGCTCCACTGGACATTCTGGTGAAACTATCCACTTCGAGAGTGGGTCTACCGGGGGCCAGGGGGCCTTGAGTGGAATCGGAGGTGGTCATGGCGTTGACGGACAAGGTTCTGGTGCTGTTGGAAACCACGGTACCTTTGGACAGGGTTCATCGGGTGCTGGTCTTTCTTATGGCAGCGGATCAACCGGAGGCCAGGGTTCCTTGAGTGGAGTCGGAGATGATCACGGCGTTTACGGACAAGGTTCTGGTGTTGCTGGCCATCAGGGTAACTTAGGACAGGGTTCATCAGACGCCGGTGTTTCTTATGGCAGTGGATCAACCGGAGGCCAGGGTTCCTTGAGTGGAGTTGGAGGTGGTCATGGCGTTGACGGACAAGATTCTGGTGCTGTTGGAAACCACGGTACCTTTGGACAGGGTTCATCAGGGGCCGATATTTCTTATGGCAGCGGATCAACCGGAGGCCAGAGTTCCTTGAGTGGAGTCGGAGATAGTCATGGCATTGACGGACAAGGTTCTGGTGTTGATGGCCATCAGGGTAACTTTGAACAGGGTTCATCAGACGCCGGTGTTTCTTATGGCAGTGGATCAACCGGAGGCCAGGGTTCCTTGAGTGGAGTTGGAGGTGGTCATGGCGTTGATGGACAAGATTCTGGTGCTGTTGGAAACCACGGTACCTTTGGACAGGGTTCATCAGGCGCCGGTGTTTCTTATGGCAGTGGATCAACCGGAGGCCAGGGTTCCTTGAGTGGAGTTGGAGGTGGTCATGGCGTTGACGGACAAGGTTCTGGTGCTGTTGGAAACCACGGTACCTTTGGACAGGGTTCATCAAGCGGAAGTATTGCTCACGGCAGCGGATTAAACGGAGGCCAGGATTCCTTGAGTGGAGTTAGCCATGGCATTAACGGGCAAGATTTTCTCGCCGTTGGAAACCAACAGGGTTCATCAAGCGGAAGTATTACCCATGGCAGCGGAGACCAGGGATCCCTCAATGGTGGAATCAGTGAGCTAGATCAACAAATCACCCATGAGATCATCAGCTCAGGGACTTCTGTGGAGCCTCTAGCTGCAGGTGCTTCTGCTGGAAACCAAGGTACCTCGGCAGGAACTGGAAGCGGTTCACTAACCCATGGAGGAGCTAGTGACCTAGACCAACAAATCACCCATGAGATTATCAGCTCAGGAAATTCCGCGAAGCCTCATGCACCGTGCTCTGGTGGAGCTGCTGCATGTTCAGGCTCTACGGGAGGATACAGTGTTCACGAGGAGCCTGAAGATCTCTCTCTTTGTGGATCTGGTGGCGCATCAACCTGCGGAGGCATCTCTGGAGGTCATCAGGGTGCTGAAGGTATTGGATCATCCGCGCAAGGTCATGGAGTCAATTCTGGAAGCATCTCTGGAGGTCATCAGGGTGCTGAAGGTATTGGATCATCCGCGCAAGGTCATGGAGTCAATTCTGAGAGTGGCCACTTGACGGGCGTCGGTGGTTTCGGTGCCGAAGGGGCGCTCTCCTCATCCGGCAGTCACTCAGAGGGCTCCGTCAGTTCCTCTTCATCATCATCCTCATCAGCCTCCGAAGGTGCGTTACCGGAAACTCACTTCGGCGGTAAGAGACGTCCTGCTGGCGTCAAGGGCGGCCGTCACTCCTATGGCTAAACGATGACAATAAATTTCGATATTTATTATTGTTAATGTAAAATGTGATATTGTTAAAACGGAGCTTTCCTCTTATTTCTAATATTAGTGCTTCAATGCTGTCATGTACGAAAAAAAGACATTCACACTAATAAAATATATTGTTAACGTTGTTAATTGTTGACTTTCTTTTCTCCAAGTTAATATTAATTTCGTTGTTGACTGCCGCCAAGTTTGATGACAATAATGCAAATTCAACGCTACTAGTATTCTTGAAACACGTTTTAAATACTCTGACCTAGGTAGCATTCTAAACTGGTCCAATAAAAGGTAAAAATTGTAAACTTTTTTTTTTTTTTTTTTTTTACTATCGCTCGCGATATTAACAAATTTCTTCATATATTTGCCTGAATAAGGACACATAGCAAAAATAATTAACATTAAGTTGATGTAGTTTCTCTTACACAGGTGCCAGTGTCGTCAACAAACCGTGAAGTTCCTCTAAAAGCACTGCCTTCTGCGCTTCCTGTCTGCAAGCGTGGCCTTCAGTATTCTCCTTTGTGTTTACGCTAGGCGTTAGGCAATTGTTCGTATAGCGTCTTCTTTTCTCAGTTTAATCGCGTTATGTAGGGAACAAACGTGGTTATTTAGTCGCAAAAGTTTTGTTAATATTTTCTCTATTAATATGCTGAAACCCTTTTTGTGACGGAATTCGAGTTATATTCTTAGCCAACAAATCTACGCTAAATTCAGGAACACAAACGTAAGTTTATTGGTAAGTTAACTTAAGATACTATAGAGAATGTTTTATACTTGAATTATAATGCTTTTGAAAGCCTTGGATGAATTACTGTTCAGTTATGTGTTACAAGAAAGACTCTTTGAAGTTTTGAATGTTTGTACGCAATTAATGTTGTTATTATCATTATTTTCGTTTAACTTTACGGATTCGAATTTAATTACAGTTAACAGGTAATAACAATGAACTGACAGAAGGAAATTGCTGTCGTTTGATAGAAAATTCATTTCGCAACACGTTTCCAAAGTTTCATGAGTGTTTATTATGCATTGAAATACCATATTAATATATTGAATGCACTCTATCTATAATAGTTATTTTAACAAAATTATAATAATACATTTTTATGCAAATGCATGATAAAATGTTGTTTACTATCAGTTTTAAGTTTCTTTTACAAGACGCTGTTGCAAATCAGGCTAACCAACATTTGCAGACGAAAGTACGCTAAATTTTGCGCTAAGATAGCGGCTTCATTATGGAATGACATCACTAGTAGAAAGAGGCCGAAATGTCCTCTGTTAATGTATTTAAAATATTTTTATTTATCAGCTGTCTATTCACTCATCATATACATAATGCCACGGGTGGCCGAGGTCGTTAAGGTGCGGACTCGTGAGCGGGAGGTCTGGGGTTCCAATATCTCATGTATCACCAGTTCCACCGCCTGTGATGTCTCAGCAGTAAAAACGGGCGTTAAACACTACTAAAAAAATCATATACATATATCTCTTAAATGAATAACATTAATTAACTACTTCTGTTATCTCTCCTTTCCTTTAAGTTTATTACACTAATAACTGTTACTACACTTCTCAGTTAATTTTCTACATCTTCTACATATTTTGCAGGGGCGGTCTGTCAATAAGAGCCAGGTGGTACCGTCCCCCCCCCCCAAGGCCATTTACTTACCATTTTCCCTTCTACTGCTCAACTTTTAAAACAGAAAGAATGCATGAAAACGGCAATGTATAACCGATTAGTTCTTAATTGTAACTTACACAGTAAGTGTATTTCGTTCTCTACTGTGTCGGTCCTGGTGTTCTAGTGGTAACAATGCTTACCTTCTAAACCCAAGATCGCGGCAAGGATCGACGGATTTTTTCGGGCGTAAAAATCCTAAGTGTGACTTCCTTCGGAAGGGAAGTAAAGCCGTGGGTCCCATGTCGTACATTTATGGCATGATAAAGAACCTCAAGCCTGAAAGAAGAGGCCTCTGAGCAAAATTTGTCGACCGTTTCACGCCCTGAATAGAATGGGACGCATGACCTGAGTTGTTAAAGAGCGTCCGTAAATAAACCAAATCAATTCGAACATCTGTAATGTAGTAGCGGTAGCATGCGAGTCCTACGTTAGTGAGGGCAGTTCATGGGCCAGCCCGGAAAATTTTATGCTTTAAATTTCTACCTTCGTGGACCAGCAAAGATTTACAAGGACTTAAATATAAGTCTTCCTCCAAGATGGATTAACCTTTCTGCAGCTTATTTCTGCGTTCCCTTGTCAGATGTAGGTATTCCCTCTTTTTTCAGGAACCAGATGATGAGGGGTTACTCACACCGTGTATAACTGACTACGGGAATTTTCGCACTTTGAAGCTGTATGTCAATAGAAAGTTTACTTTCACAGAATTAACAAAAAAGTATTTGTTTTGTTGCAATGAATAAAGCGACGATTTATTGAAGTTTAATTGTTAAGTTGCAAGTGAAACGATTTGCACCTCCTTAACCGCAAACTATAGAAGCTTACTGAGTAAGACGACACAAAATTAAAAGGGTTTTTTATGGTTTGAAAAAAAAACATCTTGATTGACAGAGTGAAAAACGTATCTTGTCTATAGGAATGAGATTAGAAAAGAAATAGAAAGGGAAATTTTCGTTACTGTGTAGACCGACGTGCATGTCACAATTTGTTGTGATATTACGATACATCAGTGGAGGTAAACCGGTTGAAAGATTCATAAAATTAATTTCTGTTTTTGAACGCATGCAGAAGGCTTAAGGCGTACCTTAACAGCTGAATTAGAGCAGCTCCATATAAACCAGAAGTTTTTAGCACAAACGTACGATAGCGCTGTAGTTATGAAAGGAGTGTAAGTCTTGATGAAAGAGATCTTCCCCTCGCCACGAAGTTATGTCTTTGACCCACCCTTCTACAGGGGTCACGAGCCGCCCGCCACTGATACCTTGCAATTTACTTTTCATACACTATTTTTTTAGTCACCCACTGTTACATAATACTGGGTGATTTTTCCTTGCGCAACCGCTTTACGTGCAGTTCTCGTCTCGTTTCCACGCTTCAAAGCCGGATAGGGAGCCGGAGGGGAGGTCAGTATGAGTTTAACTCTAGGAATGTACGGCCGTGTTCTTGTGTGTTGTATTCATTAGGTGGCGTAATATGGTGTATTAATTACGTTAATATAGGCCTTCTATTCCCCAAAAAATATTTATTTAAGATTTGTACGTGCGTACAGAATCGCAATATTCCATTCACAGATTGGTAAATAAATTTCAAGAAGGGTAAATATTCTTAACAAAAAGTACTCACAGACGAAACAATAGATCACACTGGATGTGCTCTGGAACTTTTCGCTAAAAATCACTGCAATGTCTTTCTTAACAAAAGAAACGTTCTGTTACTCTGCTCGAACGGCTACAAAACTACTGAAGTTAAAAATCTATAAAATCATGTAGTGCAAGAACATTAACCGGGTGACCCTGCATTCAGGAGTAGATTTTGTGAATGGGTTTTGCATAGTGTACATGGCGGAGAAATTTGTCCTAATTTCTTTAGGGCGAATCTTGTTTTCACCTGAGTGGATATGTTAGTTCACAGCACCACCAACATTCCAAAAAACCTGACCTGTTTCACGAAGAGCCCCTGCATGATCAAAAGATAGGAGTGTGGTGCTCCATTAGTGGCGAGAGAATAACGAACCCTGCCCCCTTTATTTTAAAGAAATAATTCATAGTGAAAGTACGTGCAGAATATTTTCCAATCCTTTATCCATAAATTAACTGTGATGGAACGTAGATTCGCGACTTTCCAACAGGACTCTGCAACAGCACAAACTCCATGTCCCTTGCATGCAATTCAGAAATATTTGACTACAGCGTTCATGGCCTCCTCGGTTCCCCGATTTAATGCCGTGACATTTTTATCTCTGGAGATATTAAAGGAATAAGTGTACAAGACAAATTCACACACATTAGATGAACTGAAGAAATATCTTTCATTTCTCAGAGGGAATTGTAGAGAGTAATGGTTAATTTTAATAGACGATGTATAGAAAATGAAGGGAGGTAGTTCTTACTTGAGAACGGTTAGTAAATGTTTGAGTGTTAGTAATAATTTCGTGACAACCATAGCTGCGGACTTTCACCGCGGTACCAGCTTGAAAGTCCCATGAAGGAAAAGCCACCTGTTATTAATATAGGAAGACATTCCTTGGCCTCAACGTACGCAAGCGAGGCCTGTAAATTAAACTTTTTCTTAATTTTCAAAGGAAGGGTTTGTTTTTCATACAAACTTCATACGAAACACCTCAGCGAACCCCATCATGGAGCTCCTTCAGAATTTTTAAATAGAACGAATGTTCTGATTGTCTATTTGGATTAAAGTTGAATTCATGGGACATGAACTTGCAGTACTCAAACGATATGCCGTCCCTCATGATAAAGAATTATACCAACTCGGGTGTATATATAGTCTGATCTAGAATGGGACACACACGCAATAAAATATTTTCTTTGTTCAAGAGATCTACCTCTCAATCTGATTCAGTGTTACGCCTCATTTGATTATAACTCGTTCGAAATGTCTGTGATCGTTTCGCCTTCAACACTGGGATAGCGCCCAAATGTCTTAGCTACCTCTCAAAGAGCGCATTCCCTTATGCTTCATTTCAAAATCCTCCGTATCTCCATGTGAGGGCATGGCTGTACAGTAGCAGGCGTGTTTGCTACTGTGTTCTATGACCACAGAGTGTAAAGTTTAATTATTCATGGCAACCAAACCTTAATTACGGCATTGTGAACAGCAGGGATGAATATCCAAATTGAGAAAGGGACTAGAAACAACAGGTTTGAGCTTCATTTGGATGGCGAGTCAGAGGATTGGAGGAAGGCTAAGAAGCGCTTGAGGAATGCAGAGAGAAGATTTCGCTCGAAATTCGATCGGGGCTAAGATCTGAATGGAGAATGGAGCAGTACGTGGTTCTGATTAAGATCATCAGCGAGTGTTCCCCATTTGTGAGGAGGGGATTCATGGATCTGGCTGAATGTAAAGGTGCGGAAGAATGGAGGGAAAGTATCTACCGCACTCATTTACAGAGAGAGAAGGTCAAGCTGGCAAGCAAGGGAGGTCTAGAAAGGCGGGCAGGGAGAAATAACTTTATTCAATCCAGCTTTGGACCATTCCCAATGGGGTTTCTTTATATTATGTATTTAAACTGAATCTCGTTGTGTTTCTTTTATTTTATACCATTTTTACTTTATTGTTAAATGTATTTTATTGTACTAAATCAAACAGACCTGGTGTATTATATCCGTTGGACCATGCGCCTGTTGAAGTTGTCACTGTAATGAACGCGCTCCTATTACTTAAAAAATATTGCACCTGTCCCTACCTCGAATCTTGAGTATGACTTTACTGTCTATCCCTCGTCACCGAACATGTTTCTACCCAACGTCATTCAGCGTGTCAGTTCCCAGAATATGGAACTCCCTTCCTCCCGAAGTCAGAAGTTGTCAGTTTTTTTTTTTTTTTTGAGTAGTGTTTAACGCCCGTTTTTACTACTGAGGCACCACAGGCGGTGGACACTGATGATACATGAGATGAAATGATAAATTGGGAAAGGATATTTTTTTTTTTGAAGGAAGGAAGCGTTCCAGGCCTAAGTTTAGGTACCTCCCCGGCATTTGCCAGTTATGAAGACTGAGGAAAACCTGGAAAAAACCCCAGTCAGGGAGGACGGTCCTGGCGGGATTCGAACCGCAGACCTCCCGCTCACGAGTCCGTGCCTTAACGACCTCGGCCACCCGTGGCGGTAGAAGTTGTCAGTCAATAATACAATTGAAACATACATTAAATTGTTTCAAATCACAACAGTGAAATCTCTCGATTATTCTTCATTTCAGTTTTCTTTTTCTTCTTCTACTCCTCCCTCCCCTTATATTGAGAAATGTTATTGAAGAAAAAGGAGTCAACTTTCTAACTATATTGAATGTATAATATTTACATGCAGTATATATCTTTCATTTTTTTTCTGTATGTATACTGTATTTTACTCTACAGACTAGAGTGGAAGATTTTAACTCCTGATAAATAGGACCGACCCTGGCCGAGGTTGAACCCGCGGTCTTGGACGTACTAGGCAAATAGAGCAACTTTTCTGCGTAGTAACACCCGAGGTGATGTCAGTGTGACAAAACATTTCCATAGCTAAGGAACATTAATTACGTAAATAGCGGGGTGTAATTTGTTGAAGCAAGGCATTATCTTGAAGCAATCTGTCCCCAGGACGAAGACTGCTGCAATCCTGTCCTGTTACACAACATCGTCACGCAGCAATAAGGCTGGCAGTGTCTCTGCGCTGGTCACCATGGCAACTTCCCTTGCGGCGATGGGCAACCTGTTCCTTATGCTGCTAGCCACTGTGCGTGCTGGTAAGTAAAAACCAGTTTTGTTTGACCCTGGACAGGACGTGCTGTTCTTTCTTATATTGGGCATAACTCATAAATTGTTTCCAAACGTTTTTCTTTTGTGTCTATTCTAAATAAATTGCTTCTTACAGAGCTATTGCTTACACTAAGTCTCATTTCTAATACTGAAGTTGTTTCTGTTTAAAATTTATTTTCGTGCCTAGAATTCTCCTTTTTTAAACAATTTTCAGTCCTTTAAAATTTGACTAATTCTTTTCGTAACAAAGCACATTTCCAAAAGTCTTCATGTAAGATTTTAACATATCCATTCTTAATTTTTTGTCTCCATAAACAGAAAGTAATCGACATTAGATATTAATTAATTACAGTTTTTGACTTATATGTGGCAAAACAAATACACCATCGGAAAAACTCGCAATGCTATGCAGCACATCCAACTACGAGGGGCGTTCTAAAATTTGTATAACTATTGTTGGATAACAATGTCTACAAAAATGTAACTAATGCAGCTGGCAACAATGCACCTTAAGCTATCAAAATCACGCTAGTTAGTCTGTTGAGTTCAGTCCTGTGACAATAGCTGGTGAAAAAACATGAAAAACTTTACTTTCTACATTTTCACTCTCTATAGGCTGGCGAAAGAGCGAGGACCTGGCAACTGTTCATGGTGACGAGTGTGTTCATTTGATATCATTGATTCGGTCATTTGAAGACGGGCGAGAGACCCTCGCTCTGGCCGTCCTCGGGAAGTTTTGAGTGAGAAAACAATTCAAAGAGTGTAAGAACTTGGTAGAGGAAAATCTACATATTACTGTTGAAATAGGAAGTGTTGACAGCATTGACAGTACACTCCATGCATATTTAAAACTGTGAAAAAGTTGTGCAAAAGAGTTCCACATTCCCTAACCAATGAAGAGAAGAAGAGGAGAAAGGAATGTGCAAGGAAACTGCTGAGCATGTCCCACTAAATGTTTTAAACTTTTGATAGATATTTGCACTGGTGATGAAAGTTGCTTTTATTCTATACACCCCAAACTGCGTGCGAGTAAATGAAAGTGACCCAAGACCAAGTTGTTCTTAGACAAAATTTTCGTTCTCTGAGGCGAATGTTCGCTGTTTTCTTCAACTATGAAGGTCATTAGTGGTTGACAGTATGCCAGAAGGAGTGACAATGAATGGAGAATCCTATGACAATTGTATTTTGGTTCCTTTATTTGAAGAGCTGAGGCGGCGCCGTCCAAAGGCAGGAACTTCACGGCTGTTGCTTTTGCACGACAATGCGTCTCCTCACAGACGAGCTGCAAATTTGAGGAAACTGGAAGTCGCCAAAGTTCAGTTGCTTGATCATCCACCTTACAGCCCTGACCTTGCACCGTACATCTTCTACTTGTTTCCTCACGTGAAAGGTTGCATTGCTATAAAATCTTTTAAACGAGTACAAGACGATGCTCAAGCTATAAATTCAGCTCTGTTGACAATATTTCAGTCCGAGTACCGTAGTGCTTTTGACAAGTGGCTGCACCGTCAACAACTGTGTGTGTGTGGAGAGTACTTTGTGAGGATAAGTTTCGAATCCAGTCCTTAGTTTGATCTTTAAGGTAACACTTACAAAACTTTTTGAATGCCCCCTCGTATATGTTAGTATTAATTTTACTGTTCTAAGTCGTCAGTTAAAAATAGTGCAGGCCCCATTGATCATATTCCTAAGGTATTGTCTACTGTAGGTATAACCTGATGGTACAGAGCTTCTCCCCCTCTCATCACCTCGTTGTCGTCCTGGAAACGCCTGCCAGCAGTTGGGTCTTCGTGCGAGGAAAGAAGTCGGAGGTTGGAGTGAAATTGCATACCCCAACACTGTCTGAAGAATGTGCTAGCGCGATTTTTAAACTTTCCCTACAGGATTTAAAAATGGCTTGAGGCCGCAATTTTAATTTTTCTCAACAAAACTCAGTATATGCCATGAAATAAATCGTTTCTGAAAATTAGCGAAATCACAGCACTATGAATGTGGGTTTACCTGAAACCCAACATTTAAAGAATGGGAGATTAACCTAAAGCAAACATTTAAAAATCGCTCTAGCAGCGCCAATATTTGTTTTGTCACAACGAAACTCAGTATATACCATTTAAATAAAATAATAAAAATAGTTCATGATAATTAGGGAAAACCTGAAATACGAAAGTTAAAAAGCTGCGTCAATATATCTGCTCTAACGGTCAGTAATTCTACTTGCTGAGGAATGCGCTTAGTTTACGCGACCGGCTTCCTATTTATTGAGAACACTCGAGTGACTTTGTTTGTGTGTTGAAGATGACAGTTGTATGAAAACGAGTACAATAAAGAGAGAAAAGTTAAGTCCTACATGTTCTTTATTGTTATAGCTATGTCTCACTTAAATGTATTTATTTTATTTTCTGAAAATTAAAACAAAATTCAGAGAAATAAACAAAACTTGTTTTACTGTTGACCTAACGCGCGGGTTAATGTGTTTTGAGTGAGTGTGTGTGTGTACAAGCCCCACTTCCTGCAGCTCAGGGTTTGTTAGCTCAACACAGGATTGTAATATCTTCGTGTTCCAGCTGAAGGCGTGAAGGTGGTTCCGAAATTGGACATCTCCGATGACGGTATCAAACCGGAGATCAGCAAGGAAATGTCGACGCCTACTCTGAACCCTACAGAGGTCAAGGCCGTGCTGGAAGTCAATCTGGTGCAGGCGACGCCACCTAAGGATCCCAAGCCGACGACAAACCAGGTCCTGATCTGCACCGTGGACGGCAAATGTAAGCTCCATGTCGTCAACAGCAGCAAAGAGGAGGACCAGGAGGAAGAGGTGCTGTACAAACCAGTCATCGTGAGTGGCCTTGATGTGGACCCGGAGAAGGAAGTGTGGAAAGGCAAGGATAAGAAGATACCCAAGGTGCCGGTGTTCGTGGCGCACAAAGGAGCCGCCTCAGATTCTTTGCCTCTACGTCCCGGGTATGATCCTAATCGCCGTCACTGGAGTCAAGGAACAGACCGCCTTCCTGTGTACTATGGGTTAAAGCTGGGTCCGGAGTTCCACGAGCCTGGCCACGCCGTGTTCCGCCCCGTAGAATACGCCCCTCTGCACCCGCGCCATCCGGCCATCTCCAAGCTCATCCCCGGTCCCGGCGCCAGGTACCCCAACCTCTACGGCAAGTTCCCCCCACGTGACGGGGTGCGCACGGTGATCACGCCGTTTGGGAGACGCAGTAACCAGGGTGCAGTGCACTGGCCCGCAGTGGTCGGCGTCAGCGGCAAGGTGGATCTAGTGGAAGAGGCGCCTTCAATCGCGACCTCTCCTGACCTGATCACAGTCGTGTCAAAATTAGATGAACTCCTAGACAGTGCAGAATAATACGTGACCAAGCTCAGTCGTGTAAACAGGAAAGGTGAATAAATAAGTTTACATTTAATATAAATGTATTTATTTATTTATTGTAGCTTATCAGGAACATTTTTAAGCTATTGTAACTTCTAATACTGCAAATAAAGTACCCCCTGGTTGTCACATCTCTTCAAGATACTAGGGCTAGGGGCAACTTTCGTTAAAACTCTTCTAGTGTTCGTTATGAAGGGGACATATGTAATGAGGCCCTGCTTTCCCAACTACTGACTTTTAAACAAAGAAACTCTTATATTTAAAAAAATAGTTCTATTCGCAGATTTTTTGAGGTTTAGATATTAGTTACTAAAAAAAGTTAAATAAATCACGTGTCATATTTTACTTCAAAATTTAACACTGCACAACGTAATAATGACGCGCCTGAAGGTAGTAGACCTAGTAATATTGATTGGAGATGATGTGATTGACCGCTGTGCTCAGGGATCCTGTGAATGGAATGTTGTCACTTTTCCGTTGTCGTTAATTACAGCGGTCGACTGTTTGAAACTCTTGCGTTCCCCATTGACGTCACTGGTACCGCTGGAGGACGAAGTGAAAACTCCGTAGCTATTGCCGCTGGGAGGTCCAACGGAGCCCATGCGAAGGCCTAGGCCTCCTGGAGGTGGTGGCGAAATGGAGGCGGAACCAAAACCTCCTCTATTGTCCAGGTGGGCTACGGCAGAAGCAGACACCTGACCATCTCCCCCTGCGGCTGAACCGGCTGGGAATTCCCTGCAACACAGCGAACAATGCCATTGTAGGTGCACTCATGCACAGTAATGGTCATAATTGCATTAAGTACAAGTTCTCGATCTGGCAACAAAACACAAGATTTTATTTACAGTCATCTTGTAAATCAATAGCCCAACGGCTTTACAATACTCTCAGTAAAATAAGATTTATCCAAATGTGAGAAATACGCGTCTGTCTCAGCTTGGCCCTCATCATTTGATGTGAATCTTCGTCCACCCAGCCAATTCTTCAGGTTTGGGAGCAACAAGTAATAACTGCGAGTCAAATTCGGCGAATAGGGCGGATGTTGAGGTACTTGAAATTGAAAGTCATGCAGTTTTGCAGAAACACCACAAACATGTGTAAAGACGCATTATTGTGATGAAAGAGAACTTTCTTTTTCGCAAGGTGTGGGCGTTTAGCCTGAACAGCATCCTTCAGTTGGTCCAGTAGTGACGCGTAATACTCCCCGGTGATGATTCTGCCCTTCTAGAGGTAGTCTGACTATGAGAATGCCAGAAATCCGTAGCCATGACAGATGAAACATTTTTTTGCTTTCTTTGATGCACTTTCACCTGTTGCCACCAACTGTTTGGACTGCTCCTTCATCTCTGGCGTGTAGTGTTTCATCTAATTATGAAACGTCGAAGAAACTAACAGCAATTGCGTCTAAACGCTCTTGAGTAATGTTCATTCGATTACGTTTTTAGTCCATTGTTAATAAACGCGAGCGGAAAGCTCTCTCACACACAAAACTTGGTGTAAAATATAGTAAACACGGATATCGAGATCAGCCAACTCGCGCACTTTCAATCGATGGTCCTTGAGTACGTCACTGTCGTTGGTTGTATCAGTTTTGAATAGATGTATGGCCATACTCATTCAGCAGAACACAAATCGAAGGGAATGTGCAATATAAATCTTTGTATTTTTGTTTGGGTTAAACAAAATACTTAATCACAGCTCGTAGATAGTTTTGCTCACGCTGTAGAAAATGTTTTACACTAGTTTGTTTACACGATCGTCATAAACAAATGACTGCACTTACGCGTCTGGAACTTTACAGCGCGCCATCTATAGGAGATATCATAGACCATCTTCACGACATCTCTGAGTCAGGCCGAGAACTTTACAACATCCCTCGTATAGTACAGCAGGAAATTCGAATTACTAGAGAAGTTCAGATTTTTTTTTTTATTTGATTTATTTATGGACGCTCTTTAACATCTCAGGTCATTAGCGTCCTATTCAAATCAGGGCGTGAAACGGCCGACAAATTTTGCTCAAAGGCCTCTCTTTCAGGCTTGAGGTTCTTTATCGTGCCGTAAATGTACGACATGGGACCCACGGCTTTACTTCCCTTCCGAAGGAAGCCATACTTAGGATTTTTACGCCCGAAAAAATCCATCGGTCCTGGCCGGGTTCGAACCCGCGATCTTGGATTTAGAAGGAAAGTATGGTAACGACTACACACCAGGACCGACAGAGAGAAGTTTAGGGACACTGCAGTCCGGTTTCAGGTGCGCAATAAACTAACACACTAATTAGGCATTCAGAATGAAAGACACAAACGTACGCATTAGCCAATCAAAAATAAGAACAAGTGAAGATCAACTAACAGCTGGTTCTCAGCAGAAGGCAGTAGCGTTTAGTGCAGTAATAAAAGCAAGGATAGCTTTCTTATAATGCAATTCATCTTTTGTCCATTGACACCATTCTGTCTACAGAGTCACAGACAACCGCCACGGGTGACCGAGATCGTTAAGGCACGGACTCGTGAGCGGGAGGTCTGCGTTTCGAATACCGCCAGGGCCGTCCTCCCTGACTGGGGGTTTTTCCAGGTTTTCCTCAGTCTTCATAACTGGCAAATGCCGAAAACTTATTACAACATTTCAGGCAGAAGTAATTGAACTTCTTACCTGTCTTATCTTCTACAAGAACAGAAATTACGTTAATTAACATAAACTCATTTTACTGTAGACATCTATGGAATTCTTCCAGCTCTAATTAAAATCTCCACAAAAAATCAATTAGAACGTTGACATCAGGGCATGGCAGGTAAACTGGCTAAGAGTGACTTCACTAGAGCAGAATATTGACAAGAAAACTGGAGGATATCAGTAGATCAAGAAACTCTTTCTCTTGTCCTGGTGGTCTAGTGTTAACCATACTTCATCCAAACCCGGGCTGGGTGGATGGCTTATTAGCATACCTCGAATTTCTAAGCCAATGCCTATTTAGTTCCTTTAGGAAAATTGCAGATGTTTGCAAATGATACTCATTGGAAGCGTTTTTATAGGGCCTAAAATGGGGGCCAGTGTCTATTTCTACTTGTTTGTGTCTAACTGCGTCAATAAGTAATTTTTAAGAATTAATACAGTTTACTTAGAAATTACTTGTCGAGTAAAGTGTACAGGCGAATTCGTGTCAACAATGAAAAGCGAACCGTTCACGTTTGGCAGCGCCAATTATTATTATTATTATTATTATTATTATTATTATTATTATTATTATTATTATTAAGTTATGCCGTTCATATGTAGAAAATACTGCCAAGAAAACGAATCCAGGTGGTATTTGTGCAGTTAGGTTTTCTCCTGATGTTTATTTTATTTAGTAATTTTGCAGAACAACGCTGATATTTCTTTAAGAAATTGTGTTCTTCTGTCCTTTTCCTACTTGATTATGGAATAATGGTCCAAGATTGCGGGTTCAATCCCGACCTGGGTCGATGGATATTTTTAATAATGAAAATACTAAATATGTGTTTCTTCGGAAGGAAAGGAAAGACGTGTGTCCCATATTGTGGATTTATGGCATGTAAAAGAATCTCAAGCCTGAAAGAAATTCTGAATTTATCGGCCGTTTCAGGCTCTGAATTGAATGGGACTCTGATGGCTTCAGATGTTAAAGAGGGTCCGAAAATAAACTAAATTAATGAAATAAAAATGGAGTAATGGGTGTCATATGGTAAAGTGCACAAAATACAATATACGTTTTTCGGAGATCTGTCATTTACGTAATATAAAACTAAGCCACGCACACCAGCTACCTAACCTAATTTTTTATATAATAAACGTTGCTGTACTTTCTCAGCTAAGCATAAAGTAGGAATTTAGGAGAATTAGAAATAATAGTAATGATTAAAAATAATTGACCATCATTCAGAAACCACCAACAAACAAGCAAAGCCGGAAAATGATTAAAAACAGATTTACTCACTTTAATTAAAGTGATGTTCTACACAACTACCTTTAATTTCAATATTTATTACTAAAATAAAAGGAGAATTTTCATTAAGTTAACGTTTTAGTTAGCTAACTTCGTATTTACTAAACACAGGTCAGCTGCAGTGATAAAGCGACACATTCAGCTAGGAGCACGAACATGACACAGCTGCGGCACATACTGGGGTTAGAAGGGCGCATGTGGCTGAAAGCATTCCTGAACATGTTATTTGTATAACACAAAATTGATTTACAGAATCTAATATACGACTTTGCTTGTGTTTCATTTAACATTGCTTTGTAGATAAAGCACTTTTTACCGAATTTAAATGTAGAAAATGACACAAAGTGTAAAAAAGGTTATTACACGCAAAAAATTCCCATGTTAAGTAACCTGCAAAACAATTCAGTTTACACTTCACACATATTGCGGTTTATAAACTTCTTTTAAGATTGGAGATGCTGGGCATTCCGCCGTCTCTTGGTAAAGCAATCTGTTCATGCTACAGTACATAGAGTGTTCTAAAATCTCTCGTCTGACTCAGAAAAGTCGTGATGATGGCCAAGTTGCTATGAGTTGTCAAGTATTATCCTTTGCTGTAAAGTTTCAGGTACTTGTTTGTAACGATCGTGTAAACAAACTAGTGTTAACAAAACTGAAATTCCTGCTATGATAAAGTACTTCGTGTTTAACAGAAATACAAATAGACCCCACATCCGCCCCTTCGTTTTTGAAGGTTTAAAAGGGGGCTGATGAACAAGTGTGGTCGTACATGATGAACATTCAGGGCGTCCCAGATCCACTACCACCGACGAGATTGTGATAAAACTTCACAATCGCCGATTGAAGGTACGCAAAGAGCTCGATAGGCCATGACCACTAAATTTTGGGTATGAGAATTCTTTCCGCTCATTGGTGTCGTATTTGTTAACAATGGACCGAAAAAAAAAAACGCTTGCGAATAACATTACTCAAGAGTGTTTAGATTTGTTTGAATTAAATTCCAGTGAGTTTCCCCGACGTTTCATAACAGTAGATATCACTACACGCCAGAGGAGCAGTCCAAACAGTGGGCGGCAACAGGTGAAAGTGCACAAAAGAAAGCAAAAAACGACACCATCTGCAGGAAAAGTCATGGATGTGATTTTCTAGGATTCTCATGGTGTGTACTGATAGATTACCTCCAGAACCATCACCCGGGAGTATTACGCTTCCCCACTGGACCAACTGAATTCAGTCCACACCTTGCGAAAAAGAAAGTTCTCTTTCATCACGACAATGCGCCTTCACACACATCTGGGATTATTACGGCAAAACTGCATGAGATTCGCTTCCAAGTGCTTCAACATCCGTCATATTTGACTTCAGTGATTATTTTTTGTCCCAAACCTGAAGAAATGGCCAAATGGACGAACATTTACATCAAATGATGGAAGCTGATTTTCACAGTTGGACATTTACATCAAATGATGGAAGCTGATTTTCACAGTTGGACAAATCTCATTTTACTGAGGATATTAAAACGTTGGAAAGTCATTGGATTAAATGTATTGATTTACAAGGTGATTTAGTTGAAAAATAAAACAAATCTCTTAAATCTTGTGTTTTCTTAGTCAGGCCGAGAACGTTTAGAACGCCCTTCGTATAAAGATGCTCGGGAATGAGTGAAATGGCTGTAACTGGTCTATCTTTTGAACTGAAATATTTGTTTTTATTGACTCGACTATGTATAAGTACAACAAACATGCGTTGTCATGCCTTTTATCTGTAAGTTTTGTAAAGCAAAAATTTGTGTAGCAGACAATTGACATATGCATTTCATTTTAAATTTTAAATGCACGCTCATTTAGAAAAGTATGTTAAATCAGTAAATTGTCCTGAAATTTTTAATGTTTTAGAGAATTAAATAAGTAGCTAAAGTAATACTAATTTGGTGAGAGAAACAATTATTAAAATATCACGCGAAGGTTTAGTAACGAGTTAGAAATTTAAAATAAATATGAAACTGTACAAATATTCACCTATATTAGTTCTAGCAATTTAATAACATTACGCAAGTCACATGTGTTACATGAAGCAATCACATCAAAGCCAGGCAGCAACTAATTAAAGAAATGCTGTTACCGTCTACTATTGAAGGACATTTGTGCTCTCGAACGGGAGAAGACTTGTGGCAGTGACTGAGCCAGTGGGAATGGCCGAGCTGGGGAGACAGGAGGGCTATGGTGGTAGTAGTAGTAGTATTGCTGACTCGCACTAGGTGGCACAAAATATCTTGGCGCTGCACTCGCAAAAGAAGAAGCGGAAGAAACAAAACGAGGAGCAAATGGCGGATGTTGTTGTTCAGCAGTGGAGTACGAGAAATAATCATTTCCTCTGCCTTCTCTAAGCAAGAAAAACAACTGGATTAGCATTTCAGGTGACCTTGATCAATAAACCCCAGACAAACGTGCCTCCGTTACAATAGCTGAGCGTAATATTTGTTTTTCCGTTAAAGTAATCAAGCACGTACAGTTCAGAATTACCGGCTTTCTTGCATAATCGCTCAGGTAGAAATATATAAACTGACTTTAGTTTTCCCGTAAATAATTATACTTAAGAAGTTAATAAATCATGAATGTTCAATCACAGAAATACATTCCCTTTCTTTAGTTTCACCAAAATCCGATGAATCACTTGAAGAATTTCACGATTGAAAACATTTCACATAAATGGCACAACGCATGTTACTTAGTGGTTATAAAATAAGTAGCCTTAAACACTGCAGTGTCTATTTGTACTATATTTTAAAATGATGGCAACTTGACATGTATTCAAAGCATTGTTTATATCACGCACGGAGTAATGGCGTTATATGCACGCAGAATGCAAAGCTGTGACATTTTCTGGAGTAGCAGCATTGATATTGTTTAATTTTGATATACTATGTTGCCAATTATGCAGTACATCCGCGTTAGAAGAGCTTCTCCAGAAATATCGACACGCTTCACTTCAGAAACCGGTAAGTGGAACTTTGTTTGTTTTTTTTTATTAATGTTGCATTAATACAAATTTCCATGATGTGATTGCATGAGTGTGGTGTATTTCAGTGCCATTTTGCCAAGCAGCATCTTATTTTATATGTAACGACGCTTTTTTTTTTATGGGAATTCTGGAATTCTTTTAAGTCTGTTATAACCAAATAGAATTATATGTTGGACAATTTACAGTTTTTAACGAATATTTCCTTAAGTTATATTTGCTGTTGTATAATTTTTTGATGTAACGTCTAATGTACATATTTGGGGAATGCGATAAAGAGTCATCCAGCACTTATGTATTTCGTGCATGCCATGTAATGTAAGACTTTTTTCAATTGCGTTTAACGCCCGTTTTTACTGCGGTGGATACTGATGATACATGAAACGAAATGATATATTGGGACAGGATTTATTTAAGGAAGGAAACGTTCCAGACCTAAGTATAGGGTACCTCCCCGGCATTTGCCATTTATGAGCACTGAGGAAAACCTGGAAAAAACCTCGGACAAGGAGGACGGTCCCGGTGAGATTTGAACCCCAGACCTCCCGCTCACGAGTACGCACCTTAACGACCTCGGCCACCTGTGGCGGAAATGCAAGAACTGAATCATCGTGGAAAAAACAGTTAGTTATTGTATACTTTATAATAGTTTTATATTTTTCATTTTGTTTGTACAAAAATATCAGATCAGGCAAAAAAGAGTTAGTTAAAGTCAAAGTAATATCCTTAACACTGTACAAACTTGTTTGTTAATCACATTGTTTTTACAGGAACTTTGCTTTTATACGGTGCTTAATAAATAATAAAGCAAATTGCATAACCCTACACATTAATAATGGCTTTATTTATACACCAGCTAAATACGTGAAATCTTTATGTAATATGTACAAGTGCAAACTTCATGTTCGCCTTTAATGGGCACCATATTAGATCCGTTATTTTTCCTTCTCAGGACCGCTCCAGGTGCAGTTGACAGTTCTCGTCTCATTCCTACGCTTGAGAGAAGGGGGGAGGTCAGTACAAGTTTTAACTCTAGGAACGTACTTGTTTTGTGTGACAATACATTATGTATGCATTAGGCGGCGTAATAGAGTGTATTAATTACGTTAATATGACTCAATTCCCCAAAGCGTATTGCGTACGTGCATACACGATCGGCGCTTGATGTACGAATATTGTTTCAAGAGAGGTTTTCTGATATTCATCTTCCAAGTCAAAGTCGATTCACAGATCGGTAAATAAATTTCATTATTGATAATTTGGTTCATTTACGGACGTTCTTTAACGTCTCAGGTCATCAGCGTCGCATTCTATTCAGGGCGTGAAACGACCCACAAATTTTGCTCAGAGGTCTCTTATTTCAGGTTTGAGGTTCTTTTTCGTGCCGTAAATGTACGACACGGGACCCACGACTTTACTTCCCTTTCGAAGGAAGCCACTTAGGATGTTACGCCCGAAAAATCCATGGATTCTAGCCAGGATTGAACCCGCGATCTTGGATTTAGGAGGCAAGTACAGTTACGACTAAACCACCAGGACCGAAAATAAAGTTCGTGAAACTTTACTCACAGAAGGTAACATTGGACAGGCTCTGGAGCATTTCCTTAACATCACCTTGACGTATTTCTCAGGAAATGGGAATTTCTTATTCCTCTGTTCGAGCAGCTACAAAGCTACTGGAGTTAAAACCCTGTAATAGTACTGTAGTGCAAGAACCGACCCTGCATCTAGCAGTAGATTTTGTTAAAGAAGTTTATAGTATGGATGACGGAGAAATTGACTGTAATGTCATTTTCTTCACTTTGGAATCTTGGTTGCCTACCTAAGTGGGTAAGTTAATTCACAAAACAACCGCTACTGGAGTTCAGAAAAACCCGACCGGCTTCCCTGCATGATCAAAAGATGGGAGTGTGCTGCGCCATTAGTGGCGAGAGAACGAAATGGATTGCCTCCCCTCTTTAAATCATCTTCGAGCTGTGCCATAAGGAAGGACGAACTCTGATCCGGCCTCGACTGAAGACTTGTAGAGACGAAAGCGCAATTTCTGAGCAGCATATTGTTCATCGCGTGTGGCCTCTATCGAACTGAACATGTCTCAACTTGTACACCTCTTACAGGCCGGAACCGGAAGTGACAACAGTGAAACTAATACCACGTGTACTTACGCATTAAATATTGTAAAGTTAAATTTTAGCGCGAGAAATCGTGATACCTTTTTGATCAGTCGTCCTATTAATTCAAGGTTATATTTTGGAAAAAAAAAAAATCCTCCTAAACTTCTTGAAATCCGGAGAACGTACACAACGTATGTATTTTGAAGTAAGGAATGCGCGCAATTAATTTTTTAAGGATACAAAATATGTTTTTAAGTCCGGAATCTGTGACACCGAGTACTTTTTTCTTTAGAACTTTTAATTTTGATAAATAATTATACACAAACAACACGGTTCGGTATTGGCACGCCAGTACACTCGTTACTATAGCAACGCGATACACGACAATCTTAGCAGGTTGCTTCAATGACGTCACTAAGTCGCTGCAGCACGAGCAAGTGTGTGGGTGTTGTTTTACTCACTGGTTATATCCATTCTGTTGTGCTAGGCGCATCAGCTGGTAGAAGTGTTCTTGCATGAGGGCGTTGAAGTCAATTGGTGGCTGGAAGGGAGGCCCGTAGTACGGCACAGGAGGCACGTACGGCGGCACAGGGAAGTTCACCGCTCCCGGATACCCCACGCTGTTGTATCCTGTAACAGAACGCGCAAGTTCAGCTGTTCCACGTGTTTGATATATTTAAGGTTCAAAATAAATGAATAGCACGAGGGACCAATTCTGAGCTGTATGATGAGTGCCAGGTTTTGAATTGCACCTGAAGAGCTGGTTCAGAGAGACACTCCTCGCTTTATAATGTCCTTGTTCGTTTTCGTAAATTCGTGGCTTTTTTAAAAGTAAGGAATAACAAAAATCTTTTTCCAATTTTAACCTGTGTTACAATATGGAAATGCGGTGAGGGTGTTTAGTTTGTCATGCAAGTGTAGCCACCACCAGTTTATAAAATGCACTAGAAACAATTCATTTAACCAAGTTTGACAGATGCATGCTCATATAGAGTGTGGTCGTGTTAGAAGGGCTGATTGCTTGTACACCCTAAGACAAGCTTCGTTCCGTCTCTGCGTGCGTGGCTTCGTTCAATCATCAGTTTTATCGAGTTATCGTAATCGAGCGGCTAAAAGTTCAAATCTTACCCTGAGGGAATTGTTTTGTTTTTGTAAATAAAATACATTTAACATACACGTAATGATATGATTTTCAATTCGACAGGTTCTTTTGAATCTTAAGTCATTTTTGTTCACACACGCACAAATCATAAAGTAATCTTTGCTTTCAAAGTGAAAATGAAATGAATAATTATTTTTAAATAAAATAAATAAATTATATTTTCTTTTTAGTTTTTCACTTTAGAATTTATATTAACGGGACAATTATTTTTCAAACATAGATAACTAATTTACGTTATTGTGTTTGAATATGTATGCCTTATAATTCAAATATAAGGTTAATGAGTTGTTTGGCATCAGCACACCGCGTTGCAGGACATCGTTTATCGTCTGTAATCTGTTGTTCTTTATTTGGAGAGTTGTGCTTGTAAACACGCCTTGAATTTTGAAGGTTTGAAGAAAATTTACGCCATTTTTAAACTAAAGAAGTTAGAAAATAACCGAACACTTTCCACATCTTCATCACTATTATTATTATTATTATTATTATTATTATTATTATTAGAGGAACAAAAGCATTTGAAGCTACTGGAAACATCTATGTCATCTAGGATGCATTCCATTGAACAAAGAACGTCAAGAAAATGGTTCTGTCCTTTCAAAGGGGGTCACTATGACTTGAGCGATTTGCTGCGTTCAGCCAGACCAAAGGGTTTTGGTGAACACTTTCTGATTAATCTGTCAACTCGAGAATCAGCAGATGAGATAAACTGTGACCAGTCAACCATCGTGTCACATTTGCATCCAGTGGGCATAAGGATCAACCCTTGTAGTAGTTTTGGGAATGTTTGACCTTGAGACAATTGAGAGGAGGGGGTTCCACTTCTGCATGCTAAAGGTGCAGGACGCGTCACCCATACGAACCTTGTAGACAGAGTCAAGTTGTGCGTGAACATCCCAGAAGGTTTTCGTGCAGTCCTCTTCATGCCTCACCAGCCCAGATTGACTTACCCTTATCCTGGTCTCCAGCTCTCACGTCCACCACTCCCTTGCACACCTCGGCCACCGAGGGATTCTTGGACTCACCCTGGTCATAACTGGAGGCTCCGGAGTAGGCGCCGGACTGTGACCCCGAAGCGATGTCGCGGCGTAACCTCCCTGCAAAAACAAACGAAACTCACTCTCTCCAGGTGTGGGTGATGAGCATGCAAGTTGTGGTTCTGAAGATCTTACAAATTCAACTTTTGTCAAATTTAGCTAAATTGAAGTTAGGTGAAATGTACCTGTTTAATTTAGATAACTGGTGTCTTTTAGCTGTTGCATTTGTACCCATGAAATGATTTTAGTAACATTTCTTCAAATCTCCATCGATACTCCTTTCTAAGTGTGAAAGTCAGTGAAATCAGACTATTGTGAGTGGCGGTTTAACCTAAAACATACACAGCTTCTGAAAATCAGGAAACTCGGAACATTAGGAGTATATCTAAAAGCCGAATTTTTGTAGTCGCCGAGGGCGTCGATCAAGATACCCGGGGGTAGGAGATGTGGCATTAACAATTGGTATTCTTGCCAAGCGATAAACGGGGGATAGTCTGCGCATTGGCATAGACAGATAATAATCGGGGTTATCCCTTGCCCTTTCCCCAAATTGAAAAAAACACCTTCGTGGGAGGTATTTTGCAACATCAGAAGCAGTGTTGAAGGCTGCAGAGGTGATGCTGAATGCAACATGTCGTTAAAGATTGACAGGTACACTACTCCCACAGGAACTACTTTGAGAAAGATCATCAAAAGTATGGAGATGTGTTCAAAATTAATTATGGCATTGTTTATTTGTACTGCGGACTGTTGAAGTTTCCAGGGTGTTTGTTATCATTGAGTGTAAAGAGGGCACTTTGTATGGCTTTAAATGAATCTTCACTAGTTCACCATCAACAAAATGTTAGACTTCCCGTAATCAATGGGAATGTGAGACTGCTTCTCATTCTGCATCAACATTAGAGACGAGAAATGAAAGATTCAACAACCTAACAGTTGAAGATACCGGAATTTGAGAATTTTACTCCAGAGTTACAGAGCAATGTCTGGCAGAGACGAAGGGAGAAACATTGTGGCGAACTCTTAAAAAAAAAAAAAAAAAAAAAAAGCGACCTAATGGTCAGCCTTTTAGATGCGTTCAACAATCTGGAGAAATGGTTGATTCTCAGAGTTAAAAGTGTGCAATTGTACACCTGGTCTTGCAATATACACAGAAGGTTTTGGTTAACTAGTCACAACACAGCTTCATCTGCTTTTGATGTGTTCTTATTTCAAATATTTAACATCAATCAGTTTTGAAAATGACCCTCTCTTATCCTCATAAATGATCAAAGATATCTGGCCGTTCATCTCTAGCAGAATGCACTCCTTTGGGAAACGCCACTGCTCTGACAACAGCTGCGATCCTTACAGAGCGCAGAAGTCCGGCTCTCAAGAGGTCCTGAACAGTGACACATGTTATAGAAACATCCTACTGTTCAACTTTTTAAGGATCTGGAAAATCTCCCTTGGTGATTTTCCAACCCTGTCACAAAATGCAGCATTTTATTGTTAAACCTCAAGTAACGCATGACTGCTCTTTATGTTAAACAATGTCTGGCAGCAAAACTCTCACAGGTGTTGACTCATCGGCTAAAATTAAAAGCCTGTCAAGCAGGAACTGCAATAAACGAAGTGAATTCCTCAGTAAGTTGTGTTTGTGAAGGTTGTTACAGAGAAGTTACTTGTTGAGTTTACAGAAGCAGTGACTTGTGTGTTTACTACCAGAAAATAATTATAGATTGGTGCCGCTAGAGCATTTTTTAAATTTCTGTTTTCAGGTATACCCGCACTCCTAATGTTCGATTTTTATAAACTGTTTTCATATTTTATTTAAATGATACATACCGAGTTTCGTTGCAATGAAACAAATATTGGTGCCTCTAGGATTTCATTTTGCTGATTTTCAGAAACTAGTTGTTTTAATTTTATTTCAATGACATATTCTGAGTTTCGTTGAGAAAAAACAAAAATTAGGCGGCTAGAGAGATTTAGGTTAACCCCCTCGCATTTCTAATTGTTCAATTTTGCTGGTTAACGAACTGGATGAACTGTTTCTTAATTGATGGTTATATGCCGAGTTTCATTGAGAAAAAACAAAAATTGCGGCCACTAGAGCGTTAACAAACACACATATTTTTCATCTTCATTTTTGATGCCCAATAAGTTGAATCGATGGAGATTTGAAGATAATTTTTAAAACTCTTTTCGTAGGTACAACCGATAGTTACATTCCTATGGAAGTATTTGTATCTGATATAAATGATTAAGTTGTTCTCTGAAAATGAACGAACGTTTATTTAATTCCGAAGGTGTACCACAGAGATGTGTGACTAACTCTGTGGGAAACACAACGTCAGGTAAACAGGTGACATTATTCCTGTTAGAGGTTCACCTTGTTTCCTTACATAATTATATTCTTGTTCAAGGTGGTTTTTAGAGTTGTAGTAAAATTGAAGTTGGAGATGATAACTTGAAGCGACCGTCATGCACTGCAGTTGAATGATCTGGAGAAGTGTTTTAACATCATAGGACGTGTTGTCTTTCTACAACCATTCCAACATAAAATGCATTATTTTCATTATTTATTTGCGTTCCCCTTCCTCGGACATGCAAGTCAGTAACTAAACATAAGTTTAGTGACAGGTTTTCCGTTCCACAAGGAGTGTTATGTGACATGTTATGGAAACCCATTTATCAACAAACAAAATTATTATAAATTCACGAGGTGTGGCCATAAGTTTATAGAAGACCGCGATTAATCCATGCTATCTGATATTTCAGGAGTGTTGCATTTCCTCGGAGAAGTTTATTTAAATGAAACCTGCTGTTCAAAATTGAATACAGAGAGAGAAAGCACTGATTACATTTTTAGCTTAAGAAGAACTTACATCAAGTGATCAAATTTCACTGGAGGAGTTGAATGGTCAACTTATTTGCTTGAGCAGAGAGAGCCTTGAAGACATCACATGACACACATGCCGAGGAGAAAGTACAACTGAAAGGTTGGGGCTTCATCAACATTTGCAAATCATAAAGTCAGTGCTAGATCGGTGTCCCAAATTCTTTGAGCAGTTCAAATGCAAGTGCACGTGGAATGTTGTCAGACGTTATTGAACCTTAGCCATATAATGACAGGGCGCACAGGAGACGGCCGAAGCACCCCCTTTGGAAGATCAAGGTCATGTAGAACTTCCTGGCGAAAATTATTTTGTATTGTATAGGAATTTTGATGATAGACTTGAAACAAAAGAACACAGCTGTGCTGGGTTACTGCATCAAGGAAAAGAGGCGTAGAACATTAAGTGACAATGCTGCTGTATCATCTACCGTACAACCGAAATCTACCCCCAGCGACTATTACATTTTTTGAAACAGAAGGTGGAGATTCACGAATGACGCCTTTCCACCATTTTGCAGACAAAGCTTCGAACTATTTTTAAGCGAATTGAAATGTTAATCCAGAGATGTGAGAAATACTTGCAGTAAAGGGAAATTACGTTTCAAAATAATATCACGTATGTAACATGACCAATTCGGAAACTTGTGGACCGCACCTGTGCCCAAGTTAAACCCGTATAAAATGACTAGTGCAAAATCTTATACCGGGCAAAACTTTACTCAAGTGCAAGATGAACAAATGGATCCACAAAAAGTAACATGATTTACGATACACCTTGCGTGATCAAAAACAGGCTGCAATTGTTTTTTAGCAAACAAATAACAATGTAGAAAATATTTTGTGTGGGGGTTGAAGCCAAATGTTTCTTGAATGGCTTAACACTCTTGAGGGAGGGCATTAAAAAAGCAAATCTGAATGTTTGATAAAAACACTTTCCTGACACTGTCTTCAGATAGCAGGCAGTGACTCCAGATTCTCAAACCGGCTTAGCAAAACATATAATTTATCTCAGCCTGTCTACTGTTCTGTAACACTCTACTTTTTGTTTCTGTTTGCTATAGCGTTGCCTGTTCTGTGCCCTAGGCTTCTCTACCTCTGAAGTGCACTTGAGCGGGTCATTGTTGGAAGTAGGAACAAGTGTTTGCTCTTCTGGGCGGGAATCCCAAGGTGTTTACCCTTAACAACTCACTTCCTGTGCACACAAGCTCGTTCACCTTGAGCATTAAAGTGACTCAACTGCATTTATTTCTCTTGCCCATGTTCTCCATTAGCTGGATTCAGCACATATTACCGAATTCCGAAGGGCGTTTCACCCATGAAAAATTTCTTTAAATCTCCATAAATCCTTCCTACTAGGCACCAAGTATAACAAAGAAAAAATGCTATTGAAACACGACTGTTGGTTAGCGTGCTTCTTGTAACAGTTTTGTTCAAATGTTCAAACAGATGTAACGCGCAGTTCTTTGTTGGCAGCTATGGTAGAAATGGATAAAGACGAGGCAGTGATAAAACATTTTTAGTTTAAAAAGTGGACTGCGGTCCAGACACAAACTGAGCTGAAGGAAGTTCATAGGGACTCTACCAGCACTCAAGCACATTTATTACTGGATACATTAATTTAAACGTGGTCGTACGAGTACTGCAGATGTTGCATGTTGAGGTTTCTTCTGAAGAAATGGCCCATATCGTGATAGAAGATTGTTGCTTTGAGGTTGCTGAGATGGTAGGCGTCTGTACATAAAATCCTGCATGACGTTCTGTATATGAAGAAGCTGAGACGGTGCCACGTTTGTTAACTCCAGACCAAAAACGCTGCAGGAAGGACATTTTAAAATCGTGTTTGGAAACGTTTCAGCGTAATTCGATTAACGTCTAGCGTTTTTTGACTGTAGGTAAAAACTGAATCCACCACTACACGCCGGAGACAAAACGACAAATGAGTTGGCGAAGGTGAAAGTGCGCCGAAAGAAGCTAATACTGTACTGTCGGCGATAAAAGTGAGTTTCATGACTACTGGGAACAGTGTATTACGTAACGTTATTGAAACAGAAGCGACCGAGATTGACACGCTTAGCCATTAGGACAGTGCACCTAGTGCGCCGTTTCGATGTCAAAAGTACCACCCACTCAATTTCCCAAATTTGCTCGATGTGACTTTTCCTCTTTCCTAATCTCAAAAACTGGCTTAGCGGCAAAACATTTTCGTCCAATGAAGAGGCTATCTATGCTCTAAACGAATATTTTGCACAGTTCGAAAGATTATTTTTTTCTAAGGGAATAAAAAATATGAAATTTTGCTGAACCAAACTATGGAGCTCAAAGGAGATTATTTGTTTGTTTTTGTAAAAAAAAGTATTTTTTGTGTTTTTTCACGCTTATCATTCGCCATCGTATATGTTATAGTTTGTGTGAATAAATGTCAAATATATGTAAGGAAAAAAAAAAAAAAGCAAATTTTTATGTTTTATTATTTACTTTCTAAAAAACTACTTGAACCAGAGGGTTAGAATGTTGTTGCATGTTAAGTATTTATTGCCGCCGAATTGTGCTAACAGTATTTCAATTTTAAAATGTTTTTCTATATGAAGAAAGTAAAGCCAAATATTAAGACAAAATGTAAACTTTTATAAAATCTGTTACATGTACAAATTCGTTAGTGCAGTGAATTTAACATCCGTGTGATAAATTCAACTTTGTATAATTGATTGTATGAAATCTCAGGGGTTAATGGTTTTCTTCCTCTTCACTAAATATGGTGATACACTTATTTATGACATTAATGAAAGACTTTACTGTTATCAAAAACAAAGAACTACAATTTGAATTTACACTGTTCAATATAATAATCAACAAATACAAAAGCATTATAATTAATAAAGCGTAGAATTTTGGCTAATGCTGAAAGATAGAGCCGTCAGAAGATGCTGACCTTGGTATCGTAGAATACGAGCGCTTTTCAATAAACAATGTTTCACATACATACTTGAGTCGTTATTGATAGTTTCGGTTCCTGCCGGAGGTGACGCACGAGGAGCTCTGAAACTCTGCTTTCGTCTCTTCAGCCGAGGTCTATGCAGAGTTTGTTCTTCCCTACAGACAGCTCGAAGAAAGTTTAAAGAGGACAGGCAATCAATTTTAAGGGAAAGTGGACCCGAAGCCCCCATTTGTGCTCTAACGAAAAAAAAAACTTTAACGCCGCTGTTGTCATTGTACGAGAGGATCATCGAATAACACCTTCAGAAATTATGAAAGTTTCACTGACTGTCTCCAAACGTTGGTAGGTAACTGGAAAGTTGCACATGAGACGTGTTTGTGCCCGGTGGGCTGCGTGCAGTTGAAGATGCGGAGGTTCTTTCAAATGTAATCAATGTTGATGGAAACTGGTTACATCGTTTCGATCCTGAGAACAAACAGCAAAGCTTTGTATGGAAATCTCCATCATCAGCAGTACAAAATTAGCAAAAGGGGGAACGTTTGTCATCTCGATACTCAAGGAATGTTGTACTTGCACACACAGGTGTATTCTGAAAACTGTGCTGGATCTTGCATGACAAATGAGTTGCTGAATATCTTACCCCACCCTCTCTATTCACGCCTGGGTATGTATTTTATTGAGACAGGTAGACTTGGAATTTTCTACCGTTTGCAGGCTATCACTTAACTAAATTTTACACACAATGCTAAAACTTGTTCCAAATTCCTGCACACTCAAAGAACTTTGTTTTAAAAAGCAATAATAATAATAATAATAATAATAATAATAATAATAATAATAATAATAATAATTAGAAAGCAGGTGTTTATTCTAAGGTAACCTATTTTTTCACATAGTTATTTTAATTTGTTTATCTGTTTATTTACGGACGCTCTTTAACTTCTCAGGTCATCAGCGTCCCATTCAACTCAGGGCGTGAAACGGCCGACAAATTTTGCTCAGAGGTCTCTTCTTTCAGGCTTGAGGTTCTTTTTCGTGCCGTAAATGTGCGACACGGGACCCACGTCTTTACTTCCCTTCCGAAGGAAGCCATACTTAGGATTTTTACGCCCGAAAAAATCCATCGATCCTGACTGGGTTTGAACCCGCGATCTTGGGTTTAGGAGGCAAGTATGGTAACCACTACACCACCAGGACCGACACTTTTTTTTTTTTTTTTGGCCCAGTGCTAACGTTTACACACATATAACAAAATTCAAGTATTTAATGCCGGCACACACAAAATGCAGAAAGTATTAAAGGACTTTATAACTGCGACGTGACATTTACGGCATATAAAGTCCTTGACTTGGGTTGAAGCTTGTCCTGTCTTTAGATCGGCACATACAAATCTCAGAGCACAGACATGTAGGCAATGCTTTTAAAGAGCGTCTCATAGCAACGCCTGTTTGTACAGACAGACAGTTGACTGTCGAGCACATTACTTGCATATTTTGTGTTGGGAAAAACCATGCGGTGCATGTGACTTTCACCTCATCACGTGTTAAAATTTTTTATTAAAAAACATTAAAAGGAGTTTTAAGTTGTAAAACAATCATTAGCCATCTGGCTTTTATCTCCATTTTTTCGGTGGAGTGAAAATATTTTGCTGTAAAACGAACAAATAAATAAGTGGCATATTAAGCATTTCTTGTATTATTCTGAGGAACTGTTTAAGGAACCGCCACGGGTTGTTAAGGGGCGGACTCGTGAGCGGGAGGTCTGGGGTTCGAATCCCGCCAGGACCTTCCTTCCTGACTAATGTTTTCCTCAGTCCTCATAAATGCTGGGAGGTACCCTAAACTTAAGCCTGGAACGTTTTCTTCCTTAAAAAAAATCATTACCCAAATTATCACCAGTGTTCACCGCCTGTCTTAGGTGTCTCAGCAGTAAAAGCGGGCGTTAAACAAAAGTTGTTTAGTGTTCAAATTTAAACATGCAGTGCACAGGAGACTTTATGTATCTTCTTCCGTTCATGTACATTGTCTTATTTGATGAGTTCTTTTCATCTGTTTACTTGATATGCTAAACATCTTAAGACATGTCACAACTGAGATGATACGATGAAGTGATTAATTAGGGAGGACATTTTATTTGAAAAGGAAATCTCAGATCTGATTTAGAGTATGACGGTGCTGGTGGAAATTGAACCTTGATCTCGTGTTCACGACCCCCATACCTTCTGGGTCGCTAGAGATGTTTCCGTTAATTATCACAAGATGGTCTGAGATTGCCGATGAGTGTATTGATCTGGAAAGCGCAGAGTGATATTTACTAGGACTATTTCATGAATAAGATAATATATTTGATATTTGCGCGCAGAATATTAGCAGTGGGGTCTACACTGATCACACTCTCCGTGTGATAAAACTTTACGAAAAGTTCGGGCTGTGATTGGTCAAAATAAGCATTTTGTTTCATTTCATTGGTTGATTTTATGATGACGTCACATAAGTGAATTAGTCATATTAATTATCTATCTTCGGTCCTCACACAAATTTTGACATACTCACCAATTAACAGCAAAAGTTGTTTTACCCGAAGGATTGTGGTTGTGCCCATGAAATATTCTTCAAATCTGCATCGATAATACTTACTAGGCACCAGAAATGACTAGAGATCATAAGTCATGGCAACTGTGTTGTTTCTCGCGAACAAGGGACAACACGATAAATATGAGATATACTTGCAATTGTTTCTTATATTTATCCAGCTGAGAAGTTACCCCCACCACAAATTTCTTAGAATTGCCTCGCGCAGATCGATACAAGATTATTCACCAGGACTATTAAAAACTACAGTCCTTCTCTCATCCTCCCTATTTTCTGGTATTCGTATGCCCGAGGTAACCGTGCGTTCTTTTCACTAATGAAGGTTCTGCTATTTAAAGAATGGGTCGAAGAGTAAGTTTTTGACTGCTTGAAAAGAAATAAACATATAACAAGATTCTCAATAGATATTTTTGTGAGGTGAACATGTCATTTACTTTTTATAATTATTCGCTTCGTATATTGAAATTCTTTTGACTTTTTAAAATGCGTAAATAATCGCAGAAAAGAACCACAACAATCCAAAACAGGCAAAAAAAAAAAAGTTTTAATCCTTAAAATAGGCAACATTGGTTCAAAAAGATAAAAAAGGAGGGGGGAGGCACAATAAAACCGACCCCAAATGTATGGAAACATGTGCAAATAGTAGCGAAGGTTTCATCACCAGTTATTATAGAGAAGTTATACAGAAATGGGGGGAAGTAGAGAGTTGGATGTTTACTACCAGGAAGCAGGTGCCGCTAGAGCTCTTTTAAATTTTGGTTTTCAGGTATGCCTCCACTCTCAATGGTCGATTTCCCTCATTTTCAGCAATTACTTTTCTTTTTATTTAAATTATATGTACCTACCGAGTTTCGTTGCGAAAATAGAAATATTAGTGTCGTTAGAGCGATTTTTAAATGTTCAGTTTCAGGTACCCCCCCCCTCCTATTAGTCCGATTTCTGTAAATTTCAGAAAGTAACTTTATTATTTCGTTTCAAAGGAATATACCGGCTTTCATTGCTGAAAAGTAAATATTAGTGCTTCTAGAACGATTTTTAAATGTTGGGTTTCAGATAAACCCCCACTCTTAATAATCTGATTTTGCTTATTTTCAGAGAACGTTCTCATTAATTTAGTTTAATGACTTATGCCGAGAAAAATATTGCTGCCGTTAGATTAAAATTTTGCTTTAGGTTAATGGTCCAAATTTTCTGGTTTTTGAACTGGGTGAATTAATTGTTATATGCCGAGTTGTATAGAGAAAAAACAAAAACTGCGACCGCTAGAGCGTTAACATACATACGTTTTTAATCGTCATTTCAGTAGGGTTGATGGAGATTTTTTTCTAAACTGCTTTTGTGGGCAAACCGCGATAGCTGCAATCTTTCGGAATTAACTAATAGGAGCTGTAGAGACTTTAAACAAAGGGTTATCATGAAAACTGCGTTACTGTCTCTGGTGGTATTGAGATTCTAGAAACTTGCGATTTATACTCAACGTAGCTGTAACAGCACAAAAGTCTGGCTCAGCATATTAAAACGTTGACATTAAACCTATAACAGGGTGGTCAATTGCTTTTCGCTGAACGAAATGCGCTCTATTATATGTATAGGAAAAGGGGGAAATGCTTGCCTCATTTAAATATTGCGCTATTTTACGTGGTTTATTTACAGACGCTGTTTAGCACAAGCAATCAGAGTCTCGTGCAATTCAGGCTGATAAATTTTGCTCAGATGCCTCTCCTTTAAGGTTTGTGGTTCCTTAATGCCGTAAATGTACGACACGGAACCAACGACGATAGCAAGTGTGCACCAGGCACCAGGACCGAACAGGTTCCTATTCTCAAGAATGAAAGTGTCTTGCTATATCGGATACAATTCTATACATGCACTGGAGGTTGTGTTCGGATGCCCTTGTATAGAACAGTGGGAATTGCGTCATAGCACCATTCGCGTCGGAATGTTGCCTAACCTTGTCGTCTTTTGTTGATAAACACTGCGGCGCTGCCGGCTTTGAAAGCCTGATCATATTTGATATGTTAAATCTTAAAGTTTTCGAGTTACAGAGTTATTAAGAAAGGTTTGAGATACGTCAAATGGGGAGTGGGTAGACTCACTTCGACTGTTGCATCTTTTCAAAGTGCTGTTCACCTCACTCTATACACTTTCTCATTATCATTTTCCTCAAGGGTGAGAAGTTCATTTTCATATGCAGTTACAGCCTCTCCAGGACAGGGAAGTCGTTTTCCTCGCATGAGAAGAGAAAATAATTGCAAGTAGTTAGGTTAGGACTGTAGGGAGGATGAGTCACGACTCTGACTTCTGTGTACTCCAGGAACTGGATGGCGATGCTAGCGGTGTGAGTGTGGGCGTTGTCGTGGAGAAACAGGGACCCCCTCAGTCATGCCCTTGGAGCTTGTAGAAAACTGAGCAGTAACCAATCGTTTTCTGCCCAACACTTCGCCCCTCTTCACTTTCGTTGGCGAATCGACATCTGGAGAGATCCAAACCGCCGACTGTCGTTCGGTATTCGAGTCAAATGTCAAGTGCACATGTCATCACCGTGATGACATCAGAAACACACCTTAAGCTCGCTCCGGCGAATCTCTGCAGCATTCGACGCGTGCGCTTTTGCGACTCTGGCAATTTGTGGGGAGGAAATCTTCATGACGTGAACATTTTTCATACTGCTGGCGATCCAATCTGAAAGGCTACCTCTGTATACTTAACTGCTACGCTATTGTATACGGGAACCATTTTTTCCACCGCGACAATGTTTTCCTCAGTCACTGCCGTTACAGGAAGCCCATTTCTCTCCTCATCTTGCAGCAAAGTTCGGCCCCTTTTAGATACGGAAAACTGTCGCACTAGATGAAGCAACATCTACAAAAACCTCCACATCCCGCATTCCTTTTAAGTTTATAAACGTGTAATTTACAGTATTTCTAAAATGTCTTCGTAAAAATGTTTAATCTGTTAATGAGGGTAAATAGGTAAGACATATTTTTGAGCAGACTCATTGCTTTTAACATTTACGAAATCTATTTCCATCTAAAGAAGTTTAAATGTTTTACTCAGTATCAGACGCTTGAATAACTTAAATTTAAACAAAATAGTCAATTGTGATGTTGAGGGTGGGCGGTTATAGAACTAATGTTCATTAAATTTAGGGATTACACCCCACGCCACTTTGAAACCGAACCGAAAGGCTCAAGCGGCAATTTTAGAGACTCGCATTTGAAAGGGTGCGGGTTCAAATACCTTCTGACCTTCCTTTTTAGCGAATTCCGAAGTAATGAAGTTATTGTGGTTGTGCGCACTGAAAACTTTCTTCAAATATCCAGCAATATTTGTGTGAGTGTGTAGCAATTCTTATTTCTTTCTCAATGAAACTCGGCACACAACCATCAATCAACAAACCATTTGTCGAGGTTTTCTTTTGTTTATTCTGAATAGTGTTTAACGCCCGTTTTTACTACAGAGGCACCACAGGCGGTGACACTGATGATACATGAGATGATATATTGGGAAATGATATTTTTTAAGGAAGGAAACGTTTCAGGTCTAAGTTTAGGTACCTCTCCGGCATGTGCCAGTTGTGAGGACTGAGGAAAACCTGGAAAAAACCCCAGTCAGGGAGGACGGTCCTGGCGGGATTCGAACCCAAGACCTTCCGCTCACGCGAGTTTATTAACCACCAAAATTGGACAGTTCGGGATGGAGATTAACCTAAAGCTAAAATTTAAAATATAAAAACAAATAAATAAAATCGCTCTGCCTCAATTTTTATTTTTTTCTCAATGAAATTTGGTATATTTCTTAAATTTTTTTTTATAAAAGTAGTTTCCAAAAATCATGGCAATTGGGCCATTAGAAGTGGGGGGTATACCTGAAAAACGAGCGCGGGTTAAAAAGAAATTTAAAACGACTGCAATTTTGAATTTTTAAAGGAAAACGTATTTGCCATTGAAATAAAATAGGAAAAATAAATTCCGAAAACCTGAAACCCAACATTTAAAAATCGCTCTAGCGCCCTCAATGTGTATTTTTTTTTCACAAAAAGTCGGCTTATGCCAATTAAATAAAATAAAAAACAGTTTTTGAACATTAGAGAAATCGAATCATTAGTACTTAAAAATTGAATTTTAAAAAGCGCGCTTGCGTTTAATTTTTTCTGTCTATTGTTTTAAAATAAAAAAGAAATTAATTCAGCATATAAAGTGTATTTATAACGTTACATATGTTTTCTTTATAACAAAAGTATCCTCGTGAAGATAGTAAATATGAAATATTAATCTGACATGTATGTGAGAATTATATTTGTATGTAAGAGCGCTCAGTAATAACCTTCAGAAAACGTTTTTGTTATATGTTAATAACAATAAAATTAAATTTCTAAGTGTATGAAATCAATGAAACTTGCAATTGTATATTGTTGATTGTATATATTTACTTAGTACATTGTAATTGATTTTAAATAGTAACATGTTTTTGTTTTATTGAAACATTTGAACATCGTCTTCTTAAATACAGAATGTAACTCGAAATTTTCTGTTGTTTCTCTCATTTTAGTGAATGTATAAGATGATATCAAGGGTATAAACATGGTTACACTTAAAAATGTTTAAAAATACCCACACAGTATAGCTTTGTTATACATTTCATTTAATTAATAGTATACCGTAAATTCTGCCTTAATCTCAATAATAATAATAATAATTCTAAAATGTGGTTTCTCCATTGTAATACTTATAAATTGCAAGAACTCTAATTTTGTACCCCTCCTGCATGACAGACTTTTCGTGGTTTCCCCCGTTCAATCATGTGAATATTCCAGCGATCTTTGCGCTCTCCCATTTCATTCCTTTGGTTTTTTTATATGTTCGAAAGTGCGAGGCGAGGTGAGATGGTGCGATGTAATGGTGGCTTGCGCTATGGGAGCCATTCTGCCCCAGTTTCTGTCTGAGGTGCCTCCTAGGGACATAGACCTGAGATAGGCTGAACTACCAAAATATCCTCCTCGGAAAATCAAATCCATTCCCCCACAAACAGAACCGCTATATTTTGACATAAAGAGGTTGTAACTCTTATCGCATATTTTGATTTCCTGGGCTATTGGAGAATAAACACTATCGAGGAGTTCAAGTAATTCTTGTGTCCTGACAATATATATTTAGATAATTGTAATTTTACCCCAAATAATTTTTTTTTCATTCTAAAACTGACATATTTTTTATTCAAGTTCTAAGGGTGGTATCTGAAATTTCAGCTCGGGAAAGCTAGTGGTGAGGTAGTGAAACTTAAAATTTAATGAACATTGGTTTTACACTTTGTGCTCAAAATTTAAATCAGCATTTTTTTTAATGTTGTCAAAATTGAACAATTAGATTTTTTCCCTCAAAGAAAAGAAAAAAGTAATGCACTTACTTTACCTTCCGCAGACAACCCTTTAGGATTAAATAGTATTTGAGACCTTTTTATTTCATTATATTTTATCTTTAAATGATTCCCTCCAGGTGGTGTAGTGGTACCCACACCACCTAGACCCAATAATCTCGGCCAGTATTGATGAATCCTAAGTGTGACTTCTTCCGGAAGGAAATAAATCCGTGGTTTCCGTATCGCAGACTTACGGCACGTACAGGAACCTCAAGTCTTAAAGAAGAGGCTTCTCAGCAAAAGTTAGCAGCTGTTCCACGCCCTGAATTGAATGGGACGCTGATGACCTGAGATATCAAAGAACGCTCGTAAATAAATTAAACGTTTAAAAGAATCTTATAGTTTAGGCACCCAAAATTGAATTTTTATCTGTTCATTTTCATATTTTTTATTTTATTTTAATAAAGTTTTATATTTAAATATCTCGCAATTTATTGTCATTAATCATGGGGACAAATTTCAATTCATATTATGAAATCTATAAAGGTTTTCTCTGAACATATCGAAACAAGTTAAAAATAATTTCGATTGAGATTAGTTTTAAAGTTTTTATGCTTATGCCTATTAACCAGAATCCTTTCAGCAAAGACACTTAAAATGATATTTAATATTATGGCGGCATTAAATGAAGTTCCAGATTTTGTAGAAACTTAAAATTTTGGTAGCATAATACAGGGTTGATTTTTTTTTTCAAAAGAAAGATACGTTTATTTATTTTCGGACAAGGATTATATAAGTTTTACCCTTTGCCTCCCTAAAATTCGCTTAAATACATTTATTTAAGGCGACCTTAAGTTTGCGGTTGTATTTGCGAGACATAAAAACGTTTACTTAGAAGCTTTGCACTTATGATTTTTCATTAGCATACACACCCAACTTTACCAGAGTTAAAAGTTTGCGTGATGTCACATTCCAGAAGCAAAAACTACCTATTAAATAAAGAATATCATACTTTGAAATCTTTCCGCTAGCTTGGCAATAGCTGATAACAAAAGAGAGTAGTAAAACTGTACCGGCCGTGACACACTGTGCCAGGTTGCGTTTTCGTGGGCGAGCCGGACTTTCGTTATGACCTCCGACCACAATAGAACGACTAGGAGAGCGCGTGCAAACAGCGCCAACGATCGACAAACCATGCAACAATACTCACTGGCATAAATCGGCGGCGAGAAGGCAATTGTTGAAGCAGCTGCCACCAGCAGCAGCAGGATAGTAGTGGTCGTCATGGCAACGCTAAAACAAAACACTGCGATAACTCGATGTGTTAACACTGAAACGTTCTGCAGATGTGCTAACATCTACTTTCGTATTTGAGTTTTAAAGAGCACATCACCCGCCACTGAGCCGAATGCTGCCGGAACTTGCCGAAGTGACCTAGCGATGGCCAACAATGATTTCACGGTCCGCTAAGTCGAACTCTTGCAGTTCCGGCATCGTCGTGATCTCAGTCCATCTTTCTGACCTTCCATCTGCTGTAAACATCGCGGCAATTGCGGAAAAGTTCTTGAAAAATAGTTTTTTTTTTTTTATAATAGCTAAAAGGAGAAGGGAGTGGGGGAAATGCGCAAATGAAAAGTCTAACCGCTGAGCTTATGAGCATAAACAACCTTTCCTTGATAAGATCAGATCTTTACATAAAAGCGGTTTGACTGTTCTTATACACCTCTAAAATATTTCCTTGGAATTATTGTGAGATTTTTTCCGCAACCCTACATGTTACATAAAGTATTATCATAGTTTTTGATAACGCCCCTTTACTCGTCCTCTAAGTTTGATCATATTTCTCATACCACTGTTTCTGATGATGAAAAATGCCTCCCACAAAGACGTTTCCTCATTTTGGAGAAAGGGAAACACTCACATGGGGCTACATCTGGACTATAGGGAGGATGGGGGATACACCTCACTTTGATATTTGTCACAACATTTGCGATAGGCGGTCGTGTATTATCCAATTTGTTGCATGGAAAGGTGGCCTTTTGTGCATTATGGTAAATTATGACCGTAACTTTCCAAACATGAGCTAGGACTTTTGCATTTTTAGGCGCTGGATGCCACATAGAGCATTGCTGTTTGTTCTCAGGATCGAACTTATTAGCAGTGATTACCTTTGAAAGAAACTGCGCATTTTCATCTTCAAACCTGCTTCTTTGTTTGGGAATCGGCAGTCTTGGAAAGCACCGAGCACAAACACTTCTCATAAGGAACTTTTCAGTTACCAACATGCGGGACCCAGTGAATGTCTCAGCATTTCTGAATGTGTACTTAAATGTTATTCACGATCTTCTCTCACAATGACATCAGCGGTGTTAAGAGTTCAGACTGGAAAGCCAAGTTCATCTTCCTTAAATTGGTTGTCTACCATCTTCGGGCTGTGCTATAGGGAAGAACACACTCTCCTGTAACTTTGCATAAACACCTAATTGAGTATAACGACAATATCAAATGACCGTTTGGCTTAAGTCAGTCGCATTCTAAATGAGAGCAAATACAGACATTTTTATCATAATTCAGGGCATGTGCTTCTCGAAATATTCAGTTGTAGTTATCAACGGCGGTTTTGGCGTTTTGGGCAACCCAGCCCTTTCTTCAACTTTATGAACCAGTTTTTCTATAGCCGTTCCATTTGGCGCGTTTCTCAGACCGAAAACGGCATCGTCTTAGCGAAAAATTTCTCCATACATGTCGCGATTTTTAACAATTGCTTTACTTTTTCTTGTATGATCTGTTTACTTTTAGGTCGCTGCAAAACACCACAACAATCAAAAAACGCGTATGCCACAACTCTCTCCTCCCAGTTAAAACAACGTCTTCATTGTTTGTAATGAAAAAGGAAGGGGAATAAAAAAACGATCGCTAATATAAAAGTAAAATTTATGTACATCACTGTAGTAAGTGCACCCCAACAACACAGCAAGAAACAGATGCCGGCATTGGCTGCTCGTGTAACCAGGGCTATCCTGCTACACATTGTTTGGATGCTTGAGGTTTGTTGTGTATTGTTGGGTAAAAATGACCGTTAGTTTGTCAGAAATTTCCAGAGGCAAGTCTTGTGTTTAAATCCGATTGGTGGTTGGGAGTTCCCCGTTGTGGGGAACTCTACGAAAGAGTAGTTGGGAATAAATCACCAAACGGGTATTAAGTGTCATGTGTCACATGTTTTACCCTCCAGCCCAGAACCATGCACAGCTGAAAGATTATGTATGTCTTACAATCAAACAACGGCATTAAAATCAGATGTGATATGGATACGAAATGAACTAAAACAAAGGTAGGAAAAATGCAGAAGGAGAAAACAGATAAGCGGAAAGGATAAGAATGATGAGGAGAAACCATGGGACAAGGCTGGAAAGGGTAGGAAAAGCAAAATGAATAAGTTCACGAGTATTAAATGCAAAAGAACAACACCTTCAGATTTATACGTGTACGTCCTTAGTGCTCAGGTGGCATAACCTTCTTTTGATGCGATGGGCTGCTAGCGTTTAGGATTCACCACCAGTTGTAGTTTACCAAATCTAGATGTGTTGTTTCCAAAAGATTCACCACCATTTTCTTTTTGTTTACAGATGGATTGTCATCAGAGAAAACTGGCGTTTTATTTCTGGATCATTTCTCATCACCTGTTATGATCTCAGAAACACGGCGAGAGCTACTGATATCGAACCTCTGGAGCATTTCTTTCCACTCGGGTGTGAGGTTTGGGGCACCTTACTAACCCTCAGTTTGCGACACTCCCCAATCCAATCTTCAAGGTTGCCTCAATGCCCCTCTCGCCATTGATGTTTTCTTCAGATACTGCAGCGAATGGCTGTCGTCCTCTTTCTTCATCTTCAAGGAATGTTTGACCCCTTCTAAATTCCAATCGAAAATGGTAGCACAGGAAAACCAAAATCCTGTGTGAGTCTTTCAATATCTCAATTGCTGCATGCAAGGGACGAAGGTTGCATCAGACTCAAACTTTCTCCAGTGACCGTGCAAGATGCTGGTGAAATTCTTTTCTCCCAATTGTAAGCAGTACAGTCAGGTCTAAAAACATTCTGAGTGACCCCCGCATCATCTTGGGGCACACGAGGTAAATTAAGCGTACCAACTTAACAGCCTAACTCTCCCAACGATAAAATGATATATTGGGAAAGGATTTTTTAAGGAAAATAACTTTCCAGGCCTAAGTTTAGGGTACCTCCCCGGCATTTGCCATTTATGAGGACTGGGGAAAACCTGGAAAATACCTCAGTCTGGGGACGGTCCTGGCGGGATTCGAACCCCAGACCTCCCGGTCACAAGTCCGCCTTAATGACCTCGACCATCCGTGTCGGTTTATGGTAAGATAAAAACCCTTTCTGAGTAAAATTACATCTGTTTAAGTTACAGTAATGCTGTAATTTCGAGTTAAGAGTTCAGATATCAGCAGACAAGAACTCTTTTAAGCAGGAAAATGTTCGTTCTTAAACAGAACTACCGATGATTATTTGAGGGTGTCCTCTAACATTCAAGAGAATGTATAGATTAACTTTTACAGTACATATGTTGACATGTATTTAACTACCTTTCCATGTAGATAATTAGATTCGTGTATTTATTTATCTTCAATGTATTTATTTTAGTTTAGCAAAAAGTCCCTTATGAAGGAAATGCAGATACCTCGGCAGGGACAAGAACATTTCAACAGCGGTTAACTCCAGTAGCTGACTTCTGCAGGTTTGCATCATTGAAGATATCTGCCAGTTTCCACAAACTTTTGTTGATGCATTTCACAGGTGATTGTTCTGAGAAACACAGCAACAGTCGCATGGCCGCTTATGTTGATTTGTTTTATTTACAGACGCTTTTATCATCACCGTCCGCGGCCGCAATTTTTTTGTTTTTACTCAACAAAACTCGGCATATCAGTTAACAAACGATTCATCCAGTAAAACTGTATCTTTGGGAGTGGAGCTTCAACTAAAGCGCTGCTGCTTGTTTTTTCTAAACGAAGCCATTGAAACAGAATACTTTCCGTAAATCAGGGAGATCAGTTATTAGGTGTGCCAGTTTACCCGAAATACAACATTTAAAAACTCATCTAGCGTCATTAATATTGATTTTTTTGCAATTAAACGTGGCATATGCCATTGAAATACAAAAATAAAAATAATTGCCGAAAATCAAGGAAATGAGGTTATTAGGAGTGGGGATTTACCCGAAACACAAAATTTAAAAATCACTGGAACGGTGCCAATATTTATATTTTTCTACGAAATTCCATATATCCCATTTAAATAAAGCAATAAATATTATTTCTGGACATCAGGGATATTGGGCCATTAGGAGTAGAGTTATACTTGAAAACCGAAATTTATAAAGCTCTCTAGTATTTCATTTTCTCACAATTGTTTCAAAATATAAGGACAAGTTAATTCAACATACAAGTGTCTTTATATGTTTTAAAGTTAACAACATCATGTTGAAGATAGAAAACGTGAAATATTAATCTAATATGTGTGAGAATTATATTTGTATGTAAGAGCGCTCTGTAATAACCTTCAGAAAACGTTTACGTTACATATTAATAACATTTAAATTAAATTTCAAAGCCACTGAAAATCGATTGAACTTTCGATTGTATATTGTTGATTGTGTATATTTGCTTATTACATTGTAATTGTTTTTAAACAGTAACATGTTTTTGTTTTATTGAAACATATGAACATCATCTTAAATACACAATGTAACTGGAAACTTTCTGTTATTTCTCTCTATTTTATTAATTGTGAAGATGATATCAAGGGCTTAGTTCATAAACATGGTTACATTTAATAATTTTAAAATATTCACACAGTATAGCTTTGTATATCAGTGGGCATATATTTCATTTAATTAACAGTTACCATTAATTTTGTGGTTTAATAATAATAATAATAATAATAAGTCTAAAATATGATTTCTATTTTGTGATAATTATAAATTGCATGAATTCTAATTTTGTTCCCCTTAAATTAGAGTAATTTAACTATAGACATTTATTTTCAAGCGATTTTGAGGAAAGAAAAATTAGACAAATGTACAATTAAGTAATGTACTATAGGTCAATTGTTCAATGAACGTTTATCATGCTAATTCACACACTGTAATGCTATAACTTACTTCACTAACTAATAAGGCCATAATTCGGATTTAATGTTCTTTTTTAAAGTTATTCTACTTGCTGAGGAATTCGCTTAATTAATGTATTTCCTACATACGGCTGTTCTATCATCAGAAGCAATAATGAAAGCTGCGAAGAAGAACCTGTGAAAAAATGGTTTCCAGCATGTCTTTGAAGAAACGCTGGGACAGGTGCATTGCATCCAAGGAGGAGATTGCTATGAGAAACATGGTAAAAATTATGAGAATGAGTGAAGATATGTTGTAAAAATTTTTTTTTATTGAACAGCTCTTGTTTATCACAGGGAAATGTTTTTCTAAGTTATTATCTGAGCAGCAGAAAATTGTTTTACTGTCAAGACCCAAACACAGGCTGTTGCAACCACCCATACAAACACAGTAGCCTTCTGTTCAGCACTGACAGGCAAGGAATGAGAGCTCTTTACATTCAGGCGCCTATGTTCTCAATAGACACACCTTACAACGTACGGTCACTAATGAAAACACTCTCTGTATATACAGGACGTCCTACACAGCAACGATTACTGATTGTAAAGGGGCCGTCAGTTGTCATCTGCCTGTTCAGATTTAAAGGTTATGGCGTTAATAGACATATAACGGCTCTTTTCGTGTTGTCTTTTCTGAAAAAGTATACTTTCAAAATGAAAAAATTACTAATTATTTCTATATTATAAACTGATTACATTAATTTTTAGTTCATTTTTTAATAAATAAAAAAATGTAAATGGTTCACACTTTTGCGCGATTAGATGCACTTTTTCCATAAAAGTTTATTTTCAGCAATCTCAAATTTTAAAATTATCTTGAAAATATATTGCTTAACATTGTTGGCGAAATAATATACAAGAAAGAGTTTAATTTTGAAAACATTTGCATATTGTATCATTATTTTACAAAAATTTCAAACTATATTTTTTTTTTCAGAACGCTCATGTATTTAGATAAAATGTGTCACCAGATATATAGAGCAATGTGTTTTGCACACGCATAAAAGAATTCATAGCTTTAAAGAAAAGTGCACCTAAAGTTTAAACTTGTGTAACATCATTGCGGCCACATTTAATTTTCCATTTAAACAATTATATATGGGTGTAATCAGCAAACATGGGGTTTGATATTATAAATCGATTTTTGATCCCAAAACTCTACCAAATGTCCTTAAATCTTTAAAGTACCAGTAGCCCACTGACTGATGAAATTTCCTTTCGAAATTTTAACATAATAAGAGACCGGAACTTTCTTTTCCGAAGTGACCTCACACATTATTGTTGAGCAAGGTTTGTTACCTGTTTCAGCATTTTCACGGCTTCAAAGTTTTCTTTCATACAGGAAATGGCATCTGAAGGCGCAAGATGAGGGCTGTATGCTGGGTGTTCGATCGCTTCCAATTCCCGGATTTTTCCCGGGGTTGTTCGCTTTGTCCTACTGCAAGAGATCTCTGTTTCGATTAACTAAAGCTGAGTATCTCTGTCTGAAAACTCATGAACTCGTTCAGTTGTTGAGGATAAAGATTCCCATGGACTGCAACAAACCCCCAGTGAATCACATCGTTGGAACTGCGTCATACACATGGGGCCGACCAGGAGACTTTGACAGACTATCTGGGGTCGGCAGTATACACGGGGTTTGCGATAAGCTGGCGACATATACGTGCCCTGCCTCTGTGTCTATTGATACACCAACTTCTTCTGACAGTTACTGACACATTAAATAACATTACCAAGAGAAAACTGTTAACATCTTCACAAAACACCGAACTTTTCTAATGACACAACATGGTGCTATGTCTGTCATCCCGTGCTGTTTCTATAAGATCTCAAATTGTGGTTAGTTGTAGGACATTTTCTGAAAGCTACACTTGTGCTGCTCCCATCACGTCATATTGTTCCAATTGACAAAAACTGCAAGGTGGCCCTCATTCACCATGAAGCTTTGAAATTTTAGCCTGGAAATAATTTTTCCATTATTATTATTATTATTATTATTATTATTATTATTATTATTATTATTATTATTATTATTATTATTATTATTATTATTATTATTATATTATTATTATTATTATTATTATTATTATTTTATCTGCCACGTTGGCTTATTTTGTAACTAAAGATGATGTTTTTGATGAATGTTCATTAAATTGTTGTTTGTTCTGACGTGTGTTTCCTAGACTTGTAAAATGACATCAACTTTTTCAGTCAGTGCGTCACACAAGTTAAGAAATATATTTATATCTCTCTTTCTGGCTGCATCATAGTTCAAATCGTCAGAGCTAAACTACCTTCAAACCGGCAAGTTTTAAGCATTTTTTTTCTACAATGTAAGAGTTGCAGTCTTACAACAAAGGAAATTCCAGCATTGGTGATTCAGGACATTTTCGTTATTTGGCAAAAAGCACAAATTCATACTAGAAGAACTGACCACTACGTTGACAAATGATGAACGGAAATGTGAGTAGAACTTCAGGCAAGGAAACAGAAACAAGAAATTTCTTTGACAGCATTCAGATGAAAAATGAAGAGGATACGAGCTGTTTAATGCTTCAGCACCAGGCTCCATGCTGTACATCACAAGGGTGAAAACATCTGAATGAGAGATTTCATAAAAGAATGTCTTTTACCTTGCCTGCAGTTCTAAACATAAATCAGTAACTGATGATATCTGTGGCTCGACCCTCATTTGATGACAACGTTGCTACAGCAGTTAAGGCAAATATGACTGGAAGTAGAAAAATCAGCTCCACCAAAATTATGTTTTTCCTCCACTTTTCATTTGTTCACGAGAATTTCTAACAGCGAGAAAGACAAAAGGGTGATCCAGATTACAAAAGTGGAATGAAAAACTGGTGAATGACGTTGCAGTCAGGCTTACAATATTCTCACTAAAGACGAAACAATTTGTTTTACAGATCGTTGCCAGAAACCGTAAAAAATACCCAACTGCTACTAAATCCTCTCTTAAGAAAAATAATGTTCCATCACATAATTTTCTATTTAATAGAAATTATTGTTGTAAATAAAAACGTGTTTCTCTTATAATTGTTGAATGTGTTACTAAAAAACTATTTTTCTTAATTGTCTCAAGTTATTTCAGTAATTTTTGAATAAAGTTTTGGTAAATTTATATTACCAACTTTTTTCCAAATTATCTTATTATAAATCAAACATCCAATATACTTCTAGTTTTTCGAATTATGCTCTTTAAGAGATTTTCAAAAAGTGCCCACGCTAAATACTTCTATATAAATTTATTGTTGCTAAATCAAAACAAAAAATGTAGTGAATAATAAAAAGCTGCTTCCTTAACAAAAACAAAAATTCTGCTTGACATGCGACAGACGATCATAGAACGAGCTTTAGAAATATCTTGCACCAGATCTGCTAAGCTATTGGGTCTTTCTCGGTATACAAAAGCAATCAATTGTTCATGTCGTTGTCTTTTCCTGCAACATCCACAAACACTGTGGCCGAAGTCTCCGGAGACATGTCCAAGAGGGGTCGTCTAGTTTCAAAAATTGTGTCGGACGCAGAGAGACAAACTTTCTGTACATGCCCACACACTTCCACAGCAGTACCGGTGTGTTCTGATACAGCGAGTATGTTCTTTATCTTCTACATTGCTGAGTTCCTCAGCGACGCCCATTATTACATCAACCTTTATATCTGCACCAGGAGCACATGTCCTCTCTTGTAAAACACAGGACTATGGAACAGAAGGCGACCAAACTTCGATATATCAACACTATGACTCACATTTAACATGTGACATATAACACAATGTTGAATGTGTCGTTATCTTCGATTTCTCCAGAAAATGCGTCAACAGCACTCTCACTAATTTTCCTGGCATTTTTCTGTATGCACCAAGCTGTGAATAAACCGCGTTCTCGCTCACACAGTTTTACATTTCTCAGCCAGTAACTCACACCAGTTTCGGCTTCAACCCCCTCGGGTGGAGTTCCTTCAAAATCCTTACCACTGTCATCAAATTCCATTATAATCTTCAATTAACCTGCATATCATCGAGCTACTAAATGTTTCAATAAACTAACGTACTGTACAAATATATTAATCGATTCGATATTTCTAGTTCTCGTTGTTTATAACTTTCCAAATTATAATAAATAACAAATAATTTACATTAGTATAAAAGATAGTACGTGACAAACTTGTTGCGATTCTCGCCTGAAATACACCCGAGGTAAATATCAGATGCTCTTCAACACTTATTTATATTTACCAGCTTTCTCTACATCTAGTGCTTAACTTTCCTTGACAACGAAGTCATTCTCTCAACGAACGAGATGATATTATTATAATTAGCAAGGCAGTTCACCAAATTAGCCAGTTTACTTCCTCTGTCACCATTTAACCGCTTACGTCCACTGCACTCCAAGATCGAACTGAACTTCTGCACAAATCTTTATAAAATACACAAATTACTGAACACTTTAAACCTAATCGACTTAGTTGGGACAGCATGACATTTATTATCGTCTATTTTAATTAAAAGGACATGGTCTTCCATGATAATAGTTATAAATAGGTGCACCTGTCTTTCCTTAACGCCAGTGTCACGTGGTATTGTAGATTAGGCAAAATGTCCTCCCTAATCACAAATTTCGTAACGAAATGTTTAATACACACTTCAGTTTTATCATTAACTTTAAAATGTATACGCTTTATCCACTTCTCCTTTAATGATTCCTCTTTAGAAAATTTAAATGTGATAGTATGCGGTACACTGTCATAATTAGAGATACAACTTGCTGTATTAAACACTTTGTATTACTCAAGTTCCTAGCTTAATTTTACTAAATCATTATTAATAAAACAATAATTAATACGCTACTGTTTACTTCCAACTATAAACCATGTAATAAACATGTACTTGCAACCACACAAATAAACAAGCCTATGTACTTAATGGCAGCTCCAACCTCTTTCTGTATTATCGATAGGTCTGGGTAATGTGTAACGTCTCAAAGTCGCATGTCGCTCTATACTATTCCTAAGCTGTACAATTAAAAGTCCGGTTTATATTTGATTCACCTTTATTAGAAATATAACGACCACTACATTGCAACCAGAAACACTTGCTACTTAGTTACCATGGAAACGATTCTTTTCTATGTGTTGACATATTAAAAAAGAAATCTTAGGAAGTTTTTGCAGAACCTGTAGTTAGACCGCTATCTTTGCAGATCTAAAATATCAGAGAACTTGGAAAGTTTTAATTTTTTATTCCTGTAAGACATTTTCCTAATTGGCCTCGATGAAAGTATGATGTGACCAGGGGGAAAACCCTGCCTTAGATGATGTAACCGCGTTTAGTAAGCCTTTCAAAGAATTTGTAGGGTAAGGCACCACCAACTCCTTCCATTGTTTCATTATTTACGTCAGGAAATTCTTTTATTTTTCCTTGTGTAGATCGTGAATGTTTGTTCCTCCCCATCTGCTACAGTAGGGTGAAATTAGTGTTTGTTACCCTAGAGAGGGGTACAGCAGTTCCCCTTCACCCCGTTCCACCCCAAGTAATTAACTTTAATGACGGTGTCACGTTTCTCTTTGATTTATAATGCAGAGTCCCTTGTGAACATCCGGGACAAATAAAATCTCACCATTATTCACAAAGGGAAGGAAGGCCTGTGCCTCCCACACAGCTGTCAGTCGGGTCTTACGTAATGTAAACAGGTTACAAAAACATGGCAAGTCGAGAGTTTATTAGCTTTCAAATTGCACATAATCCAGATATTTGTAGAGTTGCTTGTGATTTTCATAATCTATCGGGGGAGGGAGATAAGCCCTGTTTTCTACAGTGTTTTTAAATGGGAAACAGATTTGGAACGTAAATACTTACGCAAAGTTGCTGTATCACTTGCAGGAAGTAACGCGTGCACACGCTGGATAACGTAAAGACTTTCGTATACTTGTACAGTGAAAGCCATGACAAAGCATAAAGCAGTAGAATCCCAGACATGCCTGGGGTGGGGAACAAACTGCGAGGACGTGTTTTCTGAAAGGAATTTTGGGGCTGGGTAGGGGCACAGCGAACTGCGCGATTAAGAGAAAATTTGGGGCTTACAGCTAGACCATAGGATGTAAAATCAGACTAGTGAAGTACTGGTAGCGAATATGGAACAAGACATGACCATTCAAATTAAGAAAGGGACTAGAAACAATAGGTATGGGTTGCATTTGGATGGCGGGTCAGGGGAATAGAAAGAACCCATGGAGGAAGGTTAAGAATCTCTTGAGGGATATGGATAGGCAGCAGACAATTGCACAATGTATAGAGATGATTTCGCTGGAAGTACAATGGAGGCTAAGATCGAAATAGAGTACATCAAAACAGATGCTTGCGTAACTCAGATTAGGAGTATGGGGTGATTAATATCACTGACGAAAAATTAGTTCCATCTGCGATGAAGAGGAACCATGAATACATGTAAAGGTGCGGAAGAGTAGACGGAAAAGTATCTACCGCACTCCTTTACAGGATTAAACAGAGGGAGACAGGCAAGAAAGGGGAGGAGAGATTATGTAAGGCAGCTAATCACAATTGGATTGCAGTGTCAATGATAATCGTTAACCAGTTTATCAAGTTCGTACACTTTTTACACAGTTTATCAAGTTTGTACCGTTTACGGTAAAACACCTTGCTGAAGTTCATTTTTAGTTTCGTTTGCCGGAAACTGAATCCGTTGTTTTGCAACCATTGAATGATATCAGCTTCTCTAGTTGATGTATTTGGAACTTTGTTTGCAGTGAGCGAAGTATAAGGCGATTTATTCGTTATTACTGAATGATTTAGGAAATCATTCTTTAAATATTGAAGGTATCATTCCTTCATGAAAGTCACAAGTTGGTTTAAAACGAAATGCCCGGTACAGATCCTGTTTTCGCCGATCCCACGTGCCAAATGATGCCCTTCCCCAAAGCTACCTCAGGGCAACAATTACTAGAAGAATCTTGCCAAATGGACTTTGAATGTGGTTTTTGATAAACCGGAAATGCCCATTCCTTCTGTAGCATCCTTAGGAACTTCTCAGCAAAGTCTTGATGCTCTAGCATGACAACGCGCTTCCTCACACTGCCAACAAGAAAATGAGAGGCTCAAGTAGGAAGTCCCGGTGTTCTCCCTCACCTGACGATGGAACTGCAGAAAGGGAAATCACCTTTTTCCGACAGTAACCAAAGAATTTTATGCTGCTGTGTCAAACGATGGGACAAGTGGGAGATAATGCTGAGAAATAAAAATACTTTTCACATCTCATTATTTTAAAGTTGCATCTTCATTTATAAGTTATTGATTCTCGTACATTAGAGGAAATTACGAATTTTGTTGATTTTCGTGCGAATGCTTTGGAGCCCTGTTTAGAACCTCCTGGTTATAGACAACTTGTTTTTGTTATTTTCGACGCTGCTGCTGTTTTGAAACACGCAAGCGCACGAAGGGAATGAGAGAAACACATTGAATTACGTATTGATAAAATCAAAATCACGACTGCTACAAAGCTGTGATTTGAAGCTACACTATCTCTCCGGTACATCTGAAGAAGAACACGTTTCTTCATAAACTATCACGACTCTGCTATCTAATATTTCTGAAGGCTGCGTATTTAGAATAAAACTTCGAGGATAAGTCATTAAGTGTGTTATAGAACGTAAATATTTTAGAGTACTGATTTGAAAAATACTTTTATATCTCAACATATTCTGCCACTTGTCCCTAAAATTGTTTGGACTGCAGTGATCTCCCTTTCTGCAGCTTCATCGTCATATGTTTTAAGAGGGCCGAACAGAGGAAAGTCCCTTGGTAGAAACTTGGAACTACATGGAGGATGCTCAAGAATTTCGCGCTACTCATTTGTCTTGGTGGCAGTTTGAGGACGCGCGTTGTCATGCAAGAGCAACACGCCTTTGGGAGGATTCCTGATCGCTTACGTTGAATGACCTTATGACTTTTCCTGAGCCTGTTTCGGTGTACGCTTTGTCCTTGAGACTTGAATGTGGTGAGCGGTATGTGTTCGTGATCCCAGAAGTACGTGAGCAGATCTGAAATCTTCCTTTTTCTTTTTTATCCTATTTGTCTCGGGCTGGTGATCCCAAAAGTAACAATTCGAGCTAGCATATCGAGGTATACAATGCGAAACACATTCTTTGTATTTTGTGGGGTCAGCATGCGCAGCACAGACTTTGTGAAAACCCATGCATTATGAGGTAACAACCAAAAGCAGCGGCTATGGTACCTATAGTTACTCTCTGTTGGGCGGCTGATGCTGTCTGTGTTCGTCTTCGATACGTGTCCACCCTTCAGAGAACTTCTACACGCAACTGTAAACAGGCACTTCTCACCGTATATGGGAACCATTTCTTTGATTCCACACGTCCTGCGCACAAAAATAGCACAACGGAGCTCTGCTCGAGATTTGTGCTCTCACTCAAAGGCGCCGCCATCTTGTAACTGCTGTTTCGCTATTGTAAACTGCAATTACTGTCTCATGTCGAATGTCACCGATGTCACCGGACTAAAGCTACCATCAAGTGGGAATAGCCCCAGGTGCCTCATAAAATTCGTACACAGAATGCTAGTAACAAAACATTTAAGACAATATAAAATATGCTTTATCAGAAATTCTTATTTTATATGCCTGGTACATGTTTGGATTATGTTAAAAAAAGTTATGTCTTTTCATTTTTTCACGGACTTACTAAACAACCCATACATTATGTGCGATATTAAAGCATGCCAGGTCAAAGTTCCCGATTTAACGTGGAATTACTCTTAACTTGTCTGCTGAGCTTCATATTTAAAACCTTTGGCATCTCAACGTAGGTATTAAATTATAAAATATAATAAATGTAACATTTAAAATGAGTTGAACTAACTCAATATAGTTCCGAGTGGCGGTCCAGGATTCATTTTACTTGAGTTCAACCATCCTAAATTTTAGTTTCCCCCCCCCCCCAAATTCACTTAGGTAAACAGTGGATTGACTCTTACCTTGCACGATTTTTCCGCTCTTGCAATTACAGGATCGGAAACGTCAAGCGAACCAGCTGATGCTGACTTACGCTCAGCAGAAGATACTCGGGGCCCGTATTATAATCTAGGCGACCGGCCTATGTCTCTGGCCGCCCAAGTATCCTCCGGAAATGTTCCTTCTGGCCATATGTACAAGGGACGTTCTAAAAGTTTTCCTCCTGACCCAGACATGTCCTGCAGATAACCTTGTAACTATGATAGTTCCAGACGCGTAAGTGTAGTCACTTGTTTGAGATGATGGTGCATACAAACTAGTATTAACATTTTCTACAAAATAAACAAAACTGAAATACGAGCTGTTATAAAGTACTTCATTTTGAAGGGTGTAACCCCTAAGAAATACAAAAGAAATTATATTTCACATTGAAGGATTTTTCCCATTCGTTATCGACGGTTAAAAAGTGAATTACTAAATTTAAGCACGGTCTTCAACACAATGAGCAATCAGGGCGTCTCAAAACTCTCAAGACCGACGATATTGTGACAGGTCGTACTCAATGATCGCCGATTGAAGGTACGCAAGTTGGCTGATATTGCAATGACTTCGATTGACCGTGTCCACTACTTTTTAGGCAGATTTTGGGTGTGAAAAACTTTCTGCTCAATGGGTGTCGCCTTTATTAAAAATAAAACATTCGAATGAATATTTCTCAAGAGTGTTTAGACTTATTTAAAACGCAATTCCTGTGAGTTTCTCCGACGTTTCAATACCGTAGAGGCAATATGAATTCGTCATTACACGTCAGAGATGAAGGAGCAGTCAAACAGTGGGTGGCAACAGGTGAAAGTGCACCAAACAAAGCAAAAACGGTTCCATCTGCAGGAAAAGTCATGGCTACGGTTTTCTGGGATTCTCATGGTGTGATGCTCGTAGAAAGGCAGAACCATCACTAGGGAGTATAACGCTTCACTACTGGACCAACTGAAGGATGCTATTCAGGCGAAACGTCCACACCTTGCGAAAAAGAAAGTTCTCTTTCATCACGATAATGCCCTTCACACACGTCTGGGACTGTTACTGCGCATGACCTTTTCACATCAAATGACGAGGTTGAAGCTAAAACATGTTAATTTTTCACGTTGGACAAATCTTATTTTATTGAGGATATTAAAAAGTTGGAAATTCGTTGAACTAAATTTATTAATTTAAAGTGACTATGTTGAAAAAAAGTTTCTTTTAAATAATGTTTTCTTGGCCAGACCGAGAAAATTTAGAACGCCCCAGTGCAATAAGTCCGTTAGCTATCGCGGTGCGAAATCCACCGAAAGGTAGAAGAAGAAATGCACGTAACTTTTGTGTTTAGGCATAGTGTGATATTATCGTTAAGATCTATTACAGTATCAGAAGTTGATATTTAAAGTCTCTTTATTGCCGCAATCTCTTCGCGTATCCAAGCAACGCGGCCTTCGGTTGTTTCTGTGACCCAAATTGCATGTGGGTGACGCAAGCGATGCACTTTGCAGCTGCATATAGTTGTAAATCTCAGTCAGTTGAGTTTAACTGCATCTCAAGGCCAGTTAAACACTTTTTTTCATAAAAGAAAAGTAATTTACTTGCAGAAACATGTTCCAGCGCTCACATGCCTCGCTTAGCCCTTGCTTTGTGCTGCGTTTCTTCAGTAACAAATTAAAGCCTTAGCAGTTTTATGTTCATTAATGTTGTAGACACTGAAACCAGTGGCGGCTCGTGAAATAAAAATTGGTGCAGTTCTATCTCCACACAAGCAGTTAATTAGGAAATAGTGTTGAGTATCTACAATGCGATCATTTTGTTCCCCCCCCCCCCCCGGAGTGTTTTGTCTATGGACGAATGCCACTCGTTAACTTGTTAACCGGCCAGGCGGATTTGGTAATTAGCCGGAAGGTAAAATAATAAAACAAACTAACAACATACAAGCCAATTTCAGATACTCATTTATTACTTATCAAATTATCAAAGTATGTATTAGTTACCATTAACGGCGCATTTCTGTCTCCTTTTAGAATTCTCGATAGAAGTTCACAACTCTAGTACATCCCCCCCCCCTCCCAAACCACTTTTTTCTTGTTTATCTTTACCTTAAGTCCTCTCTCATCATTCGTGGTCCCCGCCTGAGAAATAGCTCCACTTCTCTCTCAGACTAACACAGAAGGTCGAGTAGTTTATCTTAATTGTTGAGAAACTCAGCCTTAAGGTCGACATTCTCAAGGTTGGCTTTCCTAAATTCACCCTTATGTACAATAATAAAGTCCAAGGTATCGATGCTCATATTTTATATCCCAAACTGTGGGTTGGTGCTGTGCAATGCCTCAGGCTGATGTGTATTGATTGTTGCGTACGACACTACACAAAGGTTGTTGTTTAGTGAGCCCCGGCTGCCCTTACATGTCTGTTAACCCCGTTATGTGTAGTTTTCGGCGACTAAACAAGTTTTAATAGCAAGTACGTCAACTCACGTCTAATAGAATTGCCTAATCTTTGTTTCTTCAGAACGTTAACATTTTTTGCTTCTACAAGGGTGAAATTCCAGTAGCGATCTTTTTCAATGCACCCCCTGAACATTTTGCGCAATTGCCCTATTACTTTCTTATAAAACACAGGGTGATTTTTCCTTCGCGAGACCGCTCGAAACATAACGGCAGGTCAATCGGTTCAAGCTGGTTCCGCGGTGAAAGTCCGCAGCTATGATTGTCACGTAAGTTAATATTAAAATTTAAAAGATTCGCCGTTATCAAGCAAGAGGAGGTTGGAACAGCCTTCCTTCACTTCCCATACATCTCTGGTATCGGTTTATGAAATTAACTGAGAAATAGAATACATTTCTTCACGAATGTTAGTTCAGCTAAAGCGAATTCGTCATGTACACTTTATCCTCAGAGATAAAAATTTCAGGATTTAAATCGGGGGAAGGGGGAGGTCTCATGTTGTTAGTGATAACTCTATCGTGGAAATAAATTGCTGTATGTGTTGGTACAAAGTCGCGAACCTCACAGTTAATTCGCGGTGGTGCCTCGTAAAACATTTTCGGTTGTTTTGTGAATTAACACAAAAACTCGTCCGTAAAGAAAATCAGACTATAGAATTTCTCTATCATGCACATCGTTCAGAAAATCTACTCATGAATGCAGGGTCACCCGGTTTAAGTTCTTGCACTACAGGGTTTTAACTTCAGTAGCTTGTAGTCATTTGAACAGAGAACTAAATTCCTGCTGACTGAGAAAGACCCAAAGTGCTTCTTTTTAGAGGACCGTTCCAGAGTATGCGCAGTGTCATCTTCTGTGAGTGCTGCACGCTTTATATCAAGAACACCTCCCCTTTCATCAAATTTATGTGAATGGAACTGAATATCAGAGAATCTCCGCACATCACAAGGCAATAAATATTCTTCGGGGAATAGAACGCTCGAATTGAGCCTTGTTAACATAATTAATACACCATCACACAAAATACCTACAGCTACCTCCTCTCCGGGTTCCCTGCCGACCGAAATTGCAGAGCTCCGGCAGTGACGTGTAGTACCCGTGAAGGAAAAAATCATCCATAAAGATAAAGAAAAGTACTTTGGAATTCTGTTAAAACCCGCAAAGTTAACACAACTTATGCTCTGTAAAATTGATCAGAATCTCATATTTAACGTTTTCTTTAAGATAAACAACAATGCCCAGAAGGAAAGCTGAAAGTTCTGCCGCGGTATATCCGATGTTAACAATGTTAAAAATGTGCGGGCTCTTTCCTCTGTCAGGTGGGTTTGCTCTTGCTGCAATGTTTTACATCACTGATGTTTAGATATCAACGGAATGTTTTTATCTTGTGTGATAGGAGACGCTGAAACGTTTCGTTTCCTCTCCCGCGAGATGCTGTACTCGATGGTTGTGTATGTGACATTAATGGTGTTGCTGGTGATCTCGGTGAATCTGCCCACAGCGCGGTACGATGAGATCATCCTCACAGCTGCCAACTTGGGCTACTACAGCATGCTGCTTGTGGTTCCCTTCACCTGCTGGCTGGACACTCCTAGCCTTGCACAGTACTTCACTTCCTGGAGGCGTTTCCAGGTAACAATCCGATTTGTTCTGTTCCATCATCACAAGAGTTATGTTTCACAATTATCAAACGTTTTCTGGGGAAAACATGTTTCTGTTTCCTCAAAAAGTATCTCCTTGCAGAAAATATGTTCAGTATAAATATAAGCAGCACTTGTCATTAAAAGTTTTAATTCAAGAATGAAATTTCATTTTCTGTATAGATTACAATGTAATTTTATCTGTAAAAACACCGATTTTTTTTTAAAAGTAGCCGGAAATGTTATCAACAATACAGAAATTTCACATAAAAACATTCAGCGCGCGCGGTGTTTAGAATCTCGACGGCTGCAAGCGGCGCTCCCCACTCTTTCCCCTACAAGTTTCCTTGAATGCCACTTCGAAGCAATGCAGTAGTTGATCTTCACAAAGATAGGACAGTTGACTTTAGAACAGCTCATTTTCGTGTGTAAATATTACCACAAATACGACTCAGCTCGTCCTGCTCGTGCAGAAGTTCTTTAGTAGTTCCCTGGTCAATAGTCGCCGTCCAGAAAGGCAATTCACGATACTGTGAATAAATTTGAATCTACTGGATCAGTGCGCTACAAAAAACACACTCGGTATTGTACAGTTTTAACAGAGGACGAAAGAAAGGAAATTCATACAAATCTTGAACGTTCGGCAGCAAAATAACTCGAAATTAACACAACAAGAGGGAGTTTCAAGGGTTGTGCACATAAAGCAACAAACTTATTAAACCTCAAACTGTACAAGTGTACACGAGTTCATTGTTTTAAACAAGGCGACCCAGTAACAAAAGTGCTGCGTTATTGTGAGTGGTTTATTTTTCTCATCTGTGAATGAAAGTTTAATGGACCCAACGCTTCTGTTCTTCTCAGACGAGACCTGGTTTCATCTGAACAATCAAAACACGCGCTACTGGTGTACAGGAAACCCTTCTTATGATAGGAAAGTTGTAGTTGATGTGAGCTGTTAGCGCAAGGCGTATTATCGGTCCGGGTTTTTATGAGACGACAGTAGACGCAGAAAGACACAGAAGAGACATATTAACCCAATTTTTAGCAGCTTACAGAAAGCACATGTTTGAACAAGATTCTGTAACTGCCCATACAGCAGCGGAGTCCATGAATAAAATTAAGGAAGATACAGTTATTAGTGCTAGTTTATGACCCTCGCGCTCACCAGATTTAACAGTATGTCATTTTTACCTGTGGGGTTGTGTGAAGGACAGAGTTTATAAAACAAACTTCACACATTGGAGGAAAATATCACAAATGAAATCAGAAACATTTCAGTGGCTGAACTTAAACGTGTAATATGTCAACTCGATATAATGTCTGTTTATCGTGTAAGATTTAATATAAATTCAAGAAATGAAGTTAAATTACGTAAAAGCGACATGCCCAGCCGCCGAGAATAAAAACACCATGTTTCCGGGATAGATTTTACGTGAAAGCTCTGTAGTTTTGTCTTATTTTCTTGACCACAATCTTTAGCAGTAGATTTTTTTCTATAAGAGCACAGACGGCGTTTTAAAACCATGCCGTATTGTTTTTGAAATGCATTTCTCAGTAGAAGGGTTTTGTGAGCAAAAAGATTGACATTTTGAGTAGGATACGAAGGACGTAGATACATGTTCTTGAGCAAAATATATGACCAGAAGTATTTTCAACAGGAACTTCAGGCATATTTCTTGAGCTGGGATCGGAATAAGTTCGTTATCAAAAATCTCGGCTTGTTTTCTTGAAAAGTATCTCTGAGAAAACATATAGACTAACATTCTTGAACAGGATCTTTGAACATTTTATACTTTTAGAACTTTCTGGACTAATTTTCTCTGCTCATCTTCGACACTGGTGGTCAGTTGAGGTGCGATTCCATTTCGCCCGTCATTTTCTAGATTTTCCTGTCCTCGTCAATTGCAAATGCTGGGAAGGCTGGAACGTATGCTTCCCAAAATCCTTTCCACATGTATCATCAATGCCCAACATATCAGTAGTAAAACAACACCAATAAAAATGCCCGTCAGCACGAATAACCCAGTAAAATATTTTTCTCAGCAAAAATATGAACTTGTGTTCTCAAGGATATCTACTTTATTTTTGAACAGTATATATCAGGATATTTTTTCTCTCACCAAATACATCACCCTTTTTCTTGAGCAGGAACTGATAGAAATAGGATGTATTTGTTTTCTCTGCAGTAGCTTTTCAACCTTGCTGTGCTAATCTGACTGCAAAAGATGAGAAATGTTCACACATAAGAATTGTATGCTAAGACAATTTCTCCATTTTCAGACGCAGTATTTGTATGTAACTGGGAAGAAAGTGACATTTTCTACAAAGAAGATCAGCTGGGTCTTAGCAATTTTGATACCTCTGATGGTGGCCCTGTTGGAGGTGTCATTTCAGCTGTACTACGGCACTGCCAACATTGCCAGCGGTGTGTTGGTCTCCCACATCAGCAATATGCGATATTCCCTATGTGCCTTCTGGTATCTTCTGTGTCGTCAGCTGAAGGATGTTGACATGGTGAGCATTCACTTACAGCAGGAGAAGCTCATCTAAGGAGGTTTTGGTTGGTTCCAACCCAAAAGTTTAAAAGTTTAATTTCTTATAACTATTGCTTAAAACGTTTTTATATGTAAAATGTCTGTAAGGGGCTTCATTTGCACATGTAGTGTAAGTTTGTGGAGCTAAAGCGGGGGAGGGGAGAGAAAGTGGTAGGAGAAAACTTCTGCCCATAAGAATCATTGTGTGCGTGCACCACTTGAAACGTCATCTCTTCATTGCGTCTTTCTTAGGAAAGTTTTGTCTTGAGTTTTATATGACTGATTGCTGTTGAGTTACAAAGTTGAAAGTTGAATAGGATATTTTAAAAGGCCTTCACACAGGAGCTGCATAAATTAAGCGAATTCCTCACCCAGTAGAGCAACTTTAAAAAAGAATGTAAAATCTAAAATATGGCCTTATTAATTAATGAAATGAAATATATTATAGCTTTACTATGTCGTATTAGGGGAACAAAATTAGAATTTTTGCAACCAATAAGTATTACAAAAGAGAGACCAATATTTAGAATAATTATTAATATTGAGATAAAACTACAAAAATTAATGGTATACTATTAATTAAATGAAATAAATGACAACTGATAGACAAAACTATACTGTGTGAGTATTTTTAAATGTAACCATGTTTATGAACTGAGCCCTTGATATCATCTTTACATTAATAAAATAGAGAGAAACAACAGAAAGTTTCGAGTTACGTTCTGTATTTAAGATGATGTTCATATGTTTCAATAAAACAAAAACATGTTACTGTTAAAAACATTTGCAATGTACAAAGTAAATAAAAACAATCGAACGTTACATTGATTTTCAGTGGCTTTGAAATTTAATTTAAATGTTATTGTAGTAAAAACATGTAACGCGAACGTTATATTTTAGCTTTAGATTACCCCTCACCCCTATGGTCCAATTTTGCTGGTTAACGAACTAGGCGAATTGTTTCCTAATTGAGGGTTATATGCCAAGTTTCGTTAAGAAAAAACAAAAATCGCTGCCGCTAGAGCGTTAACAGTCACACACAATAAATATAATTTTTTCGTCAGTTTTTGGTGCCTAGTAAGTAGTATCGATAGAGATTTGAAGATATTTTACAAAAATCTTTTCATGGACAACGGATATTCCTTCAAAATTTCGCAAAATGAATGTCTGTGTTTCTTATAAAGTTCTAACACGGCCTGTTTTACCTGAGTAGTAAAAACGGGCGTTAAACAATATTCCAACTTTCTAGCTTCCACAAATTTTGTTTTTCTCAAAGAAACTCGGCATATAGCATAAATTAACAAACGTTGTTAAACAGCAAAATTGGAACATCGGGAGGGAATTAACTTAAAGAGAAAATTGAAAAATCGCTCTAGCGGCCGCAGTGTTTGTTTTTTTCTCAATGAAACTCGATATATGATATTGATATAAAGTAAGAAAAAATAGTTTTGTGAAAATCAGGGAAATCAGACTATTAGAAGTGCGGGTATACCCGAAAACTAAAATTTAAAAACCATCCTTAGCGGCACCAATTTCTCTGCTCTTCGCAAATTACTTGCTGAGCAATTCGCTTACTTTACGCAACTGCTGCGTGAGTGTTCTTTGGGGGGGGGGGCAACCATTGGAAGAAAAAAAAATTGGGTAGATCAACTTCAAAAATGACTTTCAGCGAAACTGTTATTTCAAAACATAAAAAGTATACAATGTACAGACAGACGTGAAAATGTGAGACTTTAATCACAGAGTAAGGTACGAGTTTTTGTCATGAAAACTAGGAGAATATAATTTAATTTGTTTTAGCACATGTATAAGTGCAGTATTTTTTTATTAAATTCTCTCTTTCTGTTGTGTGTGTCCATATATTTATGTATAAAAGTTAATTCTAGTAGCTTGCTCTCTATATTCAGTAAGTAGCAGTAATAAAGTTGTACACTTTGGGTGTTTGCTGCCGCTAGTCGTAATACAAGCACTATGTGCAAAGAACGCCTGTTAATACTTGTTTTCCTTCCCTTAACGATTTTCTTAAAAACGTATGACGGTGAAAAATATTCGCAATGATTCACATAAGGTAAAGTATCCATAACAACGATCTTCATTTGTCTGGCATTCAGCTGTCAAACCTGTTGAATAAGATCCGTGAAATTCGTAAGCAAAAGGAAAATAACATATGAAAATGGTTTTATTACATTGAAATAGGGTTTTTAAACACGTCCTTGAATAGTGATGCATAGCTGTTTAGGCGTAAACAGATATTAGGCCTATAATTTCACTTTAATTATACACTCTAATTTGTGAGTGTGTTACATGCTAACGCACACTTGGAATTGATGTTATTTGCCAGGCGATCAGAGACAAACTCTGCCTCAAGATGGTGTTGCAGCACCGCACACTCTGGTTGCAGTTTGGCCAACTCTCGCGGCAGTTGGGCCCCACTTTGGGCTATACCTGCAGCTATCTCTTGCTCTACCTGTTCGTCAAGGTCACCTTTAACACTTACCTCACCCTCGGCGAGCTGTTCTTGGGATCACTGGGGTACCGCTTCCTCTACATCGGGCTCATCACCCTGGGCGACGTCGCACTCATCTTCGTGCTCTGCGACCAGGCGTACAAGGTCTCTAGGAAGGTTTGGCGCTTTCTACTTTTAAAATGCTAACAATATTTTATATAACTTAGGTTGATTGAAAGAAAATGATTTCATAACCTCGAGGACTGATCGGAAAGTTCTTGGCCTGAGAAAGAAAAAAAAACCTAACTTTTTTATTTTTCAACACAGTCTCTCATACACGTAGACCAATGATATTCTGATATTCAACCTTGGCGAACACAAAACATTTGAGGCTATTCAATGGGATGTCTTAGATCATTTCCCATACAGCCCTAACTTGGCACCATCTGTTCACTTACATGAAGCGGCTTGGGGCCCAGCACTTCGATGACGATGAAGATTTTCAAAATGCTGTTACAGGATGGGTATATTCCCAGGCGGCCGAGTACACCACAGGTGGCCGAGGTCGTTATGGCGTGGACTCGTGAGCGGGAGGTCTGGGGTTCAAATCCCCCCAGGACCGTCCTCCCTGTCTAAGGTTTATTCCAGGTTTTCTTCAGTCCTCATAACTGGCAAATGCCGGGGAGGTACCCTAAACAAAGGCCTGGAGGTTTCCTTCCTTAAAAAAAAATCCTTTCCCAATATATCATTTCATTTCATGTATCACCAGTATCACCGCCTGTGGTGCCTCAATAGTAAAAACGGGCGTTAAGCACCATTAAAAAAAACTGTCGAGTTTTATGCAGAAGGGATTTTCAAATTGGCAAGTGGTTGAATTTAAAAAGTGACTGTGTTGGAAATGGAAAGCTGTAGTTTTCAGAAGCACATAATAAAATGTGCAGGTTAGTTACTTAACCATTCGTAACAAGAGAGCAGATGATTTCCTTGTTAACATGAAAAACATTTGCCTTTCAGCTTAAAGTACGGAGCGTAACACTCTGAGTTTGTACTTGCATTACTTTTTCTTAACCATCATGTTCTTCTTTCCAGATCACAGTTGTAACCCTGAGACAGTTAACGACGTTCAACACTGACCTTGCCGAGGGTCATGCAATGAAGAAAGAGGTCAGTATGTCTGTCTTTATTTTTACACCTTTATTTTATGCTTTTTTTTACACGTTTTATGGTGTTTACTATTTACATCTATACATGATCTTTTCTTCCTCAAATAAGCAGAACGCATTAAACAGTTTTTTATTTTTTTAAGTATTTTTTCACCATTCATATAGTGATATATTTTGAGTATTCTCATAATTCTGAACATAATAATAAACCAAGTGTGCCAAAATTAATGTATCGGCAACGTGTTTATTTTGGGGACACACATGCAACTTGACAGTTCAGGCGGTTACAAGAAACATATCAACGATCTGCGTTTCCCCTGCATTTTAAATGTGTGTGTTAAACATACAAAACTGCCGAATTGTAGGCAATGAAAGTACAGAAAAGTCCGTCGTAAACTAAGCAAATTCCTCAGCAAGTGGGAATTGTGAAGGCGCTAGAGCAGAGAATGTAGTAAAAAATCAAGTATCGTTAATTAAAGATATACATAGGCATTTAATAAAAAACTAACTTTCAGGCTTAAAAGTATCTGTTTTTCTCGTATTATTTTATTTACGTGTTGACTTAAAGTTTCCAACTGACTTAGCTGTACAACTAAAACGGAATGTGATAAACGTTTAAGCCATACGATTGTTTGTTTTTCTGTGTTCTCTCTGCCTGCACTTTGCACTATCAAATTGACAAAGTACATACACTATCGCTTATGATTTGTACATCGCTTCGTCTCTCTCCGTTGTTCACTGGAATTCAACTTTTTCCGCTGCCGTTCGCTACTGAAGCTGCAGGACGGCCGCTGTCTTTGAGGGAAAGTCCGATTATTCGACCATGCGCATGCGTGGACTATTCTCCCCATACTCTTTCACAGGACACCAACGACTTACAAACTTGGTGCGAACACAAAGTTGTTAATGCCAACAATAATAATCTCCCCCTGGGGCCACCTTTATCGACGTCCTCTGCAATTACAAAAGTGCGGTTTAGTTGTAAAGTTTTGGAATTTTACGACAAACGGTACATGCTTCTTTTCTGATACCAGCGTTTATACGTAAAATGTTGAAAGCTCTTTTTCATATTTTCCATTTTGTGTATTAATATAAAATTATTTTCATTTTATAAACTATTGTTACCCTGTAAGCTTTGATTTTTACATTCTCTCTTTGTAAGGAAGAATATTTGCGTATGTACATATATACTAACAGCATAAATTCAATTTACATCCGAAAATGTTTGCTAAATAGTTGAATAAATAAAATAATTATATACACATTAAAACTATATTAAAATATACCGAGTTATCACGTAAAAACTATGCCGCACGCGGCTGGGCGTATCGTGGCTTTAACTTCGCTTCTAATATGTGTATAAAATGTTACCTATAAAAGATGCTGGAAATGTCGTCCCCCATCGGCTAAACAGGCGTCGTATCGGGTTGACATATTACACGTTTAAGTTCAGCCACTGAAATTTTTCTGATTTCATTTGTGATATTTTCCTCCAATGTGTGAGGTTTGCTTCACACAACCCCACAGGTAAAAATGACATACTGTTAAATCTGGTGAGCGCGAGGCTCATAAACTAGCACTAGTAACTGTATCTTCCTTAATTTTATTCATGGACTCCGCTGCTGTATGGGCAGTTACAGAATCTTGTTGAAACATGTGCTTTCTCTTCTTCTGTAAGCTGCTAAAAATGGGGTTAATATGTCTCTTCTATGTCTCTTCTGTGTCTACTGTCGTCTCATAAAAACCCGGACCGATAATACGTCTTGCGCTAACAGCTCACATCAACTACAACTTTCCTATCATAAGAAGGGTTTCCTGTACACCAGTAGCGCGTGTTTTGATTGTTCAGATGAAACCAGGTCTCGTCTGAGAAGAACAGAAGCGTTGGGTTCATTAAACTTTCGTTCACAGATGAGAAAAATAAACCACTCACAACAACGCAGCACTTTTGTTACTGGGTCGCCTTGTTTAAAACAATGAACTCGTGTACACTTGTACAGTTTGAGGTTTAATAAGTTTGTTGCTTTATGTGCACAACCCACGGAAACGCCCGCTTGTTGTGTTAATTTCGAGTTATTTTGCTGCCGAACGTTTAAAATTTGCATCAATTTCGTCTTGCTTAACCTGTGTTAAAACTGTACCTTACCGAGTGTGTTTTTTGTTGCGCACTTATCCAGTAGATTCAAATTTATTCGCAATATCGTGAATTGCCTTTCTGGACGGCGACTATTGACCAGGAAACTACTAAAGAACTTCTACGCTAAAAGGGCGAACTGAGTCGTATTTGTGGTAACATTTACACACGAAAATGAACTGCTCTAAAGTCAACTGACCTATCTTTGTGAAGTTCAACTACTGCACTGCTTCGAAACAAAGTTCAAAAATAGGCGGGGGAGGGGAGACTTATAGGTGAAAAAGTGGTGAGCGCCTGTCGCAGCTGGCCAAATTCAAAGCATTGTGTGTGCGGATAGGCTTTATGTGAATGCTTTGTACTAGTAATTAGATTCAGGTAAAAAATGAGCCTTAAAATACAGAATTCTCTCAGAAATTGAACTCTGTCTGTTTGTGCGTTAGTACCGGTCACTATAACATGGAAGAGTGGAGTCACACTATCGATCTCTTTGGTTGGTAGAATGTGGCGAGTGACATACATGACTGAAGCGCAGTCAAAATGGAAGGCAATGACGAGAGCAAGTCATTACAAATGGATATAGAAGTTAAATATTTGATAAATAATTTTATTCCCCCACTTGTTCTACCGTTCCATAAGCCGCTGAAATGCTGCAACATTTTGGGGCTGCTGTCGGAACCAGGCAGTGACTTCCTTTCCTACAGCCTTGTCATCACTTGAAAAATGTTTAAGAGAATCAAACAATGGATTTCAGAACAAGGCCGGGGCTACACGGAGGGTGCTCAAAGATTTTACAGTGTCTCATTTGTCTTATTGGCAGTTGTCACGGAGAGCAACACGCCATTGCTGAGGAATCCTGTTACGAAGTTTCCTGAGGATGCTGCAGTAGCAGTCGGTACCTTGAGGCTGGAATGTCTTCGTCACCCCAGAAGACTGTGAACGTCACTTCTCTGGAGGACGGTGTCACTTTAAACTTTTTTCCCCCGCAAGCAACACACGCTGTCTCAGGTCGGTAATGCTGAACCCATCACCTGTGATAATTCCGGCTAGCACATCGTGGTAGCGATTGAAATGCCAGACACTTTCTTTGCGTTTTGTTTTGTGTCATGCATTAAGAGGTAGAACCAATAGCGGCGCCTATAGTGTCTATAGTTATACTCTCTCTGCTCGTATTAACTCTGCAATTTCGCCTCAGTGGCAATCTCCTTATCCACCCTTCAGAGAACTTCTGCACCCTCTTGTAAATAGCTTGACGTGCCAGGTACTTTTCACCGTAGATGGAAAGCATTTACTTTTGCCCACAACGGGTTGTACACTCACTCAGAGCCGCCGCCTTCTTGCAACTGCTGTTTCGCTATTGTAAACTTGTGCTGTCATCTAGTGACAGCCTCAGGTGTCTCGTTCAGACATGCAGTCCCCACTACAAGTTGTAACGTTCTCGTAACAACACTGTTTATATATCTCGCTACAAACACGTGTATCGTTTGTATCTGGGGGAGTGTTCATGTTTATGAAAATGTTGACTTTTTCTTTCTTTTCTGTTGCAGGTCAAAATGTTCATCAGGTTGGTTCAGGAATACAAGACCGACATAAACCTAGGCGGTTTCTGTATACTCAACAGGCGTCTGTTTATCTCTGTAAGTTTTTTTGTACACACGTGTTCAAATGTATTCTGTAAAAAATGCATTGACAAGCAGCTATTTGTTAATGACCAAGACAGTTACGTTATTGTATGCCCACAACTTCCGAAATCACGCTCGAACGTATTAGAGGAGAATATTTCGGTGGTGGTTCTGCCCTTCTGGAGGTAGTCACTATGAGAATCACAGAAAATCGTAGCCATGACAGATGAAACAGTTTTTGCTTTCCTTGGTGCACTTTCACTTATAGCCGCCCAATCTCGTCGGTCGTAACAGTTTTGGGACGCCCTAAGCGCTCATCGTCTTGACGACCATGCTTAAATTCAGAAGTCTGCGTTTTAACCGTCAAAAACAAAGGGGAAGAATCCTTTAATGCGGAATTTAACTACTTTTATATTTCTGTTGGGATTAAACCCTTCAAAATTAAGTACTTTATCGTAACTCGTATTTCAGTTTATCCATGTTGTAAAAAATATTAACACTAGTTTGTTTACACGATCGTCACAAAACTTCCCTTCTATAGGATGATATTTAATAACTATCTTCAGGATAGCCCTGAGTCAGGTCGAGCACCGTATGTATGATTAAAATTATGACAAAGTTTACACTTCCCTCCTGTTCAACTTTGCCTACTCTCAGAGTACCCGAGAACACAGGGATAACCTTGGCGGTAAGTAAAGTTGCTATCATTCTTTTGTTACAGATCGTGTCCAACATGTTTTTATATCTGACAATTCTAATGCAGTTCAAATTGTCATCTTTGGCGTTTGTAAACAGGTTGATGTTTCAGAATACGGCCCAGAATTGTTCTTTTTAAAGGTAAGATATGAAGATTATTTTACACTAAACAAAACCTCGTTTTTACTCTTGTTAGAAAACAATGTGGAATTTAATACGACAGTTATTCAGAAATGATTTACAAAAGTTGTTTTGTACTTTACTCACTACATAAAATAAAATCTGCAATACTCCGTCCAGGTACCTTGTTACTTATACCGGGACGTGCATTTCCAAATTTATCATTCATTACATTTTCTTTTTCCCACAATACGTAATTTTGGAAATTTATCCTATAAATATATAAACAAAAATATCTTTAAAATTAAACATTTCACTACACTATCTCTTGTTCTTCATCATCATCGTCGCTGTTTCTTCTCTATTTCCTTCTACCTTCTATTTCTCTTCTGCTTCTTCTGCACTCGTCCAAATTCCTTTTGCAAATGGTGTAATTTTTCATTTTCATCTCTTACAGGTAAAAATCTTCTCCTTCCTCCCATTCTCTTCTTCTGGTTGTAGTTAATCTAATATAAGTTTAGTGTGTCTTCTCCTTCATCGCTTCTCCCATGCCATTCTCTACCTGTTGATTTAATAAAAGTTATCTCGTATTCTCATTGACTTATTTGTGTTTTGGGATTGTCTTTGTATACGTATGCATTCTGATCTTACTTCTTCCTCTGCTTGTTATTGTGTGTTCTTGTGGTGTCACCTCTTCCCGTGCTAGATTACGTACTGCTCAAGGCATGTGCCACCTGTTTCTCTGTCTTCTCTCACCTGTTCTAGATGGCGTGTACATTCAAACAATACGTCCTCTGGGTTATCCTGTGTTTTACAAAATCTACACACATCGTCCTGTGTTCCGTTAATTTTTTGCCAGTAAGTTTTGTAAGATCCGTGGCCTTTGGTAAGTTGTATGAATTTCAGTTTTAATTTCTCAGTAATGTTGTTAAATAAGCTGAAAGTTCTCCAGTCTGCTTGCCTTTGTCGATATTTGTTCATTCCTGCTGCCATTGTACTTTTAGTTTATGTTTATTTCCTTAAGTTGTTGCATTGACTACCAATTGTTACATTTACTTTCTCCAACCATCAATAAACAGCGCATCTTAATTTAATGAATAAGTTCATTGGCCATATTCCTGTAACTTGTAAAAGAGCGAGGTATTTAATGCCCCTGTAAATGTTAACAACACCTTCCTTTAAGATCTTCTAGTAGAGTTTTTATTTGTACAACCGCAAAGCTCAGATCCCTGCTCTGTAACTCATGGAAGCAAAAAATGCTCGTGTGGTATGCTGTGATGGCGTTTTATGGAATTTTAAAATTCAACTGAACGCTAATTTGATCATAATATTTTCGGGTATTTTTGTACGTATTTAAATGTTCCCTAAACTTTAATTTTTCATCCAAGTAAATTCCCAGTTTGTTGTCTTATATTTTGGTTGTCATATTACGGATCTCTTTTAAGACTACCTTTCAGGAGCGTGTAGCCGGATTCAGTTGGAGCGACTTAGAGTTTAGTTTTCCTATACCAATTTATTAATTTATTAGTTATTTGCTCTTCTTTCTATATCTGCTCTTTGCTTCCTTCTATTAGAAATAAAACACGTCCGCATACATGATCGTGTTTGTCGTATTTTCGTCGTTGTTTAGTTCATCTAAAAGAGCCTGCCAAACATGTGGGCCTAGGATCGAGTCTCGGGTAGTTATTTCTTTGAAAATTGTTTCTTTTATATGAACCGTTCTGTCTTTGCGTAAACTAAGCGAATTCCTAACTTAGTAGAATAAATTTAAAAAATAAATAAAATCCAAAATATTGCCTTATTAATTAATGAAATGAAATAAGTTATGATATTACTGTGTGGCATTAGGGGAACAAAATTAGAATTCTTGCATTCTATAAGAATTACAAAAGATAAACAACATTTTTAAAATTATATTATTATTATTATTATTATTATTATTATTATTATTATTATTATTATTATTATTATTATTATTATATTAAACCAAAAATTAATGGTTTACATTCACTAAAATAGAGAGAAATAACAGAAAGTTTCGAGTTGCACTCTGTATTTAAGATGTTCATATGTTTCAATAAAATAAAAACATGTCACTATTTAAAAACAAATACAATGTAGTAAGTAAATAAAAACAATCAACAATAAACAATCGAAAGTTTAAATTCGTTTGAAATTTAATTTAAATGTTATTAACATGTAATGCAAACATTTTCTGAAGGTTATTACAGAGCGCTCTTACATACAAATATAATTCTCATACACATATTAGATTAATATTTCACATTTTCTATCTTCACGACGATACTTTGTTAAATATGAAACACATGTATCGTTATAAATACAGTTTGTATGCTGAATTAAATTGTCCTTTTATTTTAAAACAACAGACAGAAAATTAAAGGCAAGAGCGATTTTTACATTTTGTTTTTTTAAATATACCCCTACTCCTAATTTTCAAAAACTAGTTTTTCTTATTTTATATAAATAGTAGGTACTAACTTCGTTGTGAAGAAACAAATATTTGTGCCACTAGAGCAATTTTAATTTTGGATTTCAAGTAACCTCCATTGATAATCATCCGATTTCCCCGATTTTCAGAAATTATTTTTCTTGTTTTATTTAAATGGTATATGCCAAGTTTCGTAGCAAAAAATCAAGTATTGGTGCCGCTAGAGCGATGTTTAAATGTTGGGTTTCAGGTAAACTCCCATTCCTAATAATCTGATTTCACTGATTTCCAGAAACTATTTTTCTTATTTAATTTCATTGACATATACCGAATTTCTATTATTTTTTTTAAATTGCTACCCTTACATTTATTTTTAAATTCCACTTTAAACCCCAATCCTAATGGCCCGATTTCTCTCATTATTTTCGGAAACTACATTGATCAATTTATTTTAAAGAAATATACCGAGTTTCTTTGAGGAAAAAAGAATGTGACTGCTAGAGCGATTTTTCATTTTTTAAAAAAGTTTCCCTTTGGTTAACCCCCATTCCAAATGGTTCAATCATACTGGTTAACTAACTCGACGAACCTTTCGTTAATCGATCGTTTTATGTCGAGTTCGTTGAGAAAAATCAAAAATTGCTATCGCTAGAGTGTTAACAGATATATGTTTTTGATTTTAATTTTTGGTGCTTGGTAGGTAGTATCGATGGAGAATTTTTTTAAATTTCATGTAATTTATCGTAATCATTTCATGAGTACAATAGCTGCATTCCCTCGGAATTTGCTACAAGCATAAAAACTACGCGATAACTCAAATCGACTGTTGTTTGCATCATTATATTTTAAATCAAGGCCACCTTTGAGACATTAATCACATAATTAGGATCGTGAAAGAGAGAAGGTCATGCAAACTTAAGCTAGACCCGCTCTGTTTGCACAAGCCGGAGGTTCGCGGAATCGCAAAACAAATGCTTGTTCTATTTCAGAAGGCCGTGAGGAACGAACAGTGTAAGTAGAGGAAATGTGATCAAGCGTTAAGAGTTTCTTTCTTCTAAAATAAAAAAAAATGTATATATGATTTTTTGCAATCTTTACAATGTGTAAGCGTTAACAAAGGTCTTTGAAAGTCATTAAATGAATGAAAAAGCATACGAATTCATTAGTAATGTTTCCAGATATTATTCAAAGTATTCTGCAGCATATTCTGTTCTCCTAACCCAATATCGCGGGTTCAAACTCGGCCAGGACCCATGGATTTTTTCGGGCGTAAAAATCCTAAGTATGGCTTCCTTCGGAAGGGAAGTAAAGCCGTGGGTCCCGTGTCGTACATTTACGGCACGACAAAGAACCTCAAGTCTGAAAAAGAGACCTTTGAGCAAAATTTGTCGGCCGTTTCACGCCCTGATTTGAATGGGACGCTGATGACCTGAGATGTTAAAGAGCGTCAGTAAATAAAACAAATAAAAAAAAAAAAAGCATATTTTGTGCAATGGAACAGATCAAACTATTTTTCTGCTCTTCATTAGCAACGACAAAATTTTCCGGGTTGAAAAATCAATGTTTATGTAAAGGGTTCTTTATGTTTGGGAACAGGAAAAGGCCACATAATACCTTTTTATAGATTGTTATAATGGTGAACAATTTTAACTGTGTTCTCTTAACTGATCATTTAAGTTATGACGTGATACGAGGGTAGGTCCATAAGTTTCCGGCCTCCCGATAAGCGTTCACAAGATCCTTATCTGGTGTCACACCTTATCTGTTAAGTAAACAATTGCAACTGTAACTTCCGCTCCGCTGTGTTCATTTGTTTAGATATAGTTGCATAAAGAAGGCTCTATGTAGAAGATTGTGACATGTTCAAAATGGAGTTTCGAACTGTTATTAAGTTCTTCACAAAAGAAGAACTTACTCCAAATGAAATTAAACAGCGACTGGACGGTATATGGGGAAGCATCCCCCTCATATTCTACCATAAAGGAATGGGCCAAACCTTTCCCAATGCGTCGAGAAAGCATTGAAGACGAAGAGCGTGCAAATCGGCCCTTGGATGTGCTCACTCCTGAAAACATCGCTCTTGTGGAAGGAGAAATTATGAAAGACCGACCGGCGGCTCAAAGTTATAGAAATAGCAGCAAAGTTCGGCCTTCCTAAAACAACAGTCCTTCGAGTTATTCATGAACATTTAAACATGAATAAGGTTAGTGCAAGATGGGTACCTAGACTTATTTTTTCAGTTCAAAAGCAGCAACGAATCATCTTCTGTCAAGCATTTTTGGAGCTCTGCCGTGACAACGAGAGAGAAGTTCTGCAAACCATTGTTACAGGAGATGAAACTATGGTCCTCTAATGTGACCCCTTGTCCAAAAGAGAATCAATGGAGTGGCGTAAATCCGGCGAAGCACCGCCTCTAAAGGCCAAGGTCACTCAGTCAACCAATAAGACCATAGTCACAATCTTTTGGGACTATGAAGGAATACTCTTCATTGACTTCAAGGAGAGGAACACCACAGTAAATGGGGAGTACTATGCTGACCTACTGCACAGACTACGTGCTTCCATCAAAGAGAAAAGGCGAGGAAAGCTGAGTGGTGGTGTGCGCCTTCTTCAAGACAACGCGCCTGTGCACACAGCTCTTGTTGCGAAGGAATGTGGCCTCAAGGAGATCAACGACCCATCCTAGAGCCGAGATCTAGCTCCCAGGGTCTATATCCTCTTCTCAAAACTCATGAAGGACCTTCGAGGAAGAAAATTTAAGTGTGACGAAAAAGGGAGGGCAGGAAGGATACAGGAGGGATATTATGAAATTATCGCTGATACCAAGCCCGTATGTGAAACTTATAATATAGAGGGCTTCCAGAATACAGTATGTCGTAAAGTAATGGTGCAGTTTGAAACAGTCACACAAAAGCAATGAAAAAAAAAAAAAAAAAAACTCTCCATGTTTAGTGCAGTTCGATGTGGCTTCCGTCTAAACAAATTCTAATTCATTCCACATACGACCAAGGACATCAGGTGTAACAATAAATAGCGTATCAATTCTCTCCTTTAAATGATCAATGAATACTGCACACTAATTCCTTGACATATCCCCTCAAGTAAAAGTGTAAAGGCGTTAGGTCCGGCGATCTTCATCTATCTACCTCCGGAGAAATGCTGAGAAACTCGCGAACTATGTTGGCGTAGTCTAGAGGAGCACCATCTTGTTGAAAGATGCTTGGCAATGCGTCAAGGTAGTTGTTTGCTGCTTCATAAAGAAATATGGGCCTGTCATTTTATCATGAGTGAGGGCACATCAGACGTTCACCTTAGGGATGTAGGCATGAGGATTTTCATAAGTCTCGTGGTAACACAATCTTCTATATCACCATCAAGCAAACTCGTGTTGTTTGGACGGATAGCGGGTAAAAACTCCAGTTTGTAGCCCGTAAATTGGAGACGTCTCTTAAAAACTTTATTAGTCTTCTTCAGGCCTAGATTTGTAGCACAGGTACACACCGCCTTCTTGGGGCTGCTTAGGTACCTACTCTCAACTGACTCGTCACTAACCGAAGGCCTACCTGAACGTTTTTGGTCCAAAATTCCTTCAGTTGCTTATCCCACCAGTGAATGTCATTCCTATGTGGAGGCTCTTCATTGTACAAGTGGCGATATTCACGTGTCACGGATCCAAATGTTGCACCTTCCACAACTTGACTAAATGTCCTGATTCGCCTCACTGTCATTACCCACGCGAGCACAAAATTGAAAATTTGTGACTTGCTCTTCATCCTTTGGTTTTGTTTAACCATATAAGTGTTCAAGTCTGCACCATGACGTTAACATGCAATAGCTACTCCAACTTCGCCTCTCACATCTCTTGCCTTAAGCAAATGTAAACATTCCTTGATTTCTTGCAACGATTTGTACACTTTGTCCTTCAGGCTACCTCATAAATTGTCGGATCTAGGGAGCGAGAGGGCATACACCAGCACTAATCTGTATGAAATGTTTTTGAAGCCACCCTTATGATTTATTTTCTTTTGTCAGCTGATTAAAAAACAGGTTAGAATGTTATTTCGATACCTTTCTCCATTTTCTGCCTGCTCGGGGCCGTGAGCTAATGGCACCCCAAAGAAAAGTTTCTTGTGTACAATTTAGAATTTCAGAACTCAATAGCTAGTGTTGTGAGCGTTTACACGATCATGCACCACGCCTTGACGAGCTGTGGATCGATTAACCCTTCATTCGCTAATGAAAGAAACCACTTACAACAATCCACACATGCTACGGGATCACTTGCCATACAGTAGTAGGCTTTATTGCTGTATGTGCACAAGACCCAACTTGTGCTAATTTCCTTAGCGATTTGCGTCAACTTGTCTTCTGTTAAAACTGTGCTTCTTTGCACTGAACCAGTATATCAAATTTATCCACATGATCATGATTTGCAATTCTGGAAGGAAGCAATTAACCAGGGGACTTCCTTACGAACGCGATGAGCTGTTTCATATTTACACACAAAAATACATTGCTGTAAATCTTCGCGTAGTTCAAGGAAGGGGGGGGGGAGCAGGTGGTCGTGAGTGCGGAGGGGAGCAGGCATTGGCCGAATGCAAAACCCCACGCGAACGGTAAGGATATATTCTGGAAGCCCGGTATTACACATGTCATATATTCATTTTCATCAATGTAGTTTACCTATAATTCTAAAATGTAAACCAGACATATACTATAGTATTAATGTATTTATTTTTCAGGTCCGAAGATAATAATGTAATTTTAACACTGAGATGTGCCATCTGTTTATGACGTCGTTGTCCTTGCTTTAACTCACACACTAAACCCTGTTTAATTATCAAACAGTTCACTCTGTGACGTCTAAAAATGCATTATCTTTCGGAGTTACGCAATTCCCGACTGTACCCTGAACGAGACTCTGGGAAGTTGTTCCGGGTCGCTCCGGCACAGCATAAAGACACGTCACTCCCAGTTCTTGCCTATCCCAAGAAGTCTGTGACGCCGCTCCCGAAAGACCGCCTCCATCCGTTCTACTACGACCTGCGTCCCGTGATCCTTGTGCTGCAGTTCGCCGGTGTCGTACCCGTCACGAGGTCTGCTGCAACAGGTGGGTGTCGTGTGTTGTAAAACAAGTGAAAGGAAGTAGAGAGGTTTTCTTTGTTACCTTCTCCCTATCGAAACCGCTCGGCCCAGTCCCAGCGTCAGAGGGTGCACGTAATAGTATGCGTCTAACATTTGAATAAACCGTTTTTATTAAAGGTCATCTAAAAGCACAAATTATTTTTTTATCAGAACATATTTTATCGATATATTTGTCATGGATTATTTTTTTATCACTGATGTGTGCTAGAATAAATTAAGTGTGTTTGTCAAGAAATGTAACATTTTAATTTTTCTCAATACTTCGGTTATCTTAAAAGAAAATGTTCTCTGGGTTACACAGAAATATGCATTAACAGCTTAGAACATCTTTGGATTTTTGGATAAGTCCCTTTTTACAGAATTGTGAAATCTCTGATTTGCTCTGCTATAAAAAGTTTTAAAAAAACCGTGCAAACAATGAGGAGCCTGGCAAATTTGGTAAAAATATCTCTCCGCAGTTATCCATGCTTTGTACACAGTTGAATTCTTTAGCTTTGCACGATGTGTGTGTGAGTAAATCTGCTTTTCTTTATTGTAAGTGTCATACCGGATTCTTAAATAACAAATATTAAACCAAATACACGTTTCTAGATGAAAGAGGGCCTTTGAAGACACTCAGAAGAGACATAGGGGCAGTTTTCGCGCTAAACCTCAACAGAATACATGCGGAAATACTGAAAAACTAAACTGTCTATCCAAATGAAAACTTATTCACTTTTTAAGCCATTATTTCTAAATTATAATCTTTTGTAAAGTTTGGCTAACCTTAATTGTTATTATTTTATACTTTTAAATAAACCGGAAAAATATTAATTTTAACATTTTTGTTGCTTTCGGTACACTTTTCTCATAAACTTTTAATCTCAGTACTCCAAGTTTTAAAATAAGTTTGAAAAATGTCACTTAACATTGCTAATAAAAATAAGTAATTTAATTGTTAATATTGAAAATGTTTACATATATGTCAATGTTTCAAATCGCCCTCCTCCGTTCAGAACGCTAAAAGCTTTCAGCAGCTATGTACAGAAACGTGTTTTGCACATGCGCAAAAGGTTTCATAGCTCCATCTTACACAGTTTTTAAGAAAAGTGCACATAAAGTTCAAAATATGCAAAATACAGCAACTTTAAAAGAATTTGTGTTATGTAACAGCATGTTTAGCAATCCCTAAACAACCGAAAAGTGTTGCGTAACTGCAAAACTTCATTTTTGGTCCAAATTCTGAAAGTAGTGGGAAAGGTTTGTCGCAGCGTGTTATGAGAATGAGACGCACGGGCTTGTTTCAGGTTTATGGAGTCATGGGTATGTGTCACCCCTCATGCTGTACACCGTTGCACTGTACACCACCATTCTGGTCATTCTGTGGTTCACTACGGGGGTAAAGCTTCAGGACCTGCTGGCCACACATCGCCACTTCAACGTGCTCTTCTTCGTGTGCATGGCGGTGTCGTACTTTCTGGTCGTGCTGTGTCTGCCCATCATGAACTGGCCGGAAGCGCCCAACATCGCGCTCTACTTCTCCAACTGGACGCGCTTCCAGGTCAGAATCTCTACTTCCTGTCTTAAAAAAATTGTATTAGGTCACAAGTCATAAAGCATTAGTGCAATAGCAATGAGTACCTTGGAGCAGCGCTCCGTTGTGGGCCAATTGCGTGCACAAGTTCTCTGTGGACAGAACAGTAAGTACAGCTTGTTCCTGCCTCATAATGAATGACAGGATAGTCTGGCATTGCTACGATGAATGATACAGGCGACGTGTGTACCTATAAAGTTTAAAGTGACACCATCTGCCGGGAAAGCGATGTTAACAGTCTTCAGACATACAGCTCACCTCAAGGACAAACTGTAAGTTCTGACTGCTACTAAAACATTCTCACGAAACTCCTAAGGATGGGACCGGAATTCCCCGGAAGTTGCTCTTATAAGACAACGCGCGTCTTCATTCTACTAACAAGACAAAAGAGACGCTGCTAAATACTCGAGCACCCTCCATGTAGCCCCGACTTGCTGCAATTGTTTGGCGCTCTTAAATATCATCTTACGTGTGAACATTTCCACCAAAAGAGAAGTCACGCCAGGTTCCGACAGCAGACTTGCTGCTTGTGAAACAATGGGACAAGTGCGAGATAATGTTAAGAAGTACCAAAACTCTTATTTGTTTAAGTTGTCTATCTGTTTAAAGACGTGCCCTCGTAATAAGACGTGGGTAAATCAGCCGCTATGAGATTTTTTAAAGTTCATGAATTTCCAAGATTTGTTAAATTGACACCTCGCAAGTGCCTTGTACCAAATATAATGTGTAGTTCTAAACCGTTGCTGTTACAGGAGAAATATTACACGATGTTGGGTCGACCACTGACTCTTTCCTTGCGCCGCCGTAGCATTCTCTTGTGCGTCATTCTCTCGCCGCTTATCTTCAGCTTCGAGGTGATATACCAGGTGAACAACGGCGAGGAGGTGCTGATAGACTGGTGGGTGGCCGTCAAGGAGTGGTATCTCGACATAGTGCGCTTTTTCCTAGCGTCCTTCTGGCACCTGATGTGCGCTTCTCTCGCCCGAGCAGCGAGCGACCTTCTCAAAAATTTGCACAAGGTAACTGAGAGAAAAGGAAGAATTTCCTTTCTTACCTTTCTCTCTATCGTGAAACACGGTTGTTTTATTTGGCAACTTTAGAGCCAACCTGGTCAGTTTCCTGCACTACTGTGAGATGTCCATAGCACGTGTTTACATGACGGAACAGAACTGTTGATCATTCCATAGGAGTTGGAGTCAGGTCAGCAAGTCACACCCACGACAGTGGCCACCTACAGAGCGGTCTGGGTCGAGCTGAGTCGTCTGGCGCGCGAGACGGGGCGTGCGTGGTGTTACACCATGGGGTTCTACATCTTGTACCTCTTTCTGACCCTGACCTTCTTCGTGTACCACACAGTGAGCAACTTGGCGAGAGAGGTCCGCACAGATCAGCTGCTGATGGCCTTGGAGTGCATCGTCATGGCGTCCACTCTCTTCGTCGTGTGCGACTCAGCCACCAAGACCACGCACGAGGTAAGCCCCGTTCAAAAACAATGCTCGATATTGTGATCAGCGTTAGTTGATTGATTGTTTTATTTATGGACGCTCTTTAACATCTCAGGTCATAAGCGTCCCATTCTATTCAGAGCGTGAAATGACCGACAAATTTTGCTCAGAGGTCTCTTCTTTCAGTCTTGAGGTTCTTTATCGTGCCGTAAATGTACGACACGGGACCCACGGCTTTACTTCCCTTCCGAAGGAAGCCTTACTTAGGATTTTTACGCCCGAAAAAATCCATCAATCCTGACCGGGTTTGAACCCGTGACCTTGGGTTTAGAAGGCAAGTATGGTTACCACTACACCACCAGGACCTACAGCGTGAGTTTGTGATCAGCGTGAGATTTTATCTGATATTGTGATCAGCCTTAGATAATGCTCCAATATTGTGACGAGCGTAAGATAATGTTCCGATATCCGATATTGTTGTCAGCGTGAGATAATTTTGTGATTTTGTGATCACATAACACAAATTTCGAATATCGATATTGTGATTAGTCTACATTAATGTGATCGGCATGAGAATGTTCTGAAAGTGCTATCACTGTGAATATTCCGTGCTAGGTAATATTGTGATGGTGTGGCCTGCGTTCTTATGTGTGATAATGCTCCGATATTGTGATCAGTGAGAGATGTGCTCATATTTTAATCAGTTAGTTAGTCCTGATGGTCTAGTCATAACATACTTGTCTCATAAGCCCAGATCGTGGGTTCAAACCCGGCCGGGTCAGTGATGTTTTCGGTTGTAAAAATACCAAGTGTAGCTTCTTTCAGAAGGGAAGCAAATCTTTGGGTCCCATGCCGTAGATTTGCGTCATGTAAATTAACCTCAAATAAGAGACCTCTGAGCAAAATTTACCGGCCGTTTCACGCCCTGAATTGAATGGGACGCTGATAACCTGAGGTTGTTAAGAGCATTCGTAAATAAAACCAAATCAACAAAAGGAACTATGTCTCTATGTTGTAGAGGCGTGGATGGAATTTATTAAGGACGGGTTTCTGTTTTACATTCGAAATATCTAGAGGATAAAATATTTTAACAAAAATGTCTTTTTCTTTATTAGTTTTATAAAGTGGGTATCTGCATATTCAGAGATAAACAACATATTCCATACATGTCACAATGCTATATGTGACGCTGTTGCAGGTGGGAGAAGAGTTCCGTGACAGTCTGCTCGCCGCCCGAATCGCCGTTACCGACACCAACATTCAAGAAGAGGTAAATAAACAAAGCTCTTCATCCGTATTTGTTACACGTGCTATAGGTTCACTGTTGTGCAAAATGGAGGTTACGTGTAACGAACAATGTACTGCTTTCGTCCTTTCAAGATGGAAGGCAATAAACTTCAAAGGGAATTGGAACAGGGACATCAGTTTGTGCACATTAAGAACACTTTCACATATTATGAAAATTATACCACACGTTCGTAACAGAAAAGTTGCATATGAGACGTGTTTGTAAACTGTGCTGCGTATGATCAGTTTTGTTTCTCCCGGAGTGTTTTGCCTATCGGCGAGCACGCCACTCGTTAGCCGTTTGGCCGGCCAGCTGACTCGCGGTGAATACAGGGAAGGTAAAACAATAAAACAAATCAACCATACAACAATACACAAGAGGCTCATTACTTACCAAATCATCAAATGAGGTGTTGGAACTGCCCGCCTTCACTCTCCACACATTTTTAACATCTCTTTAGGAAATTATTCATTACTCGTTGTAGTTCATTTTGGAAAGTTCAGACAATTTCCTCGAATATTATCTTTGAGTTCTTGTATGGTGTGCGGGTTCGTCTTGTTAACGGCATTTTTAATTACCCCAGAGATAATAATCGCAGGTTGTTAAATAGGGGGACCGAGGGACCACAAATCTCCACTAATATCTCCGTCTTGTGGAAACACATTGTGAATTTTTCTAAAGGAATTATTTGCAGGGTGAGCAGTAGCAGAGTCCTGTTGAAAAAATAAATAATCGCGCTCTGTCGGTTAATTCTCTGCAAAAAGGGTTTAGTATGGTATTCACATAAGTAACAGAACTAACTGTACGCTAAAAAAAAACATGATACTATAATAATTCTTTCACCACTAAGTTAACACATATGATTCGTACATAAAGACACGCTGTGCCATTGTAAACACACGAGGTATAATACACTTTATGTATACTATGGAATTAAGAAACAAGCAACACAACACAAGCCCCGCAACATACGACTGCGGCAGTCAGTAAGATCAATAAGTAAGTAAGCAGGCTTGCTACCCTCTCCACGGCGTGTTAAACGAATGAGGGCTCGCTCATAAGAATAAACCCGCCAAACTGCATCGCACTAGTGAAAATTATTTCAAAGGTAATCACTGCTGATGAAACTTGGCTACATCGAGAGCAAACAGAAAGTTCCATCATCAACCGACTAATAATGACAAAAAAGAGGGGGGGGGTTGTTTCTGCTGGGGAAACTCATTTTCCGATGTTCACGAAATGGTTTACAAACATGTCGTACTTGTAACTGGGCAATTCTACAGAGATGTCCTGAAAACTCTGTCACACACAAAAGCGCATCCCCCATCAGTGAAGGTTGCGCAGGTAATTAAGGACCTCTCAAAAATAGTTTCAAGCTGGGATAGGTGAATTGCCTCCAAGTACAACTTTGAGAAATATTATCAAAATTGTGAGAATCAGCAAGGAAAGAAATTATTGCTAAACATTGTGTGTTGAAATTTGTATAAACTGCTTGTTTGTGCAGATGGATTTGTTCTTGCGCACGATTGACACATACCCACCTGATGTAAGTCTCGCCGACTTTGTTACAGTGAACAGAGCGCTCTTTATGTCGGTAAGTGCAGTTTCTGAATGCAAGCTTTGTTGTGACGTCATCATGTTCTGTATTAATTGTGCACGACACTGTTTCAGCTCGGGTCCATGTTGACGACATATCTGATAGTTTTGCTGCAGTTCAACATGTCTAGTGAGGATAACAAGGGTTACAACATTACGCTGCAGATATAGACCACTTGGTAAACTTATCGGAGTCTCACAGACATCTGAGCATCTGAAAACAACAAAATTTACATTAAATGTATTTCACATTTTGTTACTCATATCAACAGTGTGACCGGACAGAATACTCGCTCCTTTAGCCTCCAATGAGGTTAAACTGTTCACTTCTGATGTATCGGCTATGAAACACGTTAGAGGGCCGTACATCAAGCAGAAGCTAGACATTGACATTGATCTTGTATTACAATAACATCACATACAATGATTTATTTATTATGTGACATGGGATCTGTCACTATACTCCCCGCCGTTGCCATCTTCCCAGTAACTTCATTATAGCGTTGCGAAACCATTGTTTGGGAGAACTATGGCATCACTGTAAACAGCTGCCTGAATTTCCTCATTGTTACCGACTTTTAGTGCATTCCGAAGAAATGTGCCTATTGTGGTTAAAACCGTGTAAAGAAAGTTCTTCAAATCTCCATCCACCCTACCCACTAGGCACTCAAAAATGAATATGAAAAAAATCCGTCACGTAGGAAGTGAGTAAACTAAGTGAATTCCTCACCCAATAGAGTAACTTTAGAAAAGAATATATAAAATCCAATTTATGACATTATTTATTAATGAAATAACTAAGGCATTACTGTGTGGTATTAGGGGAAGTAAATTAAACTTCTCACAGTCTATAAGTATCACAAAAGGAAAACCGCATCATCATCATCATCATCATCATCATTGTAGTTGCTGTTTTTCTTGATATTAAACCACAAAAACCAATGATAAACTATTAATTACGAGGGTAGGTCCATAAGATTCCGACCTCGCCGATCGCCTTCACAAAATCCTTATATCTTTAAATCCCTACACCTTATCTGTTAAGTAAATAATTGCAGCTGTAACTGTGTCCAGTTGTTCAGATTAGTTGCACAAAGAAGGCTATGATTGTGTTTCTTCTGCTGGTAATGGCTGGAGCGATGGGTCTCTCTACTGTAACAAAACTAACTGCATGCAGTTGGCCGAACAATAGATCCTTTTGTGAAGATGCTTCAAAATTCGTTGAAGGTAGAAGGGGAACAGGTGTCGGCGATGTAATCGTTACATCGTATGATGAGGAACTCTCCAATAAAGTGTCAGGAAAGCGATAAATTCAAAATGAGCGCGTTTGGGGGCCCAAGAACTTACCAATAATATTTAAATCAGGGAAGCCGTGGGAGCTGTGCTGTGAACCCCACGTAAAACTTTGAATCCAAGTGGTGACGTTTGGATTTCATATATAAGGAGAAACAAATCTAATAAAGCATGTTTTTACCAGATGGCAGCCGCAGTTCAGATCAGGAAGTTAGGGCAGTACAACTCATTTCCAGATCGCTTTACCACGGACAGTAAACGAGAGGCACACAGATGTAACACGCGTCATCAAAGTTATAGAGATAACGAACCAGGTGGTCGATAACTAGTGTAGTATGATTAAACATTTCAATGCGTTTAAAATCAGGCAAGTTCGTGTTATTTAAAACCACCCCTTTCCATCTGCCTCTTTCCGTGACCAATAAAACACGAAAGGCGACTTAGGGTCCATGAACGATCCGGGATATGAAGTGGAACCCTCGGTCCAACAACTACATCCACATGTGCATATAGATACCGTTTCAAATCGGGCATCCGATGTGTGGCGACTTCGTCGACGCACTCCAGTGAAAATCGCTTTACAAGACATCTCTGGACTGCATGGGGAACTTGTTTTATGAGGCAAAGGTGGTAACAACGTTACACAAACATTGAAGTTAGTCATTACTAATCAGTGACTACAGCGATCAGAAAACAGCAGATGTAAATCAGTTTTTAATATTAAAACCTGAACAAAAATGTCCATTTACTGTTGAGTTTTTCAACCCAAAGAGGATTCTGCAGTGTCGCAGTGTACTCTCAAGTGACGAAAGTAATACACACATCCTTTTATCCTAACGAAATATTTTACTCTAAGATAGCTTGTGTTTTTAATAATAATTTTCTTCATTATTTGTTTAAAAGTAGACTTCGTGTAAAAGATAGGCTAAAGCAAATTGTAAATTATGTTAATTTATTTGTTGATAAGTGTATTAATGTATTCATTTGGTGTTTCTTAAATGAACAAAATGGTCAGAAAAACAAGAAATGTGTGATTAACAATCCAACAGTTATGTATGAATGTTTCTCATTCTCTAAACGAGAAACAACTCATATAATATAGAGAAATAAATGAACAAAAATGAAACTGGGCTACTTTTCTTAAATTACTTACAAAAAAAAACCCATGCAAACTAATACCAGGTAAGTAACAGAATATTTCCTTGAAAAAACATATTAAAATAAGTGGTCATTTGAATGACGCTAGAGACGCAAGTGAACAATTGTCGTCGTGTTCATGTGGATAAAGCTGCATGAGCCATGTGTTATCTATACTGTATTTGATCCTAGGGATTAGGTCGAAGTCACAGGGACTTAAATTCGGAGAGTATTGGGTAGGGGGTAAACACCTCCCAGCCTCAGCTTGTGCTGTATATCCCCTAGCATTGTCATGCATAACAATGGACAACAGCCAACATGTTACAGAAACTAAATATGCGCTTTCTGACTATTTTATACGAGAATATGGTAAATATCTGGGATAGGCATTTTAGAGAGGTTTCTCGGCCAAGGTCACAGCACACCCCTGTGTTTTCTTGTAAAAGATGGTTGATTTAGCTAGACTGTTGAGTGTAGACCGGTTTTCATTTTTCTTTTGAAGTAAATTTACAAAATGCTTTTAATGCTGTGTGTAATAGAGAATATTTTTGCCAGTAGACTCATTTTTAATTTTGCACAGTGATAAGATAGAAATTAATAAGCCGCGTTAATGCAGAAATAGTGCTGATTATTTTGTTATACCGAGGGTGCCAAAAATGTATACAAACTTTACAGTAGATATCTATCTAATATATTTCAAAACTGGACCGAAAAACTAAAAAACTACAGTAATGTGTAATATGATGTTCTGTAAACAGATGTGACACACACTACGTTAGGCTAGCGTTGCTACAACAAAATGGAGCCAAGATTATCGTTTCAACAGAAGAAAGCAATTTTGAGTGATATTGAAAAACCGAGAATGTTGAAGCTCAAAGGCAATGGAGACGTGTACAGAACAGAACCGCCGACGGGAGTAACAGTTGCATGCATTCGAGACAAATTTGAGACTCATGGTACCGTATGTGGTGTTCACAAGGACAGATCTGAGAGACCTCGCACAGCAACAAGCCCCGCGTCCTTGGCTATGGTTTTGGAACGTTTTGAGCACTCACCGCAGAAATCTACAAAGCAATGTGTACGTGAGACTGGGATTAGCAGAACCGGCGTATGTCGCATTATTAAACCAGCAAAGTTGAAAGTTTTCATCCCAAAACTTTTGCATGCATAAAATGAAGATGACCCTGATCGGGAATGCAATTTCTGAGGACACTTTCGCAAACGTTGCTCAGTCAGTAGTTCAACGTACTCAGAAGTGTATCGACGCCGATGGTGGGTCTTTTGAGCAACTGTTGTAACTGTAAAAGTCTAAGATGATTAGTGCTCATCATTTTCTGTTTGTGTGAATTCAGTTTTGTTATGTTATCATTGATTGAACATTTTACTTCCTCCTTTACACATCAAATCATAAAAAGAGCGGGATGGACCAAACGTTCAGATATTTATGCTCAACTTTTCCAAGCCTAAGAACACCTAAAATGAAAGAAGGCATTTTCATAGGACCTCCCAGTCAGAGAACTCATTTCAGATCAAAATTTTGATGGACTTCTGACAAGAAAAGAACACGCCTCCTGGGAATCTTTAAGAACGGTCGTCTCAAATTTCCTAGGGAATCGTCGTGCGCCAAACTATAGAGAAATGATGCATAACATGTTGCTGGGATGGGATGCATTGAAGAAACGCTTTCTCCGCTCACGTTTGGACTTTTCCCAGAAAATTATAATGCAGTTACTTATGAACATGGAAAGCGCTTTCAGCAGACAATTTCAACATTCGGAACGCGATACCAGCAGCAGCGGCTCGTGCCTTTTACAAATTGGAGGGCCGCTAGAAAAATTAAGAAATGGTTACATACCTCGATATATCAGCTCATGCGCCGCGATTTGCAGGTAGCAAATTTATGAATAACTTTTTCGTTGAAGTTCGGGATGTTTGTCACCATGCTCCTCATTCCAAGTCGCTGCTCTTGATTCTCTTCAAAGAAGAAAAACGGCTTGTAGTCATTGGTAGGGTCCGAAGGAGCTTAAAAACTTCCGAAAATGAGAAACCATAAACTGTAGCAGTTGGACCTCCAACATTTCTGAATTCTTCTCTCGAATGCAGAACAGATAATTCAGTGTTTTTTTTTTTTTGGTCAAAAACAGGAAATATTTTAGTACATTCAGTCAGTTCTTGTTCAGGAAATGTTTTTGCAAAAGTTATCAAAACTGCTTGGCAACAGAAGAGTCGATACCTGGAGATGATTTGTGAATTGAAAGCGTGTTTTTACCTGAGTAAGAATAACATCGCACACTTCTTCCCGCGGCTTCACCTGGCGACGTTTATTTGAATTTTCAGATCCACCATGTTCTTAATTTTCCTCTGTCGAATTCCTGATACCATAAATGACACTCTCAAAGTTAGAAATATGGCATCGAACAGTAGCCGCATATGCCAATCTATGTGTTGTTGATTATGTCTGGCATAATTCTGTGAAAACAAGCGACCTAAAAGAAAATTCCTGATCCTGTAACTTTTTAAGAAGGGCATGGGCTTCCGTTATAGTAATGTTGCTAGAAGTTTCGGAGTTCACGAGAGTTTCAAATCGTCTTTCTTCTCGTAAACAACGTCAACTGTTCTGAACTTTAACATTCCATCTAATTGCGCCACTAGATAGTATTCGTTTTGCTACACAAAATCCAAAACGGAAGATAAGTTCGCAAAAAATATTTTGGCTTTAGTATTTTGCCTACAGTCTATTTCCATTGTAAGATTTAATTTATGAGAAAAGCAGTGTCAGAAATGAGCATTGGATGCACATCCTTAACTTTCATCTGCACACCATTTATCGCTTCACTCATCACTGCAGCGCCATCGTATGTTTTACCTATCAGTTTATTCTTTTCATTCTTTAAAATTGCAGCGAGCTGTGGTAAAATTCCCATTCGTTACATTTTGGCCAGAAGGTTCAAAGAAGCCCCAGAATCTCTCAACAGCACACCTTCGACTATCACAATATCTTAGCACAAGGACAAGTTGGAAATTGTTTGATAAGTCCTTTGTCTCGTCAGCTATGACAGCCACACTTTCAACCTCAGCCATTTTAACTAAAATGTATTCTGTGCAGACCTACACTCTAACAGTTCATTTTGAATACTCTTAGATGTACCTTTAAAGGAAGAAGCGCTTTCTAAATGAGATTTAAGCACTGAATGGAGTTCACAAGTGTATTTTATTTATGACAAGGAAATACCGAGGTTTTGCGCATTTAAGATTTCTCTTGTCCTCTTAGTGCTAGTTCATTTGAGGCACAAACATTTATGCAGTTCATTATTTGGGCAGCGCTTCTTTGTTTTTGAGAACTTCATTGTTATGTCGCAATACTGAGTCTTGGTAAGCCTTGCTTAAACCCACACGGACATCAACCGATCCTAGAAGAGCAAGGTTAAGAACATTATTTACGTGCTTTTCAGATTTCGCGTGTTTGTGGATTTTTTCATAAAGTTTTTTTAAGTCCTTTATCAGTCCAAGCTGTATTTGAAGCGTCACCCGAAATCCCAAAGAGAAGACACGGAAAACAGAAAAGTACATTTTGAACTTCACAGCCACATTGCCAATCAAACTTGTTATAAATATCAGGATTAAAAGTTCTAGTATATTGTTTTTGTCTACTGGTAGCGCACTGAGAAAATTTTAACACAGAAGTAGGACGCCCACGTGCTTTTATATCGCACTTTTCATTCAGTGTTAAACTACTAAATTTCAATGATTTTAAGAACTTCACACTGATATTGTTACCCTCCATTACTGTATTTGCCATCCACACAAAAACTACATTAAATTGAACTAATATTTAACTCATTGAAAATGTCACAATGAAATGGCCATTGGGACATGAGCAAAACGGCAGACAATTATTGAAAGAAGGAGCAAGAGCACGCTCCTGACGCCAGGTAATCTAATTCACGTCAAAACAATGTTAGCAGTTTGAAATCCACAAACATGAACTACCTCTAACAAATGCATTAAATAATGTTTTCCTCAGGCTGATCCGAGGCTGCAGCCCACCTTCAAAAACAGCCACTGGATACCAGGATAATTGGAGTACATCCACGCTAGCTGGTTATTATTGCTGGTCGGTGGTAAGGGATGCTCCCGAATCCAGTAAAGCAGACAAGCTGAAAGGAGAGTCTGTAATTGAGATAAGCCCAGCTGAAAATTGTCATGTTCAGGAAAAAAAAAAAAAAAAAAAAATTCTATCGATTTTGTTTTCAAATGACAAGAAAACTAGACCACGTCGATAATTTTACTGTCATTTTCGTATTCAGCATGAAAAATGCATTGAATTCCAGTCTTTTCGTTTCCATAAGAGAAAAAAGTTAAATTTTGTAGTCCAGTGTTATCAACAAATTCTTTGCAATATAAAGAAGGCTATGCTTGTGCAATTGCAATTATTATACACGTGAAGGATTAAAAGGCTGTGGTATTTCAGTTAGGTTAAAACACAAGATATTAAATGATCTACATTCAAAAGTGATAAATTTAATAATTTTTTCGGACAACGGAGTAATTCCAAATAAAAATATTTTGAAAATATTGTTATTAAATTCAAAAGCATATTTTACTAAGTTACAAGACTATTTAACACAATTACCTTCACGAAGTATGCATTTCGACTCGCCGCGAATTATGACAACAAACATATCAAATACTATTTTTTAAAAGATTTGTAATGTGATATACGTTTTAAGTGTATAATATAGCACATAATTTTATTCAAGGAGAAATTTATTTAAAGAAATAACGTAAGAGAATAACTAACCAAAAACATGTGAAACTGTAAACAATTACATTTGAGGTTATTTTACTTTTGTAAAATTGAACTATATTTTGAGAGAGTTGTTTAACCTCTATAATAAATGACATACTTTTCAGAAACAATAAATAGCACAAAAATGGCAAATGAATGTAGTTACGCCGGTCGCGCAGAAGAAATGGAAACATTAGAGCTTGTTAATAATTTTGAGTAAGTGAGGTATTTTGCAAAAGGAAAGGCACGAGCTTGTATAGGCATGAATTGTTTTGAAGTGTTAAGTTTTTTTTCCCCCTCTCTTTAGGGTCCCAATGAATGAAATGGGCACAGCGATTGAGACTGAAGCAAGAGATGTGGGAGAATATGAAGACACTGATCCAATTAATTCCCAAAAAAATAGCTGTGTGTCTCTTAAAGTACTTGTACGTTTATTACTGTGTTTTTATTGGAGCCTTTTTAATGATGAATGGTGATACTTATGGGGAAAAAGGTATTAGAAATTATATATATATTTTTTTTTTTTCCTTCACAGAATGATAGAAGAAATGTTCTTGGTTCTCCAAAAGAGCAAAAGACTCAACAGTCAAGACGTTTGCCATATTGGTTGTGGTATATTATTGCAAAATCTCTAGGCATCAAATTGACGCCTGACGAGAAACCAGTCTTTGCAACATTTCTTTATGCTTTGACACTTTCTTCAGCAATAGGTAGTATCAGTATGAATTTTATTAAATAACATAAGGCATATGTTCTCATTGAAGTTTGAAAGACATGTTTGTTTGTGCAGGTTATGTTTCCACTGGTATATGGTTCTCAGTGTATGACATAGTGTCAGAACGAACACAAGTGGATGTACTGGAGGGCTCTGTTCGAGTCCTTGTTGTTGTATTGTGGTGTGCGCTGGGTGTGTATTCTAACAAATTGGCATTTCGTTTGTTTGGCCATCGGAAATTCCTTGCCATGCTGCGCTTGCATTCAAAGACTGTGCTAAAGTTAAATGCAGCACTTGTTGTGTTCTTTTTGTGGACATCATTTGTAGTTCTGCATAACTTAAGTACTCTACACTATTGGCTTGGCACACCTTGCATCACAGGTAAGGGGTCCTTTAGCTGTTCAGTTATCAATGTAACTTTTAAATTTGTACATTTTCCATTGTTTCTTGTTTACAGTGTCATTGACTCGTGTGGTATGCCAAGCACATTTCATCTGTCAAGTCATCTTCTCTGTCTTTGCTCTCATGTGGAATGTATTAGTGGCTGTCGTGTTGGTATCAGTGTGCAGGACACACACTATTAGTAAGTGGAATCATTTTATAATATATGTACATCTAAAAGTGGGGGGATTATACAGGGCCTTCATATGGACTTGTGGCTGCTTAACAGGTATTTGCATGCCCTGTTTCTTAACAGTTCTGTTCCCCCTTCTACTTTCCTGCCTCTCCATGTCCTGACTCAGTACTGTAAAGAAGTTGAACATGTGATACCACGTGTTGCAGTGTTATAGTGTGTTAGTGCTGTTATAATGCCAATAAGTTTGTATAAATAAGCACACAGAATCTTCATGTATGAATTCTTTGTGACAACAAATGCATGTAGAGGAACAAGACGACAATTTGTAGACAGATTCTCCTGTTCTTGCATCTCACAGAGAAATGGTTCTTAATCTTGTGACTAGATTTAGGGAAACAGGATTTGTTGTTGATAAGAAACCAAGCCATTTCTTATAGAGGAAGAACTCAGTGACATGTGAGAAAAGTTAGAACGAAGTCTGAGAAAGCTTGCACAGGAATCAGGAATTTCTCAAATCTTGGCTTGGAATGCCACTAAACTTTTAAAATTAAAACTCTATAAGATAACTTTACAAGGGTATATCCATAAGTTTTTGGGGCTTGCTGATAAGCATTATCACCTTCACAAAATCCTTATGTGGTGTCAAACCTTATCTGTTAAGTAAATAATTGCAGTTGTAACTTCTGCTTCACTGTGTTCTGTTGTTCACATATGGCTGCATAAAGAAGGTTATGTGTAGAAGATTGTGACATGCTCAGAATGGAATATTGAGCCATTATTAAGTTTTTCACAAAATAAGGACTTATTCCAAATGAAATTAAACAGTTATTGGGCGGTATAAATGGGGAAGCATACCCCTCATATTCTACCGTAAAAGAACGGGCCAAACTATATCGAATGGGTTGAGAAAGCATTGAAGATGAAGAGCGTGCAGGTCGGCTCTTGGAGGTGCTCACTCCTGAAAACATCACTCTTGTGGAAGGAGAAATTATGGAAGACCTGTGGATCAAAGTTATAGAAATCGCAGCAAGGTTGGACCTTTCTAAAACAACAGTCCTTCAAATTATTCATGATCATTTAAACATGATTAAGGTTAGTGCCTAGACTTCTTTCCCCAGTCCAAAAGCAGCAACGAGTCATCTGTTTTCAGGCATTTTTGGAATATTCTTCATTGGCTTCAAGAAGAAGAACACCACAGTAAATGGGAAGTACTCTGATGGCCTACTGCATAGACTACATGCTTCCATCAAAGATAAAAGGTGAGGAAAGTTGAGTGGTGGTGTGTGCTTTCTTCATGACAATGTGCCTGTGCACACAGCACTTGTTACAAAGGAAGCTGTGAAGAAATGTGGCTTCAAGGAGATAGACCATCCACCCTACAACCCAGATCTAGCTCTCAGTGACTATTTCTTCCTCTCAAAACTCAAGAAGGACCTTCAAGGAAGGAAATTTAAGTGTGACAAGGAAGTGATGGATGCTGTTTAGGCCCATTTTGCAGACAAGACTTCTATTTTTTTTTTTTGGTTGAAATGCCAATTCAAAGATGTGATAAGTGTATTGCAATAAAGGGTAACTATATTGAAAAGTGAAATATAGTTTTTGTCTTCATCATACCTAGAAAATGGTTAGGCTTGAAACTTATGGACCTACCATCTCAGGAATTACAACCATGCAATAATGGGAGTAGAGTTAATTTCTGAAAAAAATTGGTTGTTCGATAATGTTACTGTTTACTCTTTTGACATGGCTTTAATTTTTTTTTTTACAGATGATGTATGGTTTTGTTTACATAGCCATGTAATGACACAAAACATACAGGAGTGCAGAAAAACCTGATCTTGTACATGTAATGCCATTGTATGACTAAAAAAATTGGTATATGCTTTGCTGTAGAAATCTATGCACTTTAAATTAAGGGGCTATGAATATCTGTCTCCGCGGCAAATAGCATGCTTCCCAGTGCCAAGCAAATCCCCATTAAGGCAGCCAAACGTCTCAAATGAGGGCTCGGTATCAAGAAAGGCTAAACAAAGCAGCATGTCTGAAATATTTCAACATTAGGAAGTAAAACTTGCTGATTCTTTGGTTGCTGGTCTACTTTTTAGATAAAGAAAAAATTAAAGTTGTTATTTACAAGTGTTATACTGCAGAATGTGTGAAAAATATTTTTTTAAAATCAGAAATTGTGTATTTGGAGAATAGAATAACAAGCTTTGGTTCACCTGAACAACATAGCAATCTCCACCAGTGTACACTTGTGGTTTACACCCTCGATCAAAAAATGAATACCAGTCTACAACATTTGTTGAGCTAATTAACTATTCTTCCTGGTAATAGAAACAAACTTAAAAGCGCCAAAGTTATTGTAGCTCTCTCAACAAAACTTTCAGAATGAGCAAATGTATAAAAATGTACTTAATCATCTTATTTTTGGCATATTTTTAATGTACATCCCCAGCAATAAGGATGTGTATAGGCATCCTGCAAGTGCATCAGTACTAAACCTTCATTATGTAACTGTTTTCTCACAAAGCAATTTATATATTATACAACGCTGTTCAATAAAGATTGATCACTATATTTTTACAAGCATAATTTCTCCTGATAAAATTTAAAATTAAGATGTTCAGTACTGCCTAAAACAAATTGGAGGTGACACATGACAAGCAGTATGCTGTTGTGCTGCTCAAAACTTCAGATGAGGCCTTTGCAATGTTACGGGATACAAATGAAAATTTGTTGTTCCCTATAGCTTAAGGAGTCGGGAGAATCTTGTTGAAATCACCCAAACGATCTCTTTTCTTTCATAGCTGACTAAAAATTGGGATCAGAAGTCATTTTGGTACCTCCATTTACTATCTACTTAAAAATCTGATCAATTACACATGTTGTTTAATTCCACACCAGGCAGTTGTGCAACAACAATTAGACACATTGCCATTCTAAATTTTCTAGATATTTCAGCACTGAGGAACATGAGGTCAGACCTAATGAATACTCAATGTTGTTCTCGCCCTCTATTTAAGTTAACTCTCGTATCTTGAGGAAAGTGAAAGAAATTACACCTGAAAATTACCAAATTGTGTGGTTCACTGATCTATCCTGTAAAGGAGTACATTCAAGCACAGGCATATATGGCCTATTTCTAAGGGTAAATATTGGCTTAAGCCTTGGGAATTACTGCACAGTTTTTCCTATCCGGAACTGTGCTTTTAGGGGGTTCAAGAAAAGTTACCATGGTAAACAAATTCTATTCCTCAGATAGCCGAAGTGCTTTTTAAGCATTTCTTTCCAGACAAGTAAAATCTACAATGTTATGGAAATGCCAAAATGACATGACAGTCCTGGCTTCTTGCAACAGGTTTGAACTGTGGTGATATCAGGGTGTTTATGGAAATGAAAAAGTACATCAGCAGGCCAAAAGGGTACCGATACATCCTTTGTTGGCCCTGAACCCATGGTTGGAATCAATACACTCACTGCTAAGACCTCGGTAAAAAATGGATTGGTGACCAACTTAGGTGGCAAATATAAACTGGACAAAAACAAGCTAGAAAACTGGTCCTAGGTCCAAGCAATGCTCTTTCTTCATCTCTGCTAAAAAGTGGACAGATGAGAAATAAGAGTATTTGCATTAATTATTGAACATGTTACACCAGGAAACGTGTATGTAAAGTAGAGTTCTACAAAGATGAGCCTTTTGCAGATTGTGTAAACAAGATAAGGAGACTGCCTGTTTGATTGCCCATTCCTAGTAAACAGATCTACTGTTTCTATAACCAAGGAACAGATGCTGACATTGGAACTAAAATACTGAAACTTGTTCAAGGAACGGATTTTGAGAAACATTGAAAGCGTCCCTTCATATGCAGTAGCAAAATAAACCATTTAGGCTGACATATGGCAAATGTCAACAAAACTCCAAAACAGACCCCTATGGTACACTCTTAGTTACAAACTGTTGATTTGAGATAAATTTGCCTGTTTTAATATGTGCTTATGTTATACATGTTCTATTTTTCACCTTATAGCAGATTTCCAATTTATTTAAAAGCACAGGTTCTGGCTCACAGTCAAAGGTCTTAGATAGATCAATAAATGTCTCTGCAGTACTCTTATCTTATCTAAATTTTCTAGTAAATTTGCATAAAATCCGTTAAGAGCTGTTATATAATTGAAAGGCTCTTTTTGAGTCCCTTCTGATGACAGTTAATTATACTGTACTTAACTAAGAAATTAAAAATTGTACATGTGTACTTCCCTTTTGTATATAGGAATATTGCTAGTCTGTAACTCAAATTACCTCACTGTTCATGAATAACAGCAGTATATTTATTAGAAATAGAAATTGTTGTTGTATTCAGGCATCTAATTGCTACTTTTGTCTTTCAGGTATACGTAAGTTTATTCTTGAACTGGAACAGGATTCGCTGGCTTTTGCTTCCAACATAAGTGAATCTGAAAAAGATGTCACAAGTGGTAAGCCAGGGCAAATACAGCATTATTAACTTGAAATGTTTATTAAAACTTGTGCAGTGAAGCGAATCATATAATTAAGATCATTGTATGATTGAGTCACATTACACACTCGTATTGACTCCACTTGTTTAAATATAGTATACATGTTTGACTACTGGATAATTTGTTATTCTACTCCGGTGCAGATGTGATGAACTTAAAGTTTATGTGTTCATCCCCAGAAGTGTCGGAGTTCATTAACCTGTCTTTGTATTTATAAATATAGATTTTCTTCCATGTTGCTAACATTATAGGTCCTTGTACTGATTTTTATAATTTTGCTTTTTTCACAATGTCATGGTTTTCTGTCCAGAAATGAGATGCTACAGCTGATTTCTCATTTGTTTGTATTTTATGTTCCTGAAGTATTATTTTAACTGTGTGCATGTGTTTCTCTTTCATTTAACAATTTTGAAAAATAAGACATTTTTTAACAATTCTATTGGAATCGCACAGTGAAGCTTGTTAAATGTAAATTCTAACAAATTGTAACTAATCTGTCATCTAACACACTCTTATGTTTACTTAAATGTAAATTGGAACTTGCACAGTGAAGCTAATCATATTAATTGATATCATTGTATGATTCAGTTGAACTACACACTCTATGCTTCACTTACTTTTAAATACGGTGGGACCGGTTTTGAAGAGACATCCTCTGCATCTTTAACCGACTTGACAACTGGTAGGAGAAACTAACATCAATGAGGACCTGTGGCTCTGCCCTGTGAATGTTGCCATTTTTAGATATAAAAATTAGTAAGAATCATGGAAATTTAGAATTTGGAATCTATAGAAAGGATACTCACACAGATAATTATATAAAATCAAATGGGTTCAACCCCATAGCTCACAAGCACTCAATTTTCTACAGCTTTAACACATAGACTGGTGAATTTACCAATCAGTAAAGAGGAGTACAAAAAAGAATTTGAGAAGATACAGGAGATTGCTATATAAATAGTTTTAACAAAAATTTAGTAAACAAAAAACTTAATAGATTCCTAAAGAAAAAATTGATGAAGAATACCACCACACTATTAACTGAAAAAGAGAGCCCAATTTTTAAAAAAATGCACCTACCAATAGCTATGAATAAATTCTAAAAAAAGTTTAAAGATATTAACATTAAATTGGCACCTGTTAACAGATACACTCTGAAAAATGCTTTAGTGGACAACAGTTTTAATAACATTCCACAGGAGAAAAAGTCAGATATCTACAAAATAACATGTAAAGACTGTGATTATATATACATTGGTAAAACTAAAAGAAACATAGGAACGTGGTTAAAGAAACATCTCAGGAATGTTAAGTACAAACAGATTGATAGGTGAGCAGTGGCACACCATTTTTGGAAATATAATCACGACATAAAATGAGAAATAAAGTTACTCAAAGAAGTTCATGGATGTACAGAATTCGACACATGGGAGAAGATTTACATTCATAAACATAGGGATCATCTAATGAATTTCGACATTATAGTAGGAGAATGTAATACAAATTTCCAGTTTATAAAAAAAACCACTACCAGGGTGGAGTCACAGGTCCTTATAGATGTTAGTTTTTTCTACCAGTCGTCAAGTTGGTTGAAGATGGGGAGGATGTCTCTTCAAAAAAGTCCCACCATATTTAAAAGTAAGTGAAGCATAAGAGTGTGTTAGACGACAGATTAGTTAGAATTTACATATTTCTCATTGTTTTTCCAATACACATTTTTTCGCATTCTGATTAATTTATTTGTTAAATACCTACTTTTTTTCTCCGGTGGAATATTATCATTAATGTTATCATTCAGGAGATTTTTAACATTAAATTTGTTTATAGGTGCCAGTTTGATATTAAAATTTGTTAAAATATTTTGAAATTTTTGCATAGTCCATGGATGATAATGTGAATTTTTTAAAAATTATCTTAGCTTTTCCTGCTGAAAATGTTGTGGTTTCTTTAATAAGTTCCCACCTCTTGAACTTCTGTACTTTTGTACTCTTTTATGAACTAATTTTTTGCTAAATGCATTTTTCATTGCTGTTTCTATATACTTATATTCTTTAGAGTATTGTTCCTTGTTAATGTGTAGGTTAACTAGCCTGTGTGTTAAGCTATTGATCACTGCATGTTTTTGTGTTTTGGGGTTAAATCTGTCAGCTTTGATGTGATAGTCTGCATGCATATTCTTTCTGTAGATTTCAAGTTTCCTTGATATTTTATTGCTTTATCATCCAAGACTGGTAATATGTTATTTGCTTCTGATCCATATGTTAACGATATGCTTTTATCTTGTATCTCTGTATTTTATCTTTTACAAAAACGTAAACTTTAAGTTCATATCTCCACCAGAGCAGAAATCAACACAAATTATCCAGCAGTCGATGGTTAGATGAGGATGCGGATGATGGTCTGTGAAACATGCTCTATATTTAAACAAATAAGTGAAGCCAATAAGAGTGTGTAGTTCGACTCATTCATAAAATAATCTTATTTAAATGTGCTATTGACATCAAATTTGATGATTTTGGAGGCTAGTGGATGTATGTGGACTCCAAAATCTTTTTTTTAATCGATGTATTGACCAAATGGTTATCCTGCTGGAATGAAATAATTCCTTCGAGATAATGTTCTTGGTCAGACAAGAAGAGAACGTGTTTCAGGATGTGAGCTCTCTATCTCTTTTTAAGGTGTTTAACCCCTATATTAACTACTGAGGTATCACAGGCATTGGCACTGATGATACATGAGATGAAATGATAATCTGGAAAAGATATATTTTTTTATTAAAAAAATTTATTTTTCCAGGCCTAAGTTTAGGGCACCTCCTAGTATTTGCCATTTATGAACCTCAGTCAGAGAGGACAGTCCTGGTGAAAATCAAACCCCAGACCTCCCTTGCACGATTCCATGCCTTAAAAACACTGGCCACCCCTGGTGATAGTATAGGCTCTGCTGTTCATCTTTTCATGAATGGGTTTCAGGTGCTGTTTCATCCCAAGATATTGAGGCCCAACAAGTAACGCCCATTTGACCATGATTGATCCTTTAGTGTCTTTTATAGAGTTCTATTCAGCCTGTAAACGAACACAATAGAAGAGGCACTTGAGTACTCAATGAACTTTCTCAGAGAAAATATTTCCCCCAATCAAAGTTCTCATAGATTGCGCATCCTTGCAATGGTTGATACCTGGGTATGAGGGAAATTCTGTAGGGAAATGGGGAGACCTGTACTCTTTTTTGGAGCAACTTGACATTTTTCTTGATAGTCCTCGTCCTTGTGGTGGACAATGGAAAACACCACACAAGCTGGTTGCTGTACAGCACTGTTAGATAACAGCAGCAACTGCCAATGCTAGAAATTGATAAATGCATTGTTGTACAGTAAAAAGAGCGATAAATGACCTCTGTCAATAATAACTGGAAGTAAGCATAAATCTAAATATGAAAGATAGAAGGCCTTATCACCAATATTTGGAAACATTGGTAATGTATTCTAGGATTTGATAAATATCTTAGTTTGTATGCTAGTAGAGGGCAACAGCAACATCTGTGTAGTGATCATAAAGTTTGCTTTCTGTGTATCAATATTCCATGGTCACAAGTCATTCTGATGTTAATTCATAGTTCCGTTTATTTCAACATAAACATTTCAATTGAAAATGAAAAATGGATAAGGTTGAAACTTACAGTGTGATTCAGTTCTTTTTTCTAGAAAATAAAATAGAAAAAGAAATTCATGAGAGAACTTAGGCTTCATTGGATGATACATGCCCTTCATGAAACTATTTGGTAAATGAGTTCAAGCGTGACAGAATAAGCATCAAAGATGTACCACTTCTTGGAGCTCTAAAATGTTAAATACCTGATCCATAAAGACTTTAACCATGTATTCAGCATATTAAACATGTTATTCTTTGCTTTCCTTCACAATTTTTGGATTTTTTCTCTCAAACCAGTTTTTTTAATATTTGGAACAATAGTTATTTTACAAACCCAAAGAATAAATTCAAATTACTAAGTAAGTGTAGTCTTATGAACATTTTAATTATTGAAAAACTGTTCACACATATAAGTTGAACCAAACATGCTCAATATATCAGCAACTTGCCTGTGTAATTATGAAAAAGGAGAATAAGAAAAATGTAAGTAAAAATCTTGCAGACTTATTTTTTTTATGGAGCTCATTCTTCAATAGAATTCCAACTTTTTCCAAATTCTCGCCTTAAACTTATTACTCTATTTGCCTGATATATCAAGGCATATTCTTCAAAATCACTAATTTCTTGACATTGAGAAACTGATATGTTAGGTTTTGAATGTGGACCATAACCGACAGGTGGTCAAGGTCATTAAGGCATGTTCTTGTGAATGGGAGGTCTGGCAGTTCGATTCCTGCCAGGACAAAGATTTTTCCAGGTTTTCTTCTATCTCCTCACAAATGACAAATGCCAGGGAAGTACCCTAAACTTAGCCCTGGAACATTTCCTTCCTTAAAAAATTCCTTTCCTAATTTATCATTTCATCTCATGTATCATCAGTGTCCGTCACCTGTGATGCCTCAGCAGTAAAATAGGTGCTAAACACTATTAAATAAATTATATATGTCTGCTGCACTTTCAAACCCTATACTTGTCTCCTTTTCTAAACAACAGTTTAACAATGGAATACTTTAATCTTTCTGTAAAAACCTGAATGTAAGTGATTTATCATACCAAGATGAGTTTTTTGTTTTGAGTGTTAATAATTTTAGTTAATCTATAATTATGCTGTCCTGTTGATGTAACATTCTGAATATTATTTGAAAAGGATGCCGTTATGTCTAATGCATATTCTTTACTTCCATATTTGTTCTTACTATCAAGGCTGCATCAATTTTTGTTGTTTTGTAGCCAATGTTTCGTTCTGCATTTTGAGAGCTTCTTCTGGGCACTGCCACCAAATAGTTGTGTGAGTTTAGTTTATATAATGGAATGTTACTTTATGCTACATATACTCAAGATCTTATCCACTGATGACCTGCCAATTGCATTGCATTCGGTGAGCAGTATTTTTCATGTGCCACTTAAAAATTTTCGTATTACTTTGTTTAATAATCTCACTGCATTCTTGAATAACTTTATGTAAGAAATAGTCACTTATTGCTAAAATCTCTATTTTGTACATAATGTTTTGAACATGCTTTTCTAGCATTGCTGAATGTGCTTTAAATCTTTAAGTATTAATTTCAATAAGTTAATATTGATCTTCCTGCCTACCCAACATACAATTAATTGATCATGCAACCTTGTATACTCCTGGATTGAGGAGAGAAGCTTGTCTTTCCCAGGGTGTATAAATAATCTTGATTTTTATCTGGCTTATATCTTGTAATGATATAATAATTTTGATAATCTGCTGGTAACTTCACTTATAGGTTATTAATGAACTACACTAAAATAACTTCAGAGATTGTGGAGGTGATATAGATAATTTGAGATAAAAAATGTATAGCCTGTCTGTTTAAATTTCAAAGATATGGTTATAGGTTTCTAAAATGCCATAACACCACTGACTAATGAAGATGCCCCCCAAAAGCATAACACACAATAACAAAGGGAGGTTTCAGAACGTATTATTCTGATGCAATGGTTATTAGCTTTCAAGTAAGAGATGGTCATTTGTTTTCGAGTTCGAGTCTGATTCTTTAATTTTTTTTTCTCTACTAGGACCTATTAATACAGCTTTTAGCCTACATTTTAAGTTGATGTCTCAATTTATGCATTTAAATCTTAACATATCAATTCATATAATTACAACCCTAACAGTTATTGCACTTATCAATCAGAATTGGCCCTGAGTATGTGTTAGGTAAATTAAGTTTTAGGCATCATGTTAGTATATAAACAATGTATACAGTTTTTTTCACACTAACTCCATTCACTTACATAAAATTTGGAACATATGTTTCGGGAGCGATCCCTCCCATCTTCAGCCTGTTGACAAACTCTGTATACATTGTATACATTGTTTATATATATACCACTCCATTGTCAACAGCTTTGTAAGTACACTTATTTGAATCATGTTAGTAGTTCGCTTATTAGCCATTGTATATAGATAATACATTATTTTGTTGAGAAAAAGAATAAAACTGAAAGCATTGAGTAAATTTCACTGATAATTCTTTATTATGCATGTCGCAACACTTCTTATTAAATAAAAAAAATAAAATTAATGACATAACAATTGAACTCATGGCCTGCAGAACGTCAGATTTTGCATTATACATTATGTCAGATAAGCAATTAAAGAGCTCCCTCTAAAGTAGCCTACTTAGTGCAAGAAGGCAGTTAATAGATGTCCAGCTTCGTACTGTCAAATAATCAGTTTAAGATTTGAGGGATTTTTATGGCAGTAAATCTTGAAAATGCTGATAACAAACTGTGGTAAATCAATATTTCGATTAATGGATATCATTGTATGATTAGTTGAACTACACACTCTTAAAGCTTCACTTACTTTTTATAAATGTATGGAACCGGTTTCGAGAACATTTTGTTCCCATCTTCAGCCATAAGTTGAACCTTAGCATGGCTGAAGATGGGAACAAAATGTTCTCGAAACCGGTTCCATACATTTATAAAAAGTAAGTGAAGCTTTAAGAGTGTGTAGTTCAACTAATCATACAATGATATCCATTAATATGATTTGCTTCACTGTGTTTAAGTTCCAATTTTACATTTAAGCAATATTTCGATGTTTGCAGGGCAGTTTTAAAGAGATTCTAAATTAAATTTTCACCCAGCTTGGCTTAAATACCGATTCACCAGCATCTGATACAAACATGTTTAACCCATAAAACTTCATTATGTTTAGTTGTAAACATTGCCAATCTCAAATTGCTTATAACTCTACACTCTCTGAAATTATTTCGGTGTAGTTGATTAACGTCTTCTATATAGAGAAGAAAAGACCAATTTTTGTTTTTCTTTTATGCTTCACTATTTACATTTTTTTTTACCTTTTTCTTCTCTTATTTTAAGTTTAAGTGCACTGGCTGGAATAACCATTAATTTGGAAAACTGATTCCACACAAGTGTTCAGTGGCAGTATTGAAAAGAAGCTCTAAGGAAAATGTTGGCTACAAAACAACAAACATTTACACAGCCTTCACTGGAAGAAGAAGAAAAATCATGTACTGTAGCCTTGGAAGCTATGTATATACATTCCATAATTTATATATAAAGTGTTGATAATATTTAAAAGCAGTTCTTAAATATGTTTACAATTTTCTCCGAGTCGCTTCTTTATCTTCTATTATTAATATAATTGGATCCTAATAGTGTGAGTGAAACATGTTGAATATGAAAAATGAATATGTGCTTTATTTCTCTTGCTGCTAACTTGTTTGTATTTGTAGATTACACTCTCATAGATGATGACTACTTTGACGAATTGACAGAAGATTCTGATCATGAAGAAAACAGAATAAAGCACAGGATTCGACTATATGCAAAACCTGCCTCTGCTAGTGTTCAGGAAGAGGTGAGCCTATGAGAAAGAGGGACATACTCTACAGATTTCTTGCAGTCTAAACAAGTACCAAATGAATTCAAGGTTACAAAGGTTGATTTTTTATTGGTGGCAACTAATTATTTCCTAGATAGATTTCATACATACCAGGTTCTAAGTTTTACAGGCCTTCAATATAGTCACTTCATGTTCACAGCAATGCCAAAGCCTTCACAAGTGTTTAGAGAAAAATGGAATAAGCTAATGGATAAAAATAAGTGAGCAATATTAAACCTGATAAGATTAATAAAATATTCATTCATTAATAAATAGTAACTAGTATTAAAAGATTATTATTATTATTATTATTATTATTATTATTAACATCATCAAATATAATTTAATATTAAATATAATATAAATTAATTAAATATTTTAATAATAATAATAATAATAATAATAATAATAATAATAATAATAATAATGCATACTTAAACTCAAGGGAAGCTAAATTACCAAATAAGTTAGGTATTAGGGAAGAAACTGTACAGTATATAGTTAAATTTGTTTTATATATAATTAACGAGGATTGGATGAAAGTTATGTAACTTATTTGCAATACAGAAGAAAGAAATTTAAGGTAAATTGTAATTGTACAGGATGCCAGTACACATTTTTGCTGAAAACCGTTGGAACAGTTTTTGTTTTAATTTAAGTAATAAATAATAGTGTTAATTTGTAATTTGTTTTAACAGCTGGTTACCAGTTGTAGGTCAGTGCTGGCTTTGAGCATGTATGGTATAATTTAGTTCAGTTTATGTATATATTTTATTGTGTATGTTAAAGTAGATATTCTTATAGTACTTTTGGTCTGTTCTCCCTCTATTTTTTTATCTGTTTTTATTATAATTATTATTTTAATCGCTTTTTATTTTTAGTTAATTTTTAGATTTAGATCAATCTGAACAATAATAATGTAACAAATGTAAACTTGTCAGCAGTCATGGCACCCATCTTGCCAATAGTTTTTTCAAGTTTCAAGAGAGTTTCCTTGAGTTTTTATCATATCTATATGAATTTCTGTTGCATTCATACCAATTACTTAATAACTGCATGATGTTTGACAGTGACCATTTTCCATATGTACATCTGCACTGTAACAAACATCTGTAGCTGCTACAATTCTTGACCAATTCATGTATTATTGCACACATATTTCTATGGGAAATGGCAGGTTTTTATAACAAAAATGCTTTGGAATTGCTGCTGCAATCTGTGGGTTATTCCGAGAACCTTTCAAATGACCCTCGTATCAGAAAAACTAACTTCCTTAAAGAGAACAATAAATGGATTAACTTGAATATTTGGTTCCTTTTATCAACTTTAGTATAAATGACATCCTTTTTCTTTCTAAACCATGGGTACTTTTTGATATGGTCGTCTTTTTTGTTTGCTTTTTCTCCTAGCAAACAAGCAGCCATACAGATGATCCTGCAGAAAATAGCATCTTGTCGAACAATGACATACTGGATAGATACTGGACAATTATGGTAAGGTAATACTGCAAAATTATACCCTTACACCTAGAAATAGTGTAAGTCATCTAGAATAGGAATGATGTGTTTCTGTTTGTGATAATTACTTAATGCTAGGCATGGAACATTGGAAGCTTCAAATGTTGAAAATAATTTGAGATTCAAACTTGATCATTACACTTTTTTGTTACTTAAATCTTTCAGATAATAACCTAAATATTATAAATGCTGCATCATGTACAAAACTCAAGTTGTCCACCAGCTAAACTACCCTGTGCTTGCTTAGGCTACTGCTCAGCATTTTTAGTTCTACTCAGCTCTTCACAGTGTCTTGAACTTGGTATTAATTTAAGCTTGGTGTTGTTTAAACGTATTATTTATGTTTATTTATTCTTTTGATTCAGGAGATTTTGAAGGATTTGAAAAAATTTTAAGATTCATCCCACACATACAAGAAATGGCATTAATTTCGGACATTTTAGATAATTTTGTTGAATATTACTTTAAACTTTTGATTTTAATTGAAATTTATGCTTTTATTGAAGTCACATTTTTCAGAAAAACTAGACAAAAATATCTTAAAGTTTCAAAAATGAGCAAACTAAATTTCAATTACTACTTATCAAAACAACAGCTGTAAATGATACATTTTGAACATGTTTGTATGGATTATTGAAACTGATTTGTGGTAATATTTTGTTGGGTATTCTTTTGAATCGATTACTGCCTCGATTCTTTGCAGCATTGAGTTCACCAAACATTGGAGATTTTCTGGTGTTATCACTCTAAACCGTGGCTGAATGAGGCCTCTAGCAGCTCCCTCTTGTTACTGGAAATCTGACATGACCCTAAAACTTTCAGCCCTACCACAAGTTTTCATTGGATTAAGGTCAGAGCAGTTCCCTGGCCAAGGAACTGCTGACTGTCACCCCCAAACAAATCACAAATAGTAGGCAGCGGTTTTAAGTCTTAAGACCTCCTCTTGGTATTTTTTGGCCTAAGTTTAAGGTACCTCCCCAGCATTTGCCATATATGAGGACTGAGGAAAACCTGGAAAAAACCTCAGTCAGGGAGGATGGTCCTGGCAGAATTTGAACCCCAAACCTCCCGCTTACAAGTCCATGCCTTAACAACCTCAGCCACCCGTGGCAGTACCAATAAGCATGTTTGGTTTTAGGAGCAGTTATTTCAAATAACAGGAAAGAGTTTTCAACTCACTCTGAAAGATGTTCATTTCTCTATAGTTGTCAACTGCTATACAACAGGGATGACCACACTTGACTTAGGTTCTGAGAGAATATAACAATTGAACACAAGAATTCTGTTGGCTGAAAATACAATACACAACAATTATGTTGCTGCTGCACTAAGATGGAATTATTGAAGTTACTGAATGACAGTAATTAAACTTGTTTCTGATATCTATATAGAATGTAGCAAGTTCCACCTTTCTTGAAAATAATAAATATGACATAGAAACACCATAGACAAAATAAAAACATCATCTGTTGATTTAGCACAAAATCTTTGTATATATTGTAAGATTTAAAAAGGATAAAACTGATGCAAATAGTGTCCAGAATTAATGCCACTATGTACTTAAAAATCTCTTTGAAGCTATTCTGAAAGACATGAACAGTGAAGTGAATAACAAAAATAGATAAAATATCTTTATCAAATTATATGAGGGCTGTTTAATAAAGAACTATCATAATTTTTTTACAGGCATAATTTCTCGCACTGAATAAACTTTACATATTTTGTTAGCGTAATGCATATATACATGGTACTAGTGTCACTTCCAGTTCCCCTTGTGAGAGATGCAAGTTCAGATATGTTCGGTTGTACCTGAAGTATGACACATGACAAACAACATGCTGCTACGAAATTCTGATTTTGTCTCAACAGATCTTCATTTGAGTCAAATGTAATGTTACAGGAGAAAGTTCGTTCTTCCCTACAGCATACCTTAAAGATGGTTTAAAATGATAAAAGAGGGAAGACAATCAACTTCCTCTGATTTAAATAATTGCTGAGAGAAGACAATCAACTGCCTTTGATCTAAATAATTGCTTTGATTTTGCATTCTGTGTTCTTCAGCCAGCAGTCTTGTTCATTAACACAATCCCCAGTTGTTGAAAATGATATATGAGAAAAATGTGAGCATTTTACCAGACGTGTTATTGCTGCTTCCAATGATGGGCACATGAATAAAGTAAAGAACTTCTCCTCTAAAACTCAAAATAAGATCTCTGAATATTTAGTGTTAATTATTGCACTATGCTTAAATATCTCATTTTTTTGTTGTAGCAGCCTTCTAATATTTTGTGGCAGATTGTTCCTCACCTCATGGGCCATCCATACATAAGTGGCAATAACAAAGTCCAGAATTTTTTTCCTGCAAGAACTGGTAACCTGTAACATTTAATATATGAAGCTGCATTGGGTGTTCAATATTTTGATGATATGAAGCATGTATAATGATATTATTAAAGGTTTGAACACTTCTAATTTTTCAGGCTTGTCTGCACTTTTGTGTCATAGTAAAATAACTTTCCAGTGCTACTCTAAAATGGTGAACAGTTTTAATGTATGAGAGAATTTGCCTTTTTACAAATTACATGAATGCTTAATTTTTCAGTTGAAGCTGCAGGTGTCGTCACTAGCATTGCAGCGGTGGATGGTGTCAGTTCTGTCATTGGCTGTAGTGTGGGCAACCATCAACATGGTGTATTGGTTGTCACACAGTCCGCAATTGTGTGAAGTGCTGACATTTCTTGCACCACTGCTGCTTTTGCCCCTTCTTTGTTCTGCATATGCTGAGGTGAATAACGAAGGCAAGCAAGTCTTCAAGGTATGTATATCTTAATGAATGCCAGTAACAAGAGGTGCTGAGAAACACGTATCTTTTTCAATTAGTCTCTTGGGGCCAAGTTAATGCAGTATGAACAAACTAATGACTTCTAGTGGACAACAATGGACTACAGCTCTGACGTTTTTATTTACATTTTTCATGAGGAGATTCCTTTTGCTCAAACATTTCTAATTGTATTCAGTTAAATGTCCATGGGCTTGAACTATAGCTTTGCATCACAATTTCCATTGTACCAGACTTCATTGTGAAACAGGAAGAGGAAAGTTAGCGCACTCTTCCTAGCATCTTTCCACTGAACCTTAATTTGGTGGCATGTCAAGAAGCAAGGCACTGTTTCAACAGACGAAATTGCAAAAATCCATTGGTGAGGCATCTGGTGTCTTCACATGGATTTTTTTAAACAGTATCACGTTGACACCTGTTTTCACAACTTTCTCCTGGTAGTAGTCCTGGAATGATCAAGAAGTGTGTCTGAATGCTTTATCCATGCAAATCCAAACATACAGTTCTAAATAGCTTAGCACATAGACTCATCAACATACCTATGAATGAATTTTAATACAACAAAGAATATCATCATATTATACAAACAGCAAAATTCAATGGGTATGACCAAGAAATTGTAGATAAGAAAACCAAGAACTTCAAACAAAAGAAGAGGTTAAAGCAGGTTTTAACATTGACAGCAATAAAAGAATCTTACCATCCACATGAAATTCACTTATCATCCTTGGGCCACCAAAAAATTCCAGAAAATACTCAGAGTGTTTGGAATTACTTTGTCCCCAGTGAACAAGTTTAGCCTAAAAAATCTGCCCAATTCTGGTGATAATGATAGAATACCGGAGGAAAGGAAGCCAGGAATATACAAAATCAATTGTTCAGAATGTAACAAAGTATATAGTGGAAAAACAAAAAGAAGCATTGGCTGAAGGAACACTGGAGAAACATAAGGTACAATCAGATAGAGAAATGAGCAGTTGCACATCACTTTTGGAGAGATAAACGTGATATAGAAATGGGAGGGAAATTATTGAAATTCGTAGATCGACCCGTTGAACTGGGAATATGGGAAAAAATTTATATAAAAAAATATGAGGATAACATTATGAACTTTGGGATCCCAACAGAAGACAAATTAATCCAAAAGTTCATAAAATGTCCACGAGAGGTACACCAAGTCCTCCAGCCAACCAACAATGAAGCCGACAGTCAACTCGCAACTGAGGATGCAGGCAAAAGCCTGCGAAACTGGTTTCGCATAATTCAACAGTAAGTGGAGCATAAGATTATCAAATCGACTCACTAGATATTTAAGAACATAATAGTCGCTTCACTGTAATCATTCCGACACGAAATTAAATGCTATATCTATCCTCTTATTTATGCATTGTTTTAAACAGTTTACTCTGGTGCAAAAATTTTATCAATGTCTTTGATATAATATATAGTTCTTAATAATTGAAAGTGCTTCACTAAGTTGTTGTGTTCTATTTGCAGTACATTAGGCCAAGGGAGCAGCGTTTACACATGCTACAATATTTGCTGCATTTTCCACTGCAGCTAACAGTGTTTAATCTGAGTGTCACATACTCTACCATCAGCACAGTTGCACTTGGGCTGCTGTTTGCTTTTGCCTCCAAGATTGTTTTGAAGGCAGTGACATAGAAAAGTCAACTCCACTTAGCTTAGAGTCTAAGGGTTTTGTTTTCATTTTTACAGCACCAAGAATTTTTGTAAAGGTCATAAGCAAATATTCTCAGGTAATGTTGTGTATTTCATGCATTAGATCTTGCTGTACAGACATGTTATTACTGGGAATTGTGCTTTGTAATGGGACTTCACTGGAACTCTTGCGTTAAGCCTCACCTACTTTTTAGTTTATAAAGTTTTTGGGAGAGAAATAAGATGTGAAAGGAAAGAAAGACCATTTGAAAATAATAAAATTAAATTATAAGCAATTACAAAATTACTTTGAAGCATCACTCTGAAAATTTTGAAAACAAATGCAAATAAACACCCGAATGTTCTCACAATACATCCTTTATATGTACAATCTATATTAATTATCACAAATATTTTCCTATACTTAAGGAACAGAATTGTTTTCAATACAGAATGATCATAATTTTTTTGACAGCAAACCTTTACTCATCTGTATAATTTTGATGATCTTTCTCAAACTAGCTCCCATCAATGAAATGCACCTATCTCAGTGTTTCAACTTAAAAACATACTGAAAACAACCCTTCAGAATCACCTCTGCAGCCTTCACTACTGCTTCTGATTATAGAAAATACCTCTTATGAAAAAGCATTTCTTCAATTTGGGGAAAAGGAAAAAGTACACAGGGCTAAATCTGAACTATAACGAGGGTGAGGGGCACACTTCACATAAATATTCAGCAACAACATTTGTGATGTGCAATTATAGAGCTTGTTGCACAGAAATGTGGCCTTTTCCATGGGACATAGCCTTGTAGGGTTTTTCCCTCCATTTAACTTAAATTTGTGTCCAGCCAGGAATGTTTTGAGTTTTGGGGAACAGATGAGATCAGGAGAATGCAGAAGCTTTAAATTCAGTTAATTTGTCCTGAGCACCATGATCATGGTGAAACAATGCCTTTAGCCATTTCCATGGTCACTGATGCCACTCTCTCCAAAACTGACATACATCGTATTTATGTGAATCTAATGCGCATCTTTTTGTTCAAATGTAATATTCAAATTGTGGTATGCATTAAATTCAATGATGTATTAGATTAGAATGCAAATCCATTTTGTAGTGTGCCGGTAACCTCATTAAAACTTATCATTTATTAGGTAATGAAACATTGCTGCAATTTCAACTGTTAACATTTATGTTGGCCTCGTATTACATAGAGTGTTTGAATAGTAGCTAGGCAGGAAATGGAGGGCAAACAGAGTGGAACATCTTACGATGCTACTTTCAAGCATAAAGTAATTCTTTATGTTGAAAAAAATGGTAACAGAAAGGCAGGAAGAGAGATCAATGTAACTGAGAGAAATGTTCACTTATGGCAGCAGCAGAAATTGGCATTATTTGCAACTAAACTATTAGGAAGAAATTCACTAGTTCTCGTAAAGGAAGACATCCTGACATTGAAGAAAAAGTTTTGGAATTTATACATGAAAGAAGGAAGAACGGACAACCTGTGACTAGTGACACGAAAGAAATAATTTTTTCTTCTTTAACCTATGCTAACTGTGCTGGCAACATAAATGCTACAAGATGTAGCAATAGTCCACTTATAAATTCATGTTCTGATCACTTGATGAAGCGGTTAGGCTGATATTTACAATGCCGTACAACAATATGCTTTTATGGTTTGTTTCAAATTTGATATCCACATTGGTGGATTAGATTCACATAAATAGCAGCACTAAGTTCACAAATGTGATGTGGTTCTAACCATTTTAATTCATTCCGATATCTTCATTAACATACTAATTTTCACCATTCAACTAACAATGTTTGCTAAGCCCCAGTTCTCGGTTCATTAGTAACTTCCTGCTGGTATATCCAGAGGACTTTGGCATAGCCTCCTTTCCCAAACAAAGAAACACTATAATATTCAATAATAACCCAAAATTAGCAATATATCTTTTCTTATTTATAAAACCCTTGCCCTTAACTAGCTTACATTCATACACATTTAATCACAATACTACTACTACTACTACTACTACTACTACTACTACTACTACTACTACTACTACTACTACTAGCCAATTATACAAAGCAACAAAATCAAACTTATGGATCCTATCTTCGTACCAATCATAACCATTTATACAATGATTCCTAATTTGTCTTTGGTCACCAAACATTTTCCTTGTTGCAATTTGCTTATTTACCATGTATTGCATGTTGTCTCCATTCACTTGTTCCTAAACATTCAAACAAGATATGTTCTACATGTTCCAAATTTATACATTTTGGGCAAACTCCATGCTCACAATTACTTCAAGAAAATTCCTTTTGTATCTCAAAAAACTGAAGCCATTTTCTTTCCAGTGGATGGAATACATTTTGCCTTTTATGGAGCTGGTTCTCCTGATGCGGTTTACTGTTTCACTTCCATTGTATGATAACAAACTACGTTTTGTCTGTAATTACAAAATGCTGTAAAAATTGTTTGAATTCTTAAAAATTTCCAAACTGTCAGATGATTTTTGCATGTGATTTTGCTTTTGGTCAAGAGTCAGCACAAGGTTTTTTCATGTATAATTCATTATGTAAATGTAAATTAACCTGCTCACTTAAGATTCCCATGGTCTCTGCTTACTCTTGCACTCTCACTCATAACGCCATGGGTGGCTGAGGTCATTAAGGTGCGGACTTGTGAACAGTGGTGTTTGAATCCTATTAGGACCATCCTCCCTGATGGGTTTTTCCTCAGTCCTCATAACTGGTAAATGTTGGGGAGGTACCCTAAATTTAAGCCTGGAACTTTCCTTCCTTAAAAAAAATCCTCTCCCAATTTATCATTTCATTACATATATCATCAATGTCCACCGTCTGTGGTGCCTCAGTAGTAAAAACAGATGTTAAACACTGTTCAAAAAAAAAAAACCTTTCACTCATCTGTCAGCCAAAGACTTCATTGATAATTTCTGAGCTGAATTTGAACCTGCAGGACATATGCATCTGTGACGCATGTTCTGCCACACTCATTTACTCAAAGTCAAACAATTTCATAAGAAGGAAATGCATTAGGTAAAAAGCTCTCAAGAATAGAATCAAAACATGAATTACAATCTTATCCATTTTTCATTGTCATTCGAAATGCTTTATTTAAAACACCACCAAACATTCTGGTGTTAATTCTGAATTAACATCAGAATTATTTTGACCATAGAATATTGATACATAGAAAGCAAACTTTATGACTACACATACATATGTTCCTGTTGTAAAATGACCTCTATATCCATATTAATTTTTTAGCATTGATCCATTTGTGTAATTTGCTGTACTGTTCGTGATTTTCATGGACACTATGACTATACAATAGATTCAGATTTCCTGACATTGTTGAAACAGCTAAAATCAAAAGATAGCATAATGATATATTATCAAATTTCAAAACTTACAAAGTGATGCCTCATATTTGGGAGAATAAAGGGAAAATAAAAATAAAAAATGTAGGAAACTGAATTACAAAATTAAATCATAATTGTACAAACAGTAAAAGGACAAGAGTAATATAATCCAGAGGTAAATAAAAAAGAAAGGGAATGGGGAGTGGAGAGGAAGTGGAGAGGGCATACATTGGTGCTGCAAATTCAGAAATGCAGCCAAATAACAAAAATGCTAATATGTAGTAGAAATTAAAGAATATGAAATGATAAAAATGTTAAGTGCATATATAGCGATATTTATCTTTATATAAAGGTGAATCAAATATTTATCAAAATATTTTTGTAATTTATTGAAGCCAAATTATATAAAAATGGGATAGATATAACTTTTCAACATAATTTCCCAATTTACAAGCCTGTGTTTCTCAGCTGATAGGAAGCTTGTTAATCCCATTCAAGAAAGAGTGGAATTGAGTTTCCAGCCTGCTACACATGGATGTCTCTCCCATTTTTATGGTCCATACATTAATAATTACAATGCAATAAGTTTGTATTATAGGAAGGTTGTTCCAGTGTTGATTTCCTCAAGTTTTTCAGTTCTCAAAGTAGTTTAATATAGATGCATGTTATCTTGGAGAAGAAGAACTTCTTTTATAGGTTGCTAACCTCTTTTTTGCCTACATACAATATATGATTTGCCTCAACCAGAAGCTGGCTGTAATAAACTGATGATTTCCCTTAATTCTCAAGTAGAACACAGGGCCAAAACAAATTTACGCTATCGGATTCTATTTTTTGATAGGACTTTCACTGCTTTCCAAGTTTTATTCATTGCTTTCAATTCCAATTCAATTAATGATGAATATAGGAATCAACACAGTGAAACGTTCTTAAAATCGTAGATAGATTAAAAGTAAAACTACTTAAAATAATGCCAACACATTTAAACACTCTTGATGTTCCACCTTTTTTTAAAAAACTGGGACATGTTTCATGAGACCTTGCTCACACTGTCAACCATGAGCCATGTCCCAGTTTTTTAAAAAAAGGGAATGTCAAGAGTGTTTTGATGTGTTGACATGATTTTAAGTAGTTTAACTTTTAATCTACTTAAGATTCCAATTCAATTGTTTTCCTTCAAATTATTCTCGGTCTTCCAGTCCTTCTTCCCCCTTGTGGATTCCAATCTATCGTCTGTCTGGTTATATTTTCAGGTTCTTTTCTCAATGTGCATCCAATCCATGTCCACTTCCGTTTCCTTATTTGAAGATCAATTCGGGTCTTATTTATGATCTTCAGAAGTTTAGCATTGCAGTTAGTTTTTGGCCACCATATTATTAATATATATCTGAGGCAGCAGCTAACAAATGTCTACAGTTTTTTTATTTATTTTCCATGTTTCGCAACCATATAACAACACAGATAATAGAATTGATTTAAAAATTCTAGTGCTTCTCTGAATATTTTGTAAATTACATAATGCTCTTAATTTTCAGAAAGATCCCCTTGCTTTATTTATTTTATTTTGTACAGTTTGTTCTCCTCCTTATTTTGGGATACTTTGCACCCCAAATAATTGAAATATTCAACTCTTTCTATCTCGTGGTCATCTATGTATAATTTATTTATATTTTTTTTTTACTGTAATCTAATTTTTTTTGTTTTTTAAGTATTAATTTTCATTCATCTATCCTGTGCTTCCACTTTAAGTCCAGCAGTTTCATTTCTATATCTTTAAAACTTTGTACTGTTATACATAGATCGTCAGCAAAATCAAGATCTTCCAGTTTATCAAATAATCCTACTCATGTTATCTAAAGACATTAAAAACAATATTGGTAAAAGTACACATTCATGTTTAAGTAAAAGTCTGATCCACTTCATATGATAAGCTTTTTACATATCTTGTATATTTCTGATCATTTTTTCTGAAATTTCAAAATTCCTCATAGCCTCCCATAATTTGTTATGAGTAATCGAATTGAAGCCCTTTTTAAAATCAACAATGACCAAATATAATGGAGTTCGGTATTCATATTATTGTTCTAAAATTATTCTTATTGTATTAATTTGATCTATGCCTAATTGCCCCTTTCTAAAACCCTTGTTCCCTTCTCAGTTTAAAAGCTGCATTGACTGTTCAGTATTGATGAAGAAGAATATCGAAGAACATTGAAAAACAAAATGCCATCAGAGTTCCAACAGAACCTTCACAGCTGAAAGGTGAGTTGTTCTTAGACAGGAGCAGATTCTGCTCTTTCCTTTCCTTAACTTGCTTCAGCGTGTACCCATTTTTCATTGCAGGTTATGATTTGATACAGAAATATCTTTCCTTGATCCCAGTATTGAAACAAAAGCCTCTGACATACTCCCATAGTGCAGCCTTTTGATCCTCAAGGAAAATATGAGAAACCCCCCCTTGCCAGTCATCTGAAATAATGAACTGAACACTTCCATACCTTATCTGAACCTCAGAAGTGATTTCAGAAACCATCAAACATTGGTCGACTTTAATGGCCAGAATATTTGTTTCTGTTATATTTGTCCAAAGTGGTGAATTTTGCTTTCCATAGTTTCTCTTTCTTCCCTCCATGAAGCATTCCTGGCACTCATACACTTGTGTCTTTAATCTTTGTAAAATTAAAATTTTACGCCTTTCTGTGCCAAAACTCAATAATACATTGTGCAATTGACAAGTGTACCTACAGCTTGATCATGATGCAGGCTGACTGTTCAAAATGAACCAGTGAAACTTGTAAAACATCTCAAACTCATTTCTTACTCTACACCACTCACAAGGAATAAAATCAAAATTCAGTTTATATATGATTCACCTTTATAATAACAAACATAAAATTAATTCTAAAATGTTCTGCTTTTAACAAAATCCATATTCCTGACACATGTTCCAAGAAGAACAAAGAGTAAACGTTATAGTATTACTTTTACCAGAAGTATTGTATACAAATAAGAGTATTATTTTTAAGATTGTTGATGTAAAAACAAAGAAACTTACAGAAGAAGTATAATAAATAACATGGTTAGTTAGTTATTACAATAATAATATCTTGTATGCAGTATTAGTTAAAAGTTCTGCATGACCTAAATAACTTTTGAAGCATGTGATTCAGTGACATGAAACTTGGTGTATTGGGACAGCCATATATTGAGAACTCAAAAATAAAATTACCAACTTTTCTCTATTTCCAGTTTAACTTATTTTATATGGAATGTACAATATATTTTTACACGTTCAAATAATGCTTATTAAGTGCATTTCAAAAAGTGCAAATTTATTGTTGCATTTCAAAAGTACTAATTTATTGTTGCTAAATCAAGAAATCAAAAAATTGTACCAAATAAATATTCTCTTTCCTTAATCCCCCCCCCCCCAAAAGCGAGCTTGTTTAAATTTTGTATTTAAGTGGTAGCCCTGGCTGCTTGACAATGAGCCAGTCAATCATAGAAACCATTTAAGGAATGACTTAACCAGGTTTTAGGAATGTCTTGCACTGGATATTGCAGATTTTCATTGTTGGATCCTTTCAAATACTACTGACTTCAAATGGTTGCACAAAAAGAAATCCAAAAGTGACGAATCTGTTAAATCTTGCTGACCACTCTGTGCGACATCTACCAGTTAATGGTTGTGGAAAACCGGGTCTAAGTTGTGATGAACATTCTGTCCATAGTGAACTGTAGCTCGTCTTGTTGGATATAGATTCATCTCTGGGTAGCCCATGGTTGCTGGATGTGAAAACAAATTTGGATAGCCAGTACTACATGATTTTGAACCAAATCCAAAAATTTATTAGCATTACTCTAAAGAAGAAAAGAGCAACCATATGATCATGAACAATACCATCCCAAACATTAAGTTTTCATGGATCTCCTCCATTCATTGTGGATTTATGTCTGACAGGTATTGGCATTGTGTCTGTTGACAAATCCATTCAGGCAGAATGCGGGTTCAACTGAGAATAAACTGAAAAACTGGATTGTTTGTAATATACTCCATTATTAATCTGTCAGGATTGTCATCTGCAAAAGTTTAATTATATAAAAATGTTCCTTGGAACTTTTAAGGATTTTCATCATGGAACTTTGGCTTATATATGATTCCAGCAACAAATTTGTAATAAAAACTTTTGGATTTTCTTGCACATGGAGGAGAATATCCAATGAAGTATTGTCATCAGTTGCGACCTGATCTTAACAAGTCCTTTACACTTCCAGTTTCAGTAAATTTCTTTACGATCCTTGTCACTGTTGAATATGAAATTGGATTGCAATCTATGTATTAAATAAAGTTGCTGCCTCTGAATGAGCTCATTCTCTCTCTTCATAGCCTACCATAATTAGAATTCTTTCCCTTTCACTCAACAATAATTAACACACTATATGTCAGATTTAATTCCTTAAATAAGATGTTTCTGTATTAACAAACATATTACATGAATATAAAAAAGGTCAATATTTATTTATTACTGACAAAACACAGTAAACAAAAGAAGCATTGTATTATTTGCACTCAAATATCTAGTGTGGCTACTTTTTTTGAAAAGCTCTTAATGTGCATTATTTTGGAAGTAGAAAAAAAGTCAGTAATATCATTTTTAAGTTCTCAGTATACTGCTATCCCACAAGCTTCAAAAGTTATTTAGGTGGTGCGGGTCTTTTAACTTACCCTATATAATGGTTTTAGTGAAAGTAGAAGTTTAAATGAACTGAATGTTTACATGGGAAAATGATATTGCTCAGAAAACTTCAAAAAATGTAAATAGTTACACCCAATGGAAACATAAAGGAAGTGGGATGGTCTCTCTCTCTCTCTTCATAGGCATGTGCTTGCGCATTATTAAACTGTTGTATACTTTTTGTTAGCAGTAATGAAATATTATTTATGTATTTTCAATTTTAGTTACTATTTCACTACTTTAATTTAACACAAATAAAACAAATGTTAATACTGTAAAATAATTTCCATGTATTTTCACTCTCTGAAACTTTCTTCACATAATACTCTTAGATTAGAAGACTATGGTGATATAATTGATAAAACTTATATGGCTGATGTGAAAGCCTTTAAACTGTTTGTAACATGAAATGCTAACTAGAACTTATACGGTGAATGTAATCGTATAATTATGATCATTGTATAATTGAGTTGAACTACACACAAGTATTGGTTCCGCTTGTTTAAATTTAGTATATGTTTCACAGCAAATTGCCTGAGATGTTAAATAAAACAACAAAACAGACAATTGCCTTCATTATTGGTCAATGGTTAGCTGATGATACAAACAACGGTATGTGAAACATGGATCTCATTTAAACAAATAAATGGAGCCAACAAGAGTGTGTAGTTCAACTCAATCATATAATAATCTTTATTGTTTGTAACACACTTATGTTTTAATTATGTTAAATTATATAAACATACTTAATTATTATATTCTTATCTATGTAATTATGTATAATTATGATCATTGTATAATTGAGTTGAACTACACACACGTATTGGTTCCGCTTGTTTAAATTTAGTATATGTTTCACAGCAAATTGCCTGAGATGTTAAATAAAACAACAAAACAGACAATTGCCTTCATTATAGGTCAATGGTTAGCTGATGATACAAACAACGGTATGTGAAACATGGATCTCATTTAAACAAATAAATGGAGCCAACAAGAGTGTGTAGTTCAACTTAATCATATAATAATCTTTATTGTTTGTAACACACTTATGTTTTAATTGTGTTAAATTATATAAACATACTTATTATATTCCTATCTATGTAATTTTATTGTAGAAACATTAATGTGTGCAGGCATTGATAGCTTGCGTTATCTCTAATTGTAATGTCATATTGCACAACGTACCACTGTACACTAGCATGACCTAATATAAGTGGAAGTTATGGCAGAATTGTATATAAAATATCGTTTATAATCTTAATGATAAAACTTTCTGAAGTGCATGACATTGGCAGTCCTGATGTCATAAACTTAGCTGAAAGTTGAAATGAATTGGTGTACACTTTTTTAAGTTACAAATATGTGAAAACTGTGGACTTGTCATATTTTTTCAACTTTAATTAAATTTGTATGCAGATTTTTTGTTTTTTGTAACAGTAGCTTGTTTATGGTTACATTCGGCTTAAATATAAGTCCAAGCAAAATATCCTAATAGTTACACATTTCTAGTCACTTAAATTGTTTTTATATCAAAATGTTAGTTGGCAAATCAATTGATTTTTTACCATGATTTGGAAACTGATATTTTTGGACTTAAGTTTTTCAATCTGTGTATTTGTATATTTTATTTATACAGGTAAACTTTCATAACTTGATTTTTGAAATATTGAAAGTAAGTTTACATTTCTTATTAAATTATCTGTATTTTGTTTAGATTATTGAAGACTGATAGTGCAAGTTCTAGAATACCTTTTTTTTTTCTCCATAGTGAATTTTAATTTTTAACTTGAGTATCTGATGGAGACGGTATTGAAAGAGTAATAATATTGCATCTGAATTTAAACATTTTCTGTCACAGGTAGAGGACTGTTAGGGTCCCTGAAGGTTTTGAAAATAATTCAGCCAATGCAGATTTTCCTAACTTTAGATAGCAACATGTGCAAATCTGAATGCACTCCAACAATATGTGATGCCAATGTATGTGGCATGAGTTTTGCAGCACCAGACATAAAGCAAGAGCATTTTCATGCTATGATTTACTATGATTTTGAAGAGTAAACACCTAGAAAGCTGACATTGTGCATTGGAAAATCTTTCCCTTTGCAATTGATCATTTATCAATGGTCTGCAGATTTTAGAAGGGGAAGGGAAACCCTCAAAAGATAAAAACTGGGCAGTATAGCCCACTACAGCAACAATGAAAACAAAGCATACTTATCGAAACAGCATCACTATACTTATTATCAGATTGAAGAATCCCTGAGTATTGGATTGGCAGCAGTGAAAACAATCCTTAAAGGAAAACTTCATGTCTGGAAGCTCTGCAGTCATTGGATACCCTACAGATGAGAATAGCATGTGTGTATTTGTGGCAGAAACCTTAGAAAAAATTTGATGGAATAAGATCAAAAAGCATTTAATATCATTAGTGACAAAACTGGATATACCAGTCAGAAGTGTGGACAAGAATATGATCTATTTTTCTTCTCAGCTAGTGGTCACATTGTTACAGTTTCACTTGAGGGACAAAAACTTGTCACAGACAAATAGTACACTCAAAATGCCTTCCTGTCTTCAATGTACTATGAATAAAACATCCTAAGACTGGCCTGCATGGAACCACAACAATGCCTCTGCCTACAGCAGGAAGCAGAAGTCAAAGTATGCCCCATCAAACTTTTTTATATTCCCCAAAATAAAAGAAAATATTCATGGTGAGGAATGTGAATTACCTGAGGCCACAATGGCAGTCAGTATGGTTTGAAGGAATAGAATATTGTGTACAATGTAAGGGAAAATGCTTTGAAAAGATTGCATTTCTCAAAACTTACAGAGCTATCCTTTAATGTGAACACAGAGCACACGACGACTATCCTTGATTGTTTAATGACTGCAATGCAGGCACTGGGGGATTGAGCAATCAAGGAACAGTTATTGGATTTTTTAAGGATTTCTTATTATGTGCATGCACCATAGACTGTTACAGAACTCTTGGTTATAGTAGTGGCATTAATTCTGGAAACTTTTAAGAATTGTATTTAATATTACATTCAGCTATTGATTAAAAAGAAATTTAAAATAGATATTCAACTAATAATTGAATGTAAACTTTCAGGAAAACATATAAGGTGTTTGAAAAATTAACTAAGCTAAATTGCAATTCAGATTAATTACTCAACAAAATAACAGCTTTTAAAGGTATCTTAATGATAGACATTCGAATTGGGTTATTGCAACAGTTTTTCTTAATCTTTTCTGGTTTATCTTTTGATTTAATCATTGCCTGAATTCTTCAAGAAATGGAGTTCAGCAAACATTGGAAATCTTCTAATGAGATCACTCTAAATCATAACTGAATGATGATCTCTTATCGTGTCTCTATTGTGGCTGGGATTCTGACACAACATCACAACTTTCATGCTCCGATTATAGATTTTTTCAAACAAAATCTAATAGTACAGTTATATAACAAACACACAGATTTTATTTCAGTTTACTACATGTCATAAACTTGTTACTTCATTTTGTTTGCTTAATAACACAGATATACCTGTTTTTAGTTACATTGGGATGAATGTGTATAAGCTTTTGTGTTTTGCTTAATATCACTGACTTGTTTACATATCTTAGGAGGAAGTTTTTGGTCCCCCATTATAAAAGTCAGTGCCTATGCTTATTCCTTTTACATGGGGACTAATCACAAAACATTTTCCTGTATTAGCAGTCATTATTTTCAATAATAACATTTCAGTTCTTGCCTTACAGACCTTTACATCACTAAAGACAGCTGCTGACTATTAAAGCAAAAATGGCGATGCTTGCCTATGATACAACAATAGTGTGAAAGCATTCTGTGTGTGATTGGTTGAAATGGAACACCTGACAAATTATGTTAGTGTTGTACACAGATGGAAAATATTGAACAATATAACTTATAAACATTGTATTTACAAAGCTGTTGACAATGGAGTAGTAATATATCCTAAACCTAGGTACTCATATTTACACTAAACTCCTCTTATTTTTATGTAAGTAAGTGGAATTTAGTGTAAAAATGAATACCTAAGTTTAGGAAATATAACTTATGTTTATTTCTTATTTTATAAGGAATGCAAAGTGTAGGATATATTACCACTCCATTGTCTACAGCTTCGTAGGTACTATTTATTTAATGCAAAGTGTGTACAAAAAGTATTCAACCATCTTTTTTTTCACATGAACTACCTATGACATAGTTGTGTGTAAAAGGGACTTTAATGCTCGTGCATGGTTTTTTTTTCCCTTGCAGCAACAGTAGCTGTCATAGCATCATGTTTGTCGCATTGTCATTTTCTTAGGATGACTGAATGCTTTGGAGCAGTGATGCTGCATCAAAATCTGTTAGAACTAGGTGATAACCTACAACCACCATAATGGCCAGCATTTCAGAAGACGGCTAAGCCAAAATGTTTTTGTTATTCACATTGATCATGGAAGACCATCATAAGTGAGGATATGGGCATGTGCAGGGTGAGGCAAAATTTGTACTCAAGCTGATTTCACCAGAACAGGAACCTCCACCTTGAGGTTGCTGCAGTGTGCCAACAGGGATCCTGAGTTGCTGAAGGCTGTGGTTACTGGTGATGAAATGTGACTAAAAGGAATTTGTTTTGAGAGCCAGGAGATTATAATGAAAATCACAATGGCAGAGTTGCACACAATCCCTAAAGAAGCATTCCATTGATGGGACTAAGGGTGTGAACTCACTTGTAGGGGATTAGGAAGTGTTCCATCAATATAGAAACATTTTTTCCTAACCCAAGATTGGATACTTTTTGTACACACCTCTTGTAGCGTGTTAGATTTTTTTAAAGATAATAGCTATAGTATAGAAACATGATGCACAAATATACCCATAATTTATAGATTTCAGAATACAGAATGTATGTCTAATCTTGTAAAATGGCAAACAAATCAAAATTTAGCTGAAATTGTCCAGAATTAGTGCTACAACTGTAGACAAAAGTAGGAAAAATTATAGGCATTTTGACTCTTTAAAATCAGTTTTTCGAGAGTCATAAGCATATCATTTTTACATCACGAAGCTTTGGTATTTTGTTCCAAAAGCCATTCAAGATATCAAAATTTAATTACTAAGTGTAGAGGTTTAAAGAAATGGAAAACAAGAAGACCATTGAAATAGTAAGTTGTTACAGTTCATATCAGATAAACATATCTGGAAAGACAGTCTGTGATAGTAGACAGTTGCGTTTGGTGATAGCATTGTTTTTTGTTTTTTTTTATCAAAATGATATTGATGATTTATTTTTCATTCATTTCCTGAAAAATATTTGTAACCCAAATTGAAACAAATTCAAGTGACAGGATGACTGGATAGAAGATATGTGAAATAAAAATTCTATCTCTTGAAAAAAGTTTACTTTTAGAGAGTTTTACTTGTATTAAACATAATAAGGAAGATGACATTGTACTAATTTCATGCCTCTTAAAGCATATGAGGTTTTATTGCAGGCAACTTTTGTGTAAGTTTCCAGGTACCAGATATTATTAATGAAAAAATTCTAATTAACTTCGGCAACTTATTGGCATGTCTGTTTATATTCACTTCAAAGTCTAAGTGGCTATAATCAATTATACTGAAATGTGGTAGAACCCCAACTTATTGGCAGAACTTAGGTGGAGCATTCCAGTATATTCAGACAGGTAGTGGTGATAAGTTTTCTCAAAAAATAAAAAATGTTGATTGCCTGGCTTGTGTCTTTCCAAAAGGTTTTATGAAAACAAACTCTCTTGAGTATCAAAAATCAGTGCCTCGTTTATTATAATTGGGCATTGAATTATATTTCAAAAGTCACTTTAAAGTGTTATAAATCAAGGTAATAAAAAAGCAAAAACATCATTATATTGTGCAAATAGTGGATTTGGTTTTTTCAAAATATTGTGAACATGTTCACAATTCTCTTGTTCAACATATATTATTCTTTGCACAACATTTTGCAGATATTGTTTTGAAATATTCCAAATTTCTTGGAAGATGGCAATATCTTTGCAATCATCAATCATAAGCCTATAGGCAAAGTATTAAAACATTTAAATTTAAAGACCCAGCTGTTTACTTTACAGTTGAAACAGAAATTAACAATTACTTCCCTTCTTAGACCTTGACTTTGTCATACATAGAAAAACCATGCTTTTAATTACATAAAAGTGCTTGGTTTCAACCCCACAGTACTTAAAAAGCAACATTTAATAATATGACACATAGATCAGTGAATATACTGCTTAACAGAACAGATATAAACTGTAAAATCTGCAAAGAAAATGGATTCAGTAAAAGAATGATGGATAAAAAAATACAGATGTTTGAAAACAAAAGTCGTTAAAGCAAATCACAACATTATAATAAGGAACAAGAAACAAATTTTTCAAAAATTAACATACCATCCAACAACTTTTTATATATTTAAGAAGTTCAATTTCAATTTTACACCATATCATATAACATTTATAGCACAAGAAAGCTCATCAGATAGATAAAATAGACCACACCTCTAGAGAAAAATTCAGAAATCTACCAGATATATGTTCTGACTGATAAAACATACATTGGAAATAGAAAAATAGGCACCTTTTTTAAGTAACATTGGAGAAACAAAATATAAATAAATGGATAAATCTGTCCATTTTTGAAATAAAAGTCATGGCATCAAGGCAGAAATAAAACTACTAAAATTCGCTCATAAGCATAAAGCACTGGAGAGTTGAGAAAAGATCTACATTAAGAAATATGAAACACATTTAATGAACTGAAGCAAATTTTCCCATCTTCAGGCTCATCAAAAGACCTCTAGAAGTCTCACTACCAACAAAAATTGTTTAAAAAGTTCCCAACAGTAACAGATAGCTGAGGATTCAAGCGGATTCTTACAAAACATGTCCTTGTTTATAAACTGGTAAGTGAAGTAAACTAGAGTGTTGAAATTGACTCATTAGTAACTTTAGTGATTAGCATCTTTCAGTTGCTGCAGGGCTAGGAAAACATTTTTTAAGGTAGCCTCATAACCAAAAAACAGAAATCGGCCTGGAGATCATGTTGTTGGAAAGTGGCTATTGATGACATGATAGAAGTGTGCTTCATTGGTTCAGCCAGTCATTACTAATTTAAATCATGTTCTAGCACATATAAGGTCAAATCATAACATATTTATCTATTTCATTGAGTCTAGACACTTTTTAAGAGGTTTTCTTAGAATCTCCAACATATAACATTACTGATTCTATAATAATTATTTTTTACTGCGAGCCATTAACATTACAATGCCCATTATAAACATGTTAAACCAAATATTCAGATGGAACGAATATGACTTGTTGAAAATATGACAGCCATGCCAGTAGGTGTCAGTTTGATCAAGGGAGAATTGTGGCATACCAACAGTGTAGAATGTGATTCTTAAAAATTGATACTTGTATTTGACATAAGAAATTGGTGGATCAAGGTAAGATGAACACACAGACATGAAGGATCCTAACACCCTGTCAAATAATCAAATGAGTAGACAAGTTATTTCTGCATGGCTATGCACATCTATACTACTGTTTCAATGACCAGTAGTATAGTTTTTTCATTATTTACATGAAGCCTCTAAGCAAAAAACCACTTTTTTCAAACTTGCTTATTAAATTCCTATAATTACAAATATAATGTAGGCCTTTGCTTGAATTGTTATGCATTATAAATTTTCTCCTACTTTGAGAAAAAACTTTTATGACTTTCACAATAGTATCCTGACATTAAATGTAGAACCATTAAAATTTCTTCAGCAGTGCTAATAAAAGCATGAATGGCTTAATAAACAAAATACTAACTAAGGACTATATAAAGCCAGAGCCCATTTTTAGCCAACTGTTTTCTGTCTCAGCTATTTTCCTTCCCCAATGTTCCCTTGGACTTGGATATTCTTCCTCTGGCATGCTAAAACTAGCGGTTTTCTAATGCACAGCAACATTACATTACCTAATGATGATAGCACCAGGGGGATCTTTAAACATAGTGAGATGTAATATAACCAGGCCTTCATAGCTAGGAAAAAAATCTACATGACATATCTGGGTATCAAATCCAGGATTCCAAGAGAATGCCAAGAATACTGACCACTAGACAATGAGATTAGTCTGATCTCAATTGTAACATTCATAATGCTGTAAAGTTTGAAATAACTTTTGAAAGATTTCATGCTCTCAGAGATATATTTTTATTTTGTTTGCCTTCTGTCTGGACATCATGTTTTTGTTTCAAAATATAAATATATTTAGTTTTATTATAATGGTACCTATTGAAGCTTTTTACACCAATATTATTAGCTTTTCAAAAATTGAAAATATCATATCAAGAGCAATTATAAAACTATACTTTTGAAAGCTTTAAATGAGATTGTAATTTTACTGCTGTTGAACAGTTCTGCATATTGTGATATAGTATAAATTATTTTTTATTGTAGCAATGAATTTCATTTTTTAAGTATCAGTTTTTCTTCTATGAAACTGTACTCACATTGATGTTTGAAAATATGTCATACACACTGCTTTATTGTTTGTGTTTCTTAATACAGTTTTCATCGGGTAATATCTTTGTAAGTATCAGATGTTAAAGTTGAATTTATCTACAAAAATAATAGCCTTTCATGGTCAATTAATATGGTATATCAATGTATTTTAATTATTGTGCAAAGAATGTTAAATATTTTGTATAGAATGTTATGTATTATGTATTTTCAAAATGATGTCATGTATAAAAAATAAATATTTACTTCTTAAATCTGTCTTCTTGTTAAACATTTTTATAACACAAAATAAAAAAATACATTTTTAAAAGTTAAATTATAAAATTTATATATTTATTTGCAAAGAAACAAGATATAGGGCTACCAAAATGTGTCCTTATGCTCATACAGGGTTTTGGGTTTTGATATCTGGATATACCACAGCCGGCCACATCTTATGTGTCTTGCATTAATTGCACACAAAACTCCAATTTTCATATTAATAAAAGTAGTTTCAATGAGGATTTTAAGTGTTCACACAACTGTTTTGTTGGAACAACATCTTGTCTGAAAACACACATGCAGTGGGGCAATCGACCCTTCACTCACTGATGAAAGAAACCATTCACAATAATGCATGCCTGCTATGGAATCACTTTGTCATAGTCAGTTAACATATGTACACTTGTAAGGTTTGAGTTTTACAATTTTATTGCTGTATGTGCAGAAGACTCACCTGAACTTATGCTAATTTTAGCAGTAATTTTGTTGCTGAAGGTTCCAAGATAAGCCCCAATTTTGTCTAATTTGTCTTCTGTTAAAACTGTCCGTTGTTGTGTGTGTTTCTTGTTTTGCACTGAACCAGTAGTATCAAATTTATTCACAAGGTTCTGAATTGCAGTTCTCAAATGAGACAATTGCCTAGGTAACTTCCGAGTAAATTCCTCACAAATGCAACAAGCTGATTCGTAGTTATAATAACATTACACACAAAAATAATGCTCTAAAGTCTTTGTGAATGACTGTAAACTGCTTGGAAGTTTGATGACAGGCAGGCAGGTAGCCATCAGGCCGAGATGCAAAACCCCGTGCAATCAATGAGTGTGTTACACCAGTAATTGAAAGAACATCATTGATCATCAACAAAAGGTAGTTCTTTTTTATATTTTGCAAGAGTTCAGCAAATAGTTAACTTTAACAACTGCAATGGAGATTTTCCTATTCATTTTAATTATTAACATCCCAAACTGATAACTCCAGGTTCAGTTCAAAATGTTTTCAGTGTTAACCTACTACTGTAAAGGCGAACTACCAGGAATATCAAAGACTGCCTGGCAGACAAAGGAGTCAGTATCTTCTGCATTGTCTCATTTCATCCCTAATTGTTAAAACCAAGTGTTTACAGTATTATTGTTACTGCTGTCAAGACATATTATCATTACTCTCCACCAAGGCTTTCACATATTTGATTAATTAGGGTAGTATCATAGAATCTATCATGCATTCCAAAAGAATGATGAAGAACAAAGAAAACAGAGAGATGTTGTACAGCTGTGTTTACTCCATGTGAAGTGAATTTTATGTTTTGCTGTTTCATTGGTTAAGAAGATATGCTGATTGGTACTACTTATAAAAGCAGTATACTGTACCTAGTTCTCTGAGAAGCAACAATGCACTGTCTCTGTAGTCCGAGAAGCAAAGTAAAGCTGGAGGATCGTGAGTTCCTTTGCTTTTTGGCAGATGGTACTCACATTGTTATTTGCTTGTTTATTTGATTTATTTACGGATGCTCTTTAACATCTCAGGTCATCAGCATCCCATTCAATTCAGGGTGTGAAACGGCTGATAAATTCTTCTCAGAGGCTTCTTCTTTCAGACTGGAGGTTCTTTTTTGTGCTGTAAATGTACAACACAGGACCCACGACTTTACTTCCCTAGGATTTTTATGCCAGAAAAAATCCATCGATCCTGGCCATGTTTGAACCCACGATCTTGGGTTTAGAAGGCAAGTATGGTTACCACTAAACCACCAGGACCTACATATTGTTATTTAATTGGGTCTTTAGCTTCTCAGATGTGAAAGGCAGACACACTAAATCAAATGTATTTTCAAAACTTAGAACATAACAGAACTTCACAAACCAATGGAGCCATCTAACTAGGAAAAAAAATTTTCATCCTGAAAAATAGAAAAAAAAAAAGCTTAATGCTTTTTGTGAACTCGGCAATTTCCTATCTGAACCATTAGGACTACCACAGAAGCCTCTTGGGATCAGCCACCTTGTTGAGTAGTTGATCAACAGTTGATCATGTCAGCAATTGCCCCAGAAACTTGTCCTAATGTATAAGTGCAGTTAGTGTGAACAATGAAAATATTTAATAAATTCTAATAGATTTTGATATGTACTTTAATTATGAATAATATATCTCTTAAATATTTTTTCCTTGTGTTCAGAAACTTATGCCAAAATTTTTTCCTGATAATTTCTTCCAAGGCAATGTAAAAAAAGACTTTTTTAATAAATACATTAATCATTTAATGAGTTCCACTTATAACATCTTCATAATGTAAATCAATTTTGTTTTCATCAGTGATAGCTTCAACAGGTTCCAAAACATCTCTCATTGTGGTTTGTTTGGAACCCTCATCAGTTGTGTATCTCTCTTCATCTGTTTTTAGTGTTTCTGTGGTGAAAACAGGTACTGTGACAGAAACACGTGGTGGCACATTCTGGTCTGCAACCTGGAATATCCCTGCATATTCATGTGGATCTTCTGGGGGAACATCTCCATGCTGAATGTAGACAGGAATGTAGCCAGGAATAGGGGGCAGCACTTGTCGATGATTACCTATCGGAAATCCATCTGCTGCAAAAGAAACAAGACATCTTTATTTTCTTGAAGTAATTAACAATGAAATATAAAAATAAAGTTGATATAGAGAGAATTTGGTGACACTTATACTCTGGTTCCATGGAATTAACATTATTTGGAGGCATTTGCTCCCATTATCAGCCAAAGACACTGGTAGAAGCATACTCTGTAGGAGGTCGAAGGAGCTTATCGAAAATATCCAAATTAGTGTCTGAAAGTTCATGATGTGGTCTTTATTTTTGATGATGAATATTTTCTGCTTTGTCATTGATACACATAACAGTCAATAGAGATTTTGGGCTAAAAAATTGGTTTTCGGCTTTATGCATAATATGAAACTACATAGTTAGCAATTATATCGATATGTAGTATTTGTATGTTTCCAGCATTTAAATATGGTGGCCTGGCTGTTATGCTCCCTTTTATATTGCTTTCAGATTTTGAGTCAAAAAATTAATTTTTGGTTTTGTGCATTATATGAAACTACGTAGTTTGGAGATTGCATCTGTATATAATTTTTGTTTGTTTGGGGAATTTAAATTGTTTTAATGGCAATATAAATATGGCCACCATGCTGGTACACAACACACACTTTTATCTTTTTATCATTTGCTGTAACTTGTATATTTTTGAATTTGGGTGCACTTTTTTGAAAAACTATGCAAGGTAGAGCTATAAATTCCTTTGTGCTGTACATAACACATTGCTCTGTATAGCTGGTGAAAGATTTTAACTTATGCATACATGAGCATTCTGAAAAAATAATTATGGTTAGAAATTTACATAAAATAATAACAATATGCAAATATTTTCAAAAATTAAATTTTTGGTTTAAATTACATATTATTTCACCAGCAATGTTAAGTGATATGTTTTCAAACTGATTTTAAAATCTGCGGGTGATGAGATTAATGGTTTATGGAAAAAGTGCACCTAAAGCAGAAAAATGTTAAAAATCATTTTTTTTTGTTTTATTAAAATAATAAAGATTTAAAAACAGTTTATAAATTAGAAATGATTGCTTAATAAGTAGTAAAATGTTCAATTGGATAGACTGCGTAGTTATTCAGAAAACTTCTTTTGTAATTCTGTTGAGGTTCAACTCAAAAATTGCCATTTTGCATCCGTAAACAATTGTCAATTTCATTGTTTTCTGGTCAAAATGTCTGTTCATAATAGATACATCTAAAGTGTTCAGTGCAAATTGTTTGAGTAGCTTTTTCTTCTTTTATCTGCAAAAGCAAATATGTTCATTGATATCTTTAATTCTTTTACACTTTTTAATTATTTAACCCACTGTTTTGTTGTGGAAACCTTGTGCAAATTTGTGTTGATGATGTGCTAGTATTCTTCTATACTGAGCGGAACATTCACCATTTTGAATGTGAGGTTGTTGAGAATGGCATGGTGGTGTGCTTTGCGATTATACCTAAATATCTGGTTTATGATGCCATAAAACTATTCAATTTACTTTGGAAATTGAAAATGATGAGTTCATTCTCTTTTAGATTTGATTTGATTTGAAGGTAATAAAAAATACCAGACTAACCTTTGGATATATAGGACACCTACCCATACTGACAGTTACATAAAAAATAATAGTTTCAATTACAAAACACAGTGGCATGCCATCTAAACAGTCTTGCATACTGATTGATAAATGTTCCAATAGGTATAAAAGAATGCAAAGAAGAATACCAATCATCATCAACCTATCACTAAATAGTTTTTCCAAAAATAGTGGATAAAATTATTCAAAAATTAAACACAATTAAAGATATCAAAGAAACAAGTTTGCTAATCAAAATATTTACATACCACTCCAGTTCATCCAATAAAGTTTTAAAATAATGTAAATTATTTTGGTTTCTTAAAATATCCACAATGTTACAAACTTATTAAAATCTTCCAGCAAAGTCAAGTATCTATTCAAATTAACTATAAAACTGAGATCAGGTATATAATGGAAAATTGAAAAGAAAATTGGAAGCCTGTACCAAACGATGTTTAAGAAATATCCATTACAAATAGACTTCTTGTTCAGAAAACCATGAAGTGGACAAACAGAAATGTACTAGCAAACCTTTGAAACTAATGACATGAGAGAAAATATTCATCGTCAGAAATAAAGACCACATCATGAATTTCAAGACACCAACGTTGGATATTATCAATAAGTTCCCTGACAGCCTACAGAGTGTGGTTCTACCAGTTGATCTTCCGTGACAATGGGAGCAAATGTTTCCAAAACATGCCCAATTTAAAGAAGTATAAGTACCACAAAATTAACTATACATCAACACTCAAGTTTATTTATTTATTTTTCTATAGAGGCTAAAAACCTTTTATAAATTGTTGCTACAAACGATCTACATATACAATTAGAAACTTAGGTATTAAAAACTAAATGACCCTTAACCTATAGTATCTATTCTCTGTATATCTCTACAGGGCTAGTTAAAATTCCCACAGCACATAAATAATTGCTGAAGTATCAAACTTAGTGTAGAGAATAGCCATAAACTGATACTGAAAAATGTTATTACTGACTTCTGGTTTAATCGGAGGTAACCCCAACTCTCGTATTTTAAATGCAATACCCAATATATCTTTACATTTTCGAATAATGCTCATTGAGAACTTTTCAAAAAGTACCCACACTGGATAAATCTGTATAAATTTATTGTTGCTAAATCAAGAAAGGAAAATAGTGTACTGAATAATAAAATGCTTCTTCCTTAACAAAAACAAAACAAAGCCAGCTCAAACTCTAAATTCTGTTCAAACCGCTAGCTCTCAGCTGCTTGACAATGTGTCAGTCAATTATTTTTAAGGAATGTTTTACTCCACTTCCAATATTCGATACTCCAGATCGTCTTTCTCGACGTACTGCTGAATACAAATGACCCCACAAATCTGTGGATCTTGCTGACCACTCTAGGTGTTGTTTCCTACAAATCCATCATGGAAAAACCTGGTCTAAGTACTGACGTGGTACCGACAGACATTCTGTCCATAGTGAGCTGCAGCTCCATCTCGTTGGAAATAGATGTCATCTTTGGTAGCCCATGGTTGACTGGATGTGGAAACAAATTTGTGATATCGGCACTGTATGACTTTGAAGGAGATTTAAATAGCTAAAGAAGAAAGTAACAATGATATGATCACCAACAATACCAGGCCAAACATTAAATTTTTGTGCATACTGCGTGTGGTTCTCCTCCATATATTCTGGATTTACAAATCCATTCAGGCAGAATGTGGCTTCATTTGAGAATACAATTTGTCTAAGAAAAACTGAATTGTTGTTGATACATTCCCAAAACTGCATTCTTCCATCTGGATCGTCTCTGAAAGTTTCTGCAAAAGTTTGAATTTTATAAGGATGTTGCTTGTCACTTTTAAGGATTTTCACCACGGAACTTTGACTTATATTTAATTCTAAAGACAAAATTGTAGTGGAAACTTTTGTATTTTCTTGCACACGGAGTAGAGCATCAATGAAGTATTCTCATCGATTGTAAGTCTTTAATGCTGACAGTATGTGTAAGTATTTTTACGATCCTTGTCGCTGTTGTATGTGGAATGAATGCATATCATTAAATAAATTCACCGCCTTTCGTTGAGAGTTAGTCTTCATAGCCAACCATAATTAAAGTTAGAATTCTTTCTCTTTCTCGCAACATCAAATAGAATTATTTAACACACTAGATATCAGATTTAGTCCCTTAAATAACATGTTTCTGTATCAATAAATATGGTTCCATGAATATAAACAAAAGACAGTTTTTATGTTATTACTGACAAAACACAGTAAACAAAAGAAGCGTTTGTTTTTATTCACTGCCATTTTGTTATCTATTCAGGAACAACAAATTTATACAGAACTATCTAGTATGGGTAGTTTTTGAAAATCTCTTATTGATGATTAATTATAACTATACTTTCTTCCGGGCTGTTGTGCCGTGGTCTACTGGAGATGAGACTTCCAGACGTTTCGTCCACAGATATGGTGGATATCTTCAGTGGCGTGGACGAAGTCTCCTTGTATCAGGTATCACCGCGTCTAATACGTGTTCATTATTATTATTATTATTATTATTATTATTATTATTATTATTGTTGTTGTTGTTTAAAGATCGGTTAGGATTCGAGTGAGGTTAGGAGAGGTTAACAGGAAAAATACTTGCGAGATATCGCAAACGCGCCGTCATAAGTCAAGTGGAAAAGATCGCTTGCTGCCGGCCGAGGCCTGGAGTGGCTGTTGTAGGTATCAAACATGAACCCTGCGTGATACGTACAGGTTAAGTTGAGAAGGTAAGGGAATTTTGACAAGGAAAATTTTTATTGGGGAATTATTAGGAGTTTTGTTTCTTTAATCGTCGATTGTATGCGTTAAGTTGTTAGCTCGACCTCGTTCAGTTAGATGTTTCTCCAGTGGTTCTAGTTTAGAGTTGATTTGGACGATTTCGAAGAGGTAGTAGTATTTCCATATTTCGTTTTCTTGGGTTGCTTGGTGTCCTGAAAATGTGTTTGGATGTCTTCTCCAGTAAGGCGTGTTGTTGCATGGAGTTGAGTTAGTTGCGCTTGATGTTCTTCCAGTGTTGTGGGGATGGTGGTGAAGTTAATATGGTTGGTGAGGATGTTCTGTTTTGAGATTTCGCTTTTGGATTTCACGTCCTGAATATGGCGATTTAGGCTGTCAGTGAATTTGGAACTGATGATCTGATATTCAGTGAATGCCTCTTCAATTCTATGAAATATTTTCCTGAGCAGTGCAGATGAGCTGACGCAGTTGGTCAAGTATTTCCAGTGTAGTTTGCTGTAGTTCGCGGATCACGCCCTGCAGGAGATAGTTCTGTGCATTCTTGATCCGAATGTCCGTACGGGCAGCAGCGTCGGCGACGTTGGGCTCGATGGTGAGACGGTGGTGTTCAATTATGAGGCCGTCGGCAATGGCTGTCTTTAATCGTCGGCTGCATAAAGATCAGCCGGACCAAGGGTGTGAGTAAATTGCGTGCTGCATGGTAAGCTGGCGGTCAATGTCTTTGCGCGATGCTAGTGTGTTACGGATGAAAGGAGGCTCGTATCCTGGAACTTAATGATATATTAGGCGATCGCGGACTTTTCTGTTTTGCCCAGAGGTCTACAATTGCGATTCCGGCCGTGAAAACCTACGCTCCCTCTTATTGATCATTATTCGAAAATGTAAAAATATATTGAGCATTCATTTTAAAATAACAGAGTTGAAGTGCTTCTGGTAAACCGGAAATAGAAAAAAAAAAAAGTCTGTAATATGATGTTTAAGTTCTCAGTATACGGCTATCCCCTCACTGTCATTGTGGGACTATAGGGGAGGTATTTACACGATCTTATCATCTCTGGTCCGCCTAAGAAGGGTATATATCTTCTGACTTGATTTCACGAATGTTTTGCCTAGGACACCATGCTCCCTTCCTTTGACCATGAGTATTGGACTTCGGATTATCCGGTTACTTTAACCTTGCTATAGGGCTGGTCGTTTGTGCCTTCCTAATAACTATACTTGGCTCGTATATCCAAGATCCGCGGGTTCAAACCCGGGCAGGATCAATGAATTTTTAGGACGTAAAAAATCTAAGTATGACTTCCTTCGGAAGGGAAGTAAAGCCGTGGGTCCCGTGTCGTACATTTGCGGCACGAAAAATAACCTCAAGCCTGAAAGAAGAGCCCTCTGAGCAAAATTTGTCGGCCGTTTCACGCCCTGAATTGAATGGGACGCTGATGACCTGAGAAGTTAAAGAGCGTCAGTGAATAAGCAAAGTTAAAAAATTTCCAAAGAGTAAGCCACCGTCACACCGCACCAGCCCACCTCACTCTGTAACAGAACCAGCGGAATGGAAGTCCGTCACGTAGAAGCTGCGCAAAATAAGCGAATTTTCGAACGTAATTACAGAGCAGAGATATGGGAACCGCAGAAGTGCTTTTTAAATTTCTGTTTTCTAGTATACCCCACTGCTAATGGTCCGCTTTCGCTGATTTTCAGGAAATATTTTTCCTGTTTTATTTTAATGGTATGTACCAAGTTTCGTTGCGAAGAAACAAATATTGGAACCGTTACATTTTGAATTTCAGGCGAATCCACACTCCTAATGGCCCGATTTGTGTAATTTTCAGGCACTATTTCTCTTGTTTTATTTAAATGGAACATAACAAATTTCATCGCGAAAAAACAAAAATTGATGCAGTTCCAGAGATTTTAACACCTTAGGCTTTAAGTAAACTGCTACTCCTAATAGTCCATTATCGTTTATAAAGTTATTGCAACGGCATATACCGATTTTGTTGAGAAAAAAGAAAATTACGGCTGCTAGAGCGATTTTTATATTTTCGTTATAGGTTAACCCTCACGCGCAGTGGTTCAATATTGCTGATTAACGAACTCGATGAATTATTTGTTAATTAATGATTACATGTCGTTGAGGAAAGAGCAAAAATAAAAAATACTGTTTCATTGTCATTTTCCGTGCCTATTATTTTTCCACAATGCTTTCATGGATACCGCCGCAATTCCTTCGGAGTTTGCTAACAATGTTCAGCGCGAAGAAGACGTCCCATCTGCAAGAAAGGTTGTGGAATCTGTCATTTGGAAAGTTGGTGCCGTTTTACTAATTAATTATCTTCATAAGGGGAAACCATAACCGGAAAGCATTGTTCCAATCTTTTAAGCCAATTAGATGAAAAGTTCAAAATCCGATTTGCAGTTACCTGCTCACAAAAGTGTTTTTTACTCAAACTCTTCGTAACTGGTGAGCGTTTAGCACCCGTGCAGACCTTCCGGAAAACCATTGTAGAGACGGGATAATGATATGGAATCACTTTTGACATATGTTGAAAAATAGATCAGATAGTGGCAGGGAGGGGGTTTGGAGTTTTGTCGACCGCCCGCACTTCATCCCAAAAGGTAATTGTGCAACGCTTTCACTGTTTCCTTGAACAAGTTGCATACCCAGGTCTCCCCTGGTTACAATAAGAGCAATTTTCTTACCAGGGAACGGACACTCAAACAGGATGTGCGGGGCAAACTTCTCATTCTCGTTGCACGTTATACAAACGGGTTCATCTTTATAGAGCCCCACGTTACACAGAGGTTTCCTGAATTGAGCATGTTCATTAATTAACGCAGCTAGTTTCCCTATTCCTCTTCTGTCCAACTTTAGGAGACATGAGGAAAGAGCGTTGCTTGGACAAATTTCCACCAATCCATGTGGCAGTACGTTTACTGATTCCAGCCAGTAAACGGTGTATCAGTACCCTTTTTTACTAGGTGTCAACTTTTTTCAATTCCATAAGCGCCCCAGTACCCCGGCATCCACCTCAGCTCAAGCCTGTTGCGAGATGCCATTCCCATACCACCTGGTAAGCACTGTGAGGATGAGAATTGTTTACCTCATCTCTCGTATACGGAGAAATTTACAATTTTCTTGACCTTACCTCCGGCCATGTGTAACGGCTCTCTAGAAACCCAACTTGATGAACGATCACATCTTGCCTTACCGTTAATCAAGAACCAGTTTGTGTCCATGCAGATTTGTCGGGGTGAATGCCACTTTGTGACGTCATCTCGACGCTTGACCTGAGCAGGCTGTCGTTACTTTTAGCAACGGAAGAATGTACCTACCTGCTGTCCGGAGTACAGCTGCCGCTGCAATGAGAGCGATGAAGTGTCGAGGATGAGGTTCCATCGTGTGCCGATGTAATCGCTGACCGTCAGCCTTATATACCTCATAGCTGCCCACCACCCGCCTCTTCTCTTCATTGCCTGCTCTCATCTTCTCTACTCCCTTCATATTTTCTTTTCTTTCATCTTTATTTCATTTCTTTTCTATTCCCTTCTCTTTTAATTTCTCTTTCTCTTCTCTTTCATTCCTTTCCTCTTCAATTCCTTTACTTCTGTTTCTTGCCTTTTCTATTCCGTTTCCCTTCTCTTCTTTTCCTCTTCGTTTCTTTCTCTTTTCTTCCATTTCTCTCGTCTTCTATTTAGTTCCTCGTCTTTTCTCACTTACATCCCTTTTTTCTTTTCTATTCTTCCCATTTCTTTTTCCTTCTTTCTTCTACTGCTCTTTTATTCTTTCCTCTCTTTTCTTCTTTTTCCTCTTTTCCCTCTCACTTTCAAAATGGAAAAAATATTTCAGGAGAAGAAACAAAATAAGTAGCAGGTTAACCTTGGATTACCAGCTGTAATATCAGCGGACACAGGTTCAAATCTTGCCCGGATCAAGTTGTCCAAGTAGGAAAGTCAAATGCCCCCATACCTAAACTTCATTGACTCCAGGCGCGCAAGTTTGCATGATCAGCTCGATCGAAGGCGTGTTAAATAAAAATTTATATCGAGTTATTACCATCGCTAAATCATAATAGGAGGAGGTACGTAAACTAAGGGGATTCCTCTCCAAGTTGAACAACTTTAAAAATGAATATACAATCCAAACTATGACCTTATTAATTAACGAAATAAAATAAGTTGTGGCATTAGGGGAACAAAATTAGAATTCTTGCAATCTATAAGTATTACAAAAGGGAAATCACATTTTAGAATTATTATTATTATTATTATTATTATTATTATTATTATTATTATTATTATTATTGTTATTATTATTAACCACAAATTAATGGTATACTATTAATTAAATGAAACATATTACCATTGGTAGACAAAGCTATCTGTGTGGTTATTTTTAAACATTTTAAAATGTACCATGTTTATGAACTGAGCCCTTGATGTCATCTTTACATTCACTAAAATAGAGAGAAATAACAGAAAGTTTCGAGTTACGTTGCGTAGTTAAGATGATGTTCATATGTTTCAATAAAACAAAAACATGTTACTGTTTAAAAACAATTGCAATGTACAAAGCAAATATACATTATCGACAATATACAATCGAACGTTTCATCGATTTTCATTACCTTTGAAATTTAATTGAAATGTTACTGTAGTAAAAACATGTAACGAAAACATTTTCTGGAGGGTATTACATAGCGCTCTTACATACAAATATAATTCTCAAACACATATTAGATTAATATTTCACATTTGCTATCTTCACGACGATATGTTTGTTAAATATAAAACATATGCAAAGTTTTGAATACAGTTTATAATCTCAGTTAATTTGTCCTTTTATTTTAAAAAAAACGGAGAAAATTAAACGCAAGAGCGCTTTTTTAATTACGGTTTTCAAGTATTCCCCTATTTCTAATGGCCCTATTTCCCTAATTTTCAGAAACTATTTTTTCTTGTTTTATTTAAATGATTTATACCTCGTTTTGTTGTGAAAAATGGAATACTGGTGCCGCTAGATCGACTTTTAAATGTTGGGTTTTAGGTTAATGCCCATTCCTAATGGCCGGATTTATCTAATCTTTGGAAACAATTTTTCTTGGTTTATTTAAATGGTATATACCGAGTTTCGTGCGATAAAACGAATATTGCTACCGCTAGAGTGATTTTTCAATTTTGGGTTTCAGTTAAACCCCAACTCATCCCTAATGGTCCAATTTTGCTGGTTAATGAACTCGATGAATTGTTTGTTAATTGAAAGCTATGTAGTGAGTTTCTTTGAGAAAAAAAAAGTGCTGCCCCTATAACGATAATAGACACATATATACAGAATGTTAATGAACTATAATTTCAGAGTGTAGAGATATCATACATATAAACAATTTGGGATAGAAATGTATGACCTAACTGCTCCAATTTCGAAGCTATAGCTATAAGGTTCTAACGAGCCAGTACGCCACTGGCTAATGAAGATGCCCCCCTCGAAAGCATAAGAGAAGTTTCTGAACGTATAACCCTGCCGCAATGGTTATGACATTAGCTTTCGAGTAAGAGATAGTCATTTGTTTTCCAGTTCGAAACTCGTTCATCACTTTTTAATGTTTTCTAAGTAGGGCCTATTTATACAGCTTTTAGCCTACGTTTTAAGTTGATATTTCAATTTATACACTTAAATCTTAACATACCAAGCTATATAATTACAACCTTTGCATACAAAAAGTAGAATTATGGGAATCTTAATGAGTTGCGTGTCGTATATTCAAAGATTACCTAAAGTTCATTTATAATTGTAGTGTGCTTATCGCAGCACTTCATATTAAATTTGGGGGGGGGGGATGATAAGCATGACAAGAATTGAACCCGCGGCTTGAGGAACATCAGCTTTTGCATCAACATTACGCCATATCGACAGTTAAAGAGCTCCCTCTAGAATAGGCGACATAATGGGAAAAGACAATTAATAGATGTTCAGTGTCGCACTGTCAAATGATTAGTTCGAGATTTGAGGGATTTTTATGGCATTAAATCTTGAAAACGCTGATAACGAGCTGCGGAAAATCGATATTTCTTCTCTCGCAAGGCAGCTTTAAAGACTTTTACCCGGCTTGGCTTTAACACCGACTTATCGGCATCTGATGCAAAAATATTTAACACCGTTCAACTTCGTTATGTTTAGTTATGTGGACCATACATTGCCTATCTCAAATTGACATCTGTGAAAGAATTTGGGTATAGTTCATTAACATTATATATATAATTTTTTAATTGTCATTTTCAGTGCCTAGCAATTAGGATCGATGAATATTTTAAGAAAATGTTCAAAAATCTTCTCATGTGTGTAACTGCAATAGCTACATTCCTTCAGAATTCGTTAAATGTGAAAATTATGTGTTCTATATAAAAATCTAATTTTAAATGTTATGGAAATACTTCGTTCAAATTATTAAGTTTTTAAGAATAATAAAAACACCGCCCAAGGATTTTTTACGAAACCTATCAGCCTTTTGAAATGTAAAAATAGAAAATTTGTTGATATTTTTCTCAAAAGACCTGAAGCTCTAGGAACTGAATCCGCCACGTTTGACGAAAGCAGTTGACTTTGTTTCTCGTTCATGCAGAGACACCGCAACGGTCAGATGGAAATAACTCGGCGTATAAATGAGGAAGCAGCAGCCAGAACTGGTTCTTTATTACTTCCTTTTTTCTTCTTCTTCACTTTTCGTTTGTTTTTCATCAGTTCCGCGATCGTGTTTTATTACACACATTGGCGAGAATCTCGCTCTTATTTTGTTTTATACAGCGTTGCTAAATGTAAGTGCTTTAACAGTAAATGCTATAGTATATAATAGTAATATGCAAAACTTGGAAGTTCAGAAAATTATTGTTTGAAATAAACACCGAAATAAAGCGCTTAAAATACTGAAAATAGGATTTTATTATGAAAACAGAGATTAATATCACCCATTATTACTAAAATATGTATTTAAGATACTTAATAATTTCTTTATCACACAATTAGAGTACTTAAATTTACTTTTCTTGGTTACAAGCAACAACAAGATGATTTTTTAAGGTAGCAACTGTCATAGTCAGCCGCTTGTCAGACAGAACATTTTTCATTATGGAAAAAGAACGTTCTACTTCCACTGAAGTGATTGGAGCATATTTAAAACAAGATATTTCGGAAGAACTCATGCCAGTTACAACAGAACATTCACCTTTCAGGACATCATAGAAATGTTGATCAAGACAAAGTAAAGTAGTTTTGAATAGTCCTGGCGAATGAACAAAAGATGCGCAGTGGTTTCTGCTCGATTTCATTTTCTGTTTATGCGTTTATAGGGGAAACAGGTTTGTATTTCTCTTATTTCCGTACTGAACACATTGTAGGGACGGTTTATTGTACAGCTGCACCGCTCTCATCTTTCTCGCTTGCAATTGTTTGTTACATTTATGTAGCTGAGAAGTTACCCCATGAGACATTTCCTAGAATTGTCTCGCGCTAGCAATACAAGGTCACTCGCCAGGACTATTCGAAACTACAATACTTCCCTCATCCTATTTCTCGATATTTGTATGCCCGAGATAACCGTGCGTTTCCATTCGCTAATGAAGTTTGTGCTATTTAAAGAGCTTAAGTGAATGGGTTGAAGAGAAAGTTGTCTTCTTGAAAATAACAAACGTATAAAAATACCTAAATCGATTTTTTGTGAAAGGAACATGCCCATTAATTTTATAACTTTTTTTCACTTTGATATATTAAAATTCTTTATGTAATTTTTAAAATGCGCAAATAATCGCAGAAAAAACCATAACGATTAAATAACAAACGATTCGTCGAGTTCGTTGACCAGCAAAATTGAACTATTGGGTTTGGGGGTTAACCTAAAGCAAAAAAAGTTTTTAAACTCCTCACAAGTTGGAACAGTTTCTCTATCCGGATATTTCATTGCAAATCGCCTTCTCTGCAAGAACCCGTTTGCACATTATATGTAGTACATAGAAACCTGCTGTTCAAGACCGTATTTATGTAATGGCATGACTAAAGGAAGAACAATTAGCACATAAGGACAGAACCATGCAACTCATGAACAATCCCGGACAGACCTTCCTTAAAATAATTACAAGTTGCAGTACGCAGCCACGTTCTTCGGCCCGTAACCCAAATAACCTTATTGTACCTACTAACACAAGGAAAATTTTAAATGATTATAGAATGAAAACTACTCATGCTAAAACTATGCGGTTTCGATGTACATGTTCTCTCTATTTATCCATAACGTGTAAAACAAAATTACATTTTGAGGTGTGCACAATAAAAACTTCTCTGCAGCTTGGCCTTGGCAACATTATACCTCAGTTATCAAATCGCTTCTCATTCCAAAACAACGTAAACTATACATTTAAACAAAACACACACTTCACTTGCAGTGATAAACATTTAAATAATTTGTAGTTAGTAAATTTTATGTTTATTGTTTATTTACAAACACATATTTATTATCAATGTACAAAAACAAAATAATTATTTCCGTATACAGAATTAGTTAAAAGTTCTGCACCACTTAAATAATTTTTTAATCATGTTGTTCAGTGATGTAAAACACGGTGTAAGGACATGTCTGAAAATAACTACAACTTTTTCCAATATATGTTTACATTTTCGAAAAATGTTCATTAAGAGTTTTTCAAATAATATCTACACTAGAAATACCTGCATAAATTTATGTTGTTAAATCAAGAAAATAAAAAAGTGTAGCAAATAATAAACTGCTCCTTCCTTAATAAAAACAAAACAAAGCTCAATGTCTGAATGCTATGTTCAACCTGGAAGCCCTCCGCTGGTTGACAGTGTTGCCAGTGGATCGTAGAAACTATTTAACTAATGATTTAACCTGGCTTTAGGAATGTCTTGCACTTGATATTCCAGATCTTCTAAGTTTTAGGTCTTTTTCGATATACTACCGAATTCAAATGGCCAACAATAAGAAGTCCAAAGGCTACATATCTGGGGATCTAACTGGCCACTCTATGTGACTCTTCTACCAATCCATTGATGTGGGAAAACCTAGTCTAAGTGCTGACGATAATTGACTGAATGTGCAAACAAATTTGTGACAGCTGATAATAAGTGATTTTGAAGCAAATCCAAATATATTTATTAGCATTTAGCATTTCTCTAAAGAAGAAAGGACATGATCACCAACAATACCAGCCCAAATATTAAGTTCTTGTGGATATACTGCATGTGGTTCTCCTTCATCATTATGGGCTTAACTAACGTCTGACCAGTATCAGCAGTTGTGTCTGTTGACAAATCCATTCAAACATAATGTGTCTTCATCTGAGAATACAGTTTGTCTAAGAAAAACTGAATTGTTATTGAGTTGAATTTTATAAGGATGATACTTGTCACTTTTAAGAATTTTCATCACAGCACTTTGGTTCATTTTTGCTTCTAATGACAAACTTTTGGCTTTTCTTGCACACGGTGGGGAACATCCAATGAAGTATTTTCATCATTTGCACTTTTCCGGCAACCTGATCTTGGAAAGTTCTTTACGTTTCCAGTTTAAGTAAATTTCTGTGCCATCCTTCTTACTGTTGTATGTGGAATTAGATTGCAATCTGCATGCTTACCATTAAATGAATTCACAGTCTCTTGATGAGATCGTCGCCTGTTTCCATAGCCAACCATAATTAAAATTAGAATTCTTTCCCTTTCGCTCAACATCAGATAGAATTATTTAACCCACTAGATGTCAGATTTAATCCATTAAATAAGACGTTTCTATATCAACAAACTTGGTTCCATGGATATAAACAAAAGACAGAACTTATATTATTACTGACAAAAAACAGTAAACAGAAGAAGCGTTTTATTATTCACTACATTTTTTTGTTTTCTTGATTTAGCAACAGTAAATTTGTACAGAAGTATCTAATTTTTTTAAAGCACTTAATGCACATTATTCAAAAATTTAAAAATACGTTTAAAAATAATAGAGGTGGAGTACTTCTTGTTAACTGGAAGTAGAAAAAATTTGTTAATACCACTGAACCATATGCTTCAAAAGTTATTTAGGTGGGGTGCAACTATTAACTAACCATATAAAGCAACTCATCTTATAATGGCATCTACTGCTATTTGGATTTATATGTTAAATAATTATATTAACAAAGTATAACCACCAGTATGGAATAAAATGCAATCTTCTATGATTAATATGAGAGACAGAAAATGGGCTTTACAATTATTTTATGTTAAAGGAATGATGAATGAATAAGGAATGATTATAGTTTTTTACAGACATAATTTCTTGTGCTTTAATTTAGCTTTATAATATTATGTTAGCTTAATGTACATGTGGTTCTATTTTCATTGTTGTCACTTCCAGTTCCCGTCTGTGAGCCTACAGCAAAATGGAGGTGATATGCGACAATAAGGATGCTATAAGAATGTATTAAATGTGTTCTCACTAACTCCACTTACTTATATAACACTAGTATCTGTTTTGGGTGTATCACTTCCATCATCAGCTGATGATCGACTACTCGATTTGGTGGCTGGATCCCAAGGTGTTTCTGTTGCAGCCTCTGATAGTTTAAATAGGAACTTGCTGAGTTCATCCATGGGTGGAACATCAAAATTCTTTAAGTTTTTTTTTATGATGAAATTTTTTTTCCAAGTTGATAGTCCATCGAGTTGTGAAGTTCTTTCAGTAGCCTTAGCCTCTGGTTTAATTGATTTTGAATCCAAAATTGAGCTGCCAATTATCAATTTGTTTAAAATGATTATTCCTAATTTTTTTTCTCTAAATTTCTCTTTGTTTTTCTGATGTATCTCTGATCACAATTCTGCACATTTAATTTCATAAATTCCTTATTTTTGTTCTATTGGTATGCTGTATTTTATTGCGGAGCCTAGTAAATTTTTATATTATATTTGTTCTTTGGGGTTAACATTATTCCATATGCTTTGCTTATCCTCTTAAATTTGTAGCAGAAAATTGGGTGGTATGTGAAACTTTTGAATTTGTATCATTCCTGAGATTCTTCAGTGTGGAAACCTCTCTTATAGTTTTTGTCTTTTAAATTTTTTGATATTTTTTATTACTGCATCTTTGTTGAAACTATTGACTATTGCTGTATTTATTATCTGTTCATGTTTTGTACTCTGTTTCTGTGAGTGGGATGTTAATTATTCTGAGTGCCAAGCTGTAAAATATTTTTGCATAATTGTGTGGAGTGTGGTTATAACTATTATTTTTTGTTTTTTCTTTTCTATGGATTCAAAAGTTCGGTCTGTTTTAATTTTTAAATATAGCAATGGAACCACCCATTTTTCTTCTTTTCCATGGTGAACTGTATACATTTATGTTATAAATTAAGGAGTTTCAGAGCATCTATTGAATGTTTTTTCAGTATTATTGCAAATATGTTGTTCACATATCTATACCATGTCTTGAAAATTAAAGGGAAGGCTTTGATGATGTGTATTTCAAAAGGATCTCATGAATAAATCTGCAAGAAACGGAGACAAGGAGGTTTCCCATTGCTAGGGCAGAAACTTGGTAAATTTTTTGGTTAAAACTGAAGGAATTTTGTTGAATGTAATCTTTAGTAATCTTTTAGTTATAGTAATCTTGTATTTGTTCTGTTTGTAAACTTAAGGAGGTAAACTATTTCTTTAACATTTGCCTAAGATTCTCTATTGGTATGTTCGGGGATAGTGCTTTTACATCAAAAGATACCATTACATCTTATCTTACAATTCTGATACTTTGAAATTTTTCATCTAAATAAAATGAATTTTTTACACTAAAGCTTTGATATTTTAAAAGGGTTGAAATTGTCAATTAACATTTTTGCTATATTGTATGTGGATGAATTGATATTGTTAATTATTAGTCTCATGCTGTTACCATTTTTATGGATTTTAGGAAGAGCATAAAGTCTAGGTACTATTGTCTTGTTCTAATATCTAAAGGCATATATATGATATTCAAAGAATGGTTTATCAGCATGTTGTAACTGCACACATAATTGTAACTGGGCAATACTATAGAGATGTCCTGGAAACTCTGAAAGGTCATATCACACCACATTTCCATAACACAATGGTTGCTGAATAACTCACAAAATGGCATGTCATTTATCATCCCTATAGTCCATATTTAGCCCCATGTGACCTTTTCCTTTTCCCGGAATTGAAAAAAAAATCTTCTGGGAGACATTTTCCAACATGAGAAGCAGTAGTTAGTGATTGCATTCATTGGGTACTACTATCAGAAAGTTCATCAAAATTATGAGGATAAGTAAAGGTATATTGTCAAAAAATATTATCATTCTTTATTGAACAGCCTTCATAGTTTCTATAACACAGATTGGTGTTGTCATAAATAGGGAGGCTATGGTCCACATAAGAATTAATTAATTTTATGAACTTTATGACATTATACTTTTCCATTGTCTATTGCAATACTACAAATATAAAAATAAAATTTAAAATAGAACTTACATAATGAAGCCAATCATATAATTGATTTAGTTGAACTACACACTCTTAATCTAAGTAAGTGAAGCATTAAGAGTATGTAGTTCAACTAAATCATACAAAATGTCTTATGTTTTTCCTATGTGCTTTATAAACTTATCACAAAGTATAAGTTCTGAAACTGGTGCATAGCTATAATGTCTTTGCAATTTTTAAATCAACAAATGTACATTTAGTGTCACTATTGTCAACAGTGTTCATAGAGAAGTTTTGAATGTTTTTACATTCTTCTGGAATCATCCATTTGTGATCTTTTATTGGAACAGAACAGTCCCATCCATCTGAAATACAATCTATGTGTTACTGCTGAATTTGATTTCCTGCAACATTGATTGCAGTGAAATTTAATTATATATATATTTCTAAATAAAATGAATTTATTCCCATGTAAATTATATATATTTACTTCCTGTAACTTTAACTGCCAATTTTATTTTCTCCTGGTTTAGTTGGACATATTTTTAATGCAGTTTTGACTGTGTAATGTTTATTGTACAATATTACAGTATACTTCCAATTTTTTACATTCTGCAGTTCAAATATATAATGTAAAAAAAATATTAGGTATGTAAAGGGTAAGTCATTAAGTAAGTTACAAATACATAGATAACTTAAACCAATAATAGTACTGATTTGAAAAATACTTTTATTTCTTAACATAACCTTCCATTTGTCCCATCTTTTCACAAACCCCTGAAATTCAGCAGCATCAAATTCTTTGGGTTGTAGCCAGAACCATGCTGTGACTTCCATTTCTACAACTTTATTTGGAAAAAGTTCACCTGAAAAATGGTGTTTAAGAGGGCCAAACAAATGAAAGTCACTTCAAGCAAGGTCGGGCCTATATGGAGGATACTGGAGGAGTTCCTACTTGAAATTTTGGAGTGTCTCATTTGTCTTGTTGGCAGTGTAATGATGCACCTTGTCATGCAAGTCCTTTTGCTTCTGTTGACTGGCCTTAGGAAGTTTCCTGAGGGTTCTATAACTAAGAGTCAGCATTTACAGTCTGTCATTGAGACTGAAATGTAGTCGGCAGTATGCCTTCATAATGCCAGAAAACTGTAAGCATCACTTTCCTGGCAGATGGTGTCACTTTAAACTTTTTATTTTTTTGCAGGCTATGCAGGATGTTTTCACTGCAATGATGCTTACTTTGTCTGTAGCTGCACCTGCGACAGTTTGGGTTAGCATATCGTATCCTTCATTGTAGTAGTAATTAAGATGCTGTAATGTCAGATCCATTCTAGTATTTTGTGTTGTGTTGTGGGATTTGCATCAGGGCACCCATCGTGTACATAATTTGTAAAAAGTTAACCTGTCATTCATTATGAGGTAGGCCATGCTATGTGAACAACCAATAGCAGTGGCTATAGTGTCTACAGTTATTCTTCTGGTCCCTCAGATTAAATCTGCAACAGAATCTAAATTCACCCCTGTGGCAATTTCTGCTGGTTGGCCGATACAGTGTTTGCTTTTGATATATATCATCTCTTCAGAGAACTTGTGCACCCAGTTATAAACAGAAATTCTCTGAAGACTGTGTGTATATTGACCAGTCAATAGATATTTCCACAGAGGCAAATTTGCAACAAGTTCAAAGACTTAATCCAAACAGACAGAAGTATAACTATAGACGCTATAGACACTGCTATTGGTTGTCCACACTTATCTCATAATGCATGACAGGTTAGATTTTTACAAAGCCTGTGCATGAGTGCTATATGTGCTGACCTAACAATATAAAATACAAAGAAAGGGCCTGACATTACAGCATCTCAATCTATACATGATATGTTAGCCTAAATTGTCAGGTGATGAGTCTTGGGTTCACCATTACCAATTGGAGATGAATAGTGTGGAAACATCCTGCATCGATAAAAAAAAGTTTAAAGTGACCCCATTCCCCAGAAAAGATGCTCACATCTTCTGGGATCATGAAGGCATACTGATCAATGGATTTCAGCCTTAGGGACAAACTGTAAATGCTGACTTCTGCTGTAACAATCTCAGAAAACTTCATAAGGCTTTCAATAGAAGCAACCAAAACTCCTCATCAAAGACATGTTGCTTTTGCATGACAATGCATGTCCCCATACTGCAATAAAACAAATGAGATGCTGCAGAATTTCAAGTGAGAAGTCCTCAACCTTCCTCCATATAGCCGCAAGCATGCTCCTAGTGACTTTCATTTGTTCGGCCTTCTTTAACATCACCTTTAGGATGAACATTTTTCCAATGATGAAGATGTAGAAAGAGAAGTTACTGCCTTGTTTTGACTGCAGCCAAAAGAATTTGACACAGCTGGATTTCAGGGGCTTGTGAAATGATGAGACAAATGGGAAATGATGGTGAGAAATATTGTTTTTTCAAAGCAGTACTCTTACTTATTTACGTTATATATGCATTTTAACTTACATAATGACTTACCCTGGTATATAGCTAAAATTTTCTCTTTTTTACAATTATATATAATTTTAAATACACAGTGTAAAATATGGCAATATATTTTAATAGTGCAACTATAATAAACATTACACAGCTGAAACTACACTCAAAAATATTCCAATTAAACCAGCAGGAAATAAAATTGCTAGTTAAAGTTATAGAAAATAAATTTTATATGGGAATAAATTTGGAAACCAATATTTTATTTAGAAATATACATATAATAAGTTAAATTTTCACTGCAGTCTACGTTGCAGGAAAATCAAATTAAGCATTTAAGTTGTAGCAGTATTGTATGTAATGTGTTTCAAATTTTACATGTGTCTAGATGTCAACAATCTATATGTATGCGCTATGTGCAGAAACTAGCAGTAAAAGATAACAGATGGATGATTCCAGAAGAATTATAAAACATTCAAAACAATATTATGAACATTGTTAGAATAGTGACACTGATCATACATTTGTTGATTTAAAAGTTCCAAAATAACTACTTGATACATTTAATGACTAAGCCTCAATATGATGATCTATTGGACTATGATTGATAAAGGATTGGAGCCTAAGCCATCAAACATAACACTGAAACTTATGTATACATTATACATTAAATACTACGTACATATATACACTTTGGATTAAATGTTTTTGAAAGGATGTATTAAGCTCACAGTAAAATTTACCAAACTATACAAAGGAGTAAAATATGTAAAATTTATTTAAGCTAAACTTAAGACATGAAGCAAAAAAAAAAAATGTTTTGTAAAGAATTTTTCAAACTGATGAATAACAAGTAGCATGTATGATAATCAAATGGAAAATGTAAAAACTATGCAAACGTTAATGTTAGAAAAACATATCACAAATGCTCAAAACTTGTTAATTCCAGTCTCTATCAGTACAGGACTATCATCAACAGAAACATTGTTCTTATCCATGGTAAAAACAAATAAATTTATCTAAACAAAAAAAAATATATGGAGGATTTTGTACAATATCTGTATCAAAATTACTCAATTGCAAAGTTTACTAGGACTATGTAAAAATAAATACAATAAAGTGAAACTTCACAAACAGAAACAGATTCATTGTATGATTTAGTTGAACTACACACTCTTAATGCTTCACTTACTTGTCATAACATTTTGTTATGACAAGTAAGTGAAATGTTATGAGCAAGGATTATATAGAACTACTTTACCATTTTTTGATTGACTGCCATTATAAGTTTATTTTTCAATATTTTCATGTTCAATCAGATTAAACTTTTTAAACAGATTGGTAACCTCATAGAAACCATTGAAATGCTTCTGATCTAGAAACCTATCACGAGTAAGAGGACCAAATGAACCAGAAAGACCCTATCAGCAAAGTATGAGATTCCAGTGACATCTGCACCAAATACAAAACCATTATCCCTAAGAGCTGAATAAAGCAACCCAGTGTAAAATTTCATAATCTCATAGACTTCATCAGAGTTCATTTTAGGATTTAACATTGTTTTCATAATTGGTATATCTTGGTGTATAATTGGTGTTTTCATAATCTAAAAAACACTTTGTCATGTCTATATTTACTCTCTTACAGCCACCTTGGAGCAGTTATCAATATTTTAGGTCTTCTTGTATCTTATATTTCAGATTTTTCTTTTTCACGATAGAACAATTGTGTATAACGAGAGACTTACACACATATAGAATCTGCTTCATTGATGAATGGAAAATCTTTTACAGATGTAACTTTGATTTCTGAAACACAGATAAAACGATTGACATGGTTATATACTGCAATAACAAAACAATGCAAATTACTATTTAAAAAATGTTGAAAAATTAAAAACAATCTGAATGATTGAAAGTTGGAACCTTTTGCTATCAAAACTCAGCAGATATATTTTATATATACATCTAACCTGGTAAGAAATATGGGTAGATAAAAACAAAAATGTAAATCATCTAATGCAGTTATGGAAATATTAATGCAATTTCATGATACATTAGTTAAATTCCATGGAACTCAAAAACTTAAATTGCATGTTATATGAAGCAGCATCTTATCCTGTCTAAACCTGGAAAATATCTGTCATGCAGGGGCATCTAAACTAAGCAACCTCACCTTGTTCTTAACTTTTAATAAAACTGAATATATAATTCCAATTAGAACTTATTAATTAATGAAATGAAATAAGTTATATCATTACTGTGTGGTATTAAGGGAACAAAATTAGAATTATTGCAATCTATAAGTATTACAAAAGAGAAACCACATTGTTGTTGCTGTTATCATCATCATCATCATCGTCGTCATCATCATCATCATCATCATCATCATCATCATCATCATCATCATCATCACCCTGAGATTAAACCACAAAAATTAATGGTACACTATTAAATGAAATATATGACCACTGATAGACAAAGCCACATTGTGCGGGTACTTTTAAACATTTTTAAATGTAACCATGTTTATGAACTGAGCCCTTAATATCTTCACACTCACTAAAATACAGAAAAAGAACAGAAAGTTTCGAGTTACATTGTGTATTTAAGATGATGTTCATATGTTTCAATAAAATAAAAACATTTTACTATTTAAAAACAATCGCAATGTACTGGGCAAATATACACAATCTACAATATACATATAACATTTCATAAATGTTCACTTCCTTTCAAATTTAATTTAAATGTTTTTGTATTAAAAGCATAAAGCGCTCTTACATACAAATATAATTCTCAAACACGTATTAGATTAATATTTCACATTTACTATCTTCACGACGATACTTTTGTTAAATGTAAAACATAAGCAATGTTATACAGTTTATATGCTGAATTAATTTCTCGTTTTATTTTAAAACAATATAGATAAAATTAAATGCAAGAACACTTTTTAAATTCAAGTATACTTTTACTCCTAATAGTCCATTTTCTAATTTTCAGAAACTGATTTTCTTATATATTTAAATGGTATATACTGAATTTTGTTGTGAAAAAACAAATTCACATTGCTAGAGCAATTTTGAAATTTTGGGTTTCAGGTATACCTCCTCTCCTAATGGCCCAATTTCTATGATTTTCAGGAACTATTTTTCTTATTTTATTTACATAGTATATGCATAGTTTTTGATGAAAAGGCAAATGGTGCCTGTAGAGTAAATTTTAAATTTTGGGTTTCAGGTAAACCCTACTCTTAATAATCTGATTTCACTGATTTTCATAAAAATTTTTCCTTGTGTAATTTAAATTATATATGCTAATTTTTGTTGTGAAAAAAAACAAATATTGGTGCTGTGAGAGCGATTTGTAAATTTTGGATTTCAGGTAAACCTCCCTCAAATTGACCTGATTTCCCTTTTTTTCAGAAACTGTATTTACATGTTATATCGGAGCTTAGTTGCAAAGAAACAAATATTAATGCTGCTAGAATGATTTTAAAAACGGTGGGTAACCCCCCCTGCTATTAGTGCAATTTTACTGATTTTCAAAAACTATTTTTCTTATTTCATTTCAATAGCATATTTCCACATTTCTTTAAAAAAGTTTAAAAGTTACTGCCATTAGACCGATTTTTAAATTTTATTTTAACCCTCACTCCTCTTTTTTTGGTAACCTCCCACTCACAATAATCAGATACTTTTTACAATTATTTTTCTTATTTGATTTAAATTGTACATGCCGAGTTTTGTTGTGAAAAAACAATTATTGGAACTTCCAGCAATTTTTAAATTTTGAATTTCAGATAAACCCCCCCTCCTAATTCTTTATTTTCATAAACTATTTTTCTTGTTCTATTTAAATGGCATATATGGAGTTTGTTGCCATTTTCCGTATTTTATTTCAATGATATACACTAAGTATTCATTAATATTAATGTGAAATATATTATTAAATATGTTCATCTTATAGGTATTATTTGGCATTTTCAAAAGTTGCGACCGCTAAAGAGAAAACACACAAGCATATATATCATCGACATATCAGCATCTGAAGCCAAACAATAAAACTGCGTGATGTTTAGTTGTGATCTATCTAAAAGCGCTTATATACAACGTCTGTATAATCTCTGAAATTATTTTGGTGTAACCCAATAACGTCTTATATATTAATACAAAAGTTCACAGTAATGGTTATGTTTAGTTGTGGACCATACGTTACATTGCCTATCTTAAATAGCTTAATTATGACATCTCTATATTTACCTATATATCCATATATTAATTATGTAATCTAAAATTTACTTTTTTTCAGATTATGAAAGAGGCAAATCAAGATAAAAGAGCCCGTGATTATGAGGATAGATTTGAATTAAAGAGAAAATACGTTTTTATTTCACCATGCACAACAATTAAACATTGTTTCTAAAATTCTGCTAATATTGTCCCAGTCTTTGTGCACATGAAAACATATAAAGAATTTAAATTAACACAGAAGGAATAAAGCGAAATTAAAAAATCAATTTTTAATACCCACATTTTAGAAACGTTTTTAATTAAAAAAAAAAGTATTACAAAGAACAATGTAATTGTATGGTATTATCTTATTTGTAAGTTTATAGCCACATTTGTCGGCCGTTTCACGCCCTGAATTGAATAAGACGCTGATGACCTGAGATGTTAAAGAGCGTCCGTAAATAAACCAAATCAACAAACTTAAATTAGAGAAATATATATTTTATTACTTTGTATTTTTCTGTGTTATTTCATCCATTAATTTAATAAATTAAGCAACCATCAAGCATGTGTATGCCATCGAAATCTAATAATAATTGTTATCCAATACACGCATTCCGAAATATTTACTATTGACGCTAAAATTTGTCACCAGGTTGACGAATATGTTGGGACTTCCTGCTCTTGTGAATTAAAGCCTGGGCCCTCTTTCACCCTACTACAGTTACAGTGTAGTTACCGTAATTCCACCAATTGTAATGCACTTTGTTTCCCGAACATTTATTTATTCCACAATGGTCGAATCGTAAAATTTTGTCATTATTCACTTGTCAAAATTACTAGTGTAACAACTCTATCTAAGCTTCGAGAAGACTCCGTGGACTGTTTGTTGATGCGATTTTGTTTACCCGGCATGTATTTAAAATCGTATATTCAAGCCAATAAATAGCATTATATCTACCACATTGAAAAGAATCTCTAGTGTTCAAAACAAAGTAACAGTGCTACATTTAACTAATGAGTATAAAGAAGTAATATATAAGCAATTCTCCGACAAATTATGAATAAAGACAAAGTCAAAACGTGGAAAATAATAATGCAAATTGTGAAAGCTTTGGGGTTAATTACATCGGGACTTGTTTTGGCCAAACATCAAGAAAGCTACAACGGTAAGTGCTTTTATTTTTTATTCACATTCGCCTTTCATATTATTATATACAAATAGCTTAGTTTCTATGACCTTTTTTCAGGTTAAAATAGAGTTCTTGACAATTCAGGAAGTACATGTAATGCATCTGGGACCACATGTTGCACAAATAACCCTTGTTGAGCTTTATAATTTCAATGCGTCGAATTTAATTGACAGATTCAATACCTAACCTAAAATATGTACACTATTATGTAAATTCGCCATTCGAGATTCAGAGCTAGAAGTTGCAATACGCAATATTACAATACCAAATGTTTCGTGAAACAGAATACTGATAAAACAAAACAGCACGTTGATAATATCAGTCTGCCAACCCATTAACTAGTAGTTTACGATCGCAAGTTCTAGAAACACACACTTATAAAATAAACAAGTAATACTAGAATGAAGACTAGTTTTGCTGTATCAGGGGCTTCGTGAAACAGAGCATTGCGATCGTTTTCTTATACAAGCTACCGCAATAATACAACTTTTATGTGGAATCAAATTCCCCTGAATAATTCTGACCAAACAACCCTAAAAGTTCCAAGTTCATTCTTTTTCACTACTGGAAAATCATAAAAACACTGAAAAGTGTTCTGCCGAATAATAATTAATTCTGATACTAAAACAAATCGAATGACCTTTCTCGTTGTTATTCATATTATTTGAGGTTATGTTGGACTCCTCTTATGTGGTAAAATGTTGCCTAGAAAACGAATGCAGAAAAAGTAACAAATCGAGATTGAATTTGTGCATTGAAAATTGTTCATGAATAATTGTTTAATTCGTTTAGTAATTTGCAAAACGCCACTCATATCTCTTTGCGATATTCTCCTTTACTTCCCCCACTTGAGTATCATATGGTAAAGGTGGGAAAATACAATATATGCTTTTCAGGGAACTGCCGTTTACGTAATTATAAAACTGAGCTACCCTCGCCAGCTCCTACTTAATATTTTAGAATACCGAAGAATGTAAGCTAGTGGGGTTGTACCGTGAAATGTATGTGCTTGTGTTATGAGTCCGTTAATCGCAATTAAAGTTTTTTCCTCAACGAAACTCGGCATATAAGCATTAAAATTAACAAACGATACGTCGATTTCGTTAATCAGCCAAATTGGATCATTGGGATTGGGGGGTAACCTAAAACGATAAAACAAAAGCTACAAATTGCTGTAGCGGCCGAAATTTTTGTTTCTTCTCAACGAAACTAGGTATATTTCTTTAAAATGAATTGATAAAAATAGTTTCCAAAAAACAGGGCAATCCAGCCATTAGAAGTTGAGTATACCTGAAAAACGAGTGGGGTTAAATCGAAATTTAAAAATAGTTCTAGCGGTCACAGTTTAACTTTTTTTAGAGGAAACTCGGTAAATGCAATTGAAACAAAACAGGAAAAATATTTTCTGAAAATCAGTGAAATCGGGTTATTAGGAGGGGGGTTACCTGAAACTCAAAATTTAAAAATAAGTCTAGCAGCATTGATATTTATTTTTTCGCAACGAAACTCCATATACAAATTTTAAATAAAATAATAAAAATGGTATCTGGAAATCAGGGAATTCGGGCAATTAAGAGTGGGAATTTATCTGAAACCCCAAACTTAAAAGTTGCTCTAACAGCACCAATATTGTTTTTTTTTTTTTTTTTTTTTTTGCTTTTTTTTTTGTTTTTTCCCACAAAAAATCGACATGTACCATTTAAATTAAGTAAGAAAAATAGTTTCTAAAAATCAATTGTTAGGCGTGGGGGTTTATTTGAAAAACGGGTAGGGGCTAAAGCGAAATTTAAAAATCGCGCTAGCGGCCACAATTTTAAATTTTTTAAAGGAAACGCTATATGTGCCATTTAAATAAAATAAGAAAACTAGTTTCTGAAAGTGAGTGAAACCATATTATTTGGAGTGGTGATTTACTGAAAATCAAAATTTAAAAGTTACACTAGTGAACCATTTGCTTTTTCACAACAAAACTCCTTATATAACATTTAATTAAAATAAGAAAAATAGTTCCTGAAAATGAGGAAAATCGGGCAATTAGGCAATAGGGGTAGATATACCTGAAACCCAAAATTTAAAAATAACTATAGCAACACCAATATTTATTTTTCCACAAAAAAACTCCACATATGTCATTTAAATAAAATAAGAGAAGCAGTTTCTGAAAATTAGGAATATTGGACCATCAGGAGTGCGGGTATATTTGAAAACCGAAATAAAAAGCGCTCTTGCGTTGAATTTTCTCTGAAATGTTCACTAAATCAATATGACTTAATACAAAAATTAGGAACTAGCACGCTGATATTGATTTACTTCCAACTATAAACCATAAAACTGCAAGTTAGTAACGCGATGAAATTAACACACGAAGCTCAGTTTGTCTACTATCGATACCTACCTTGGGGTCTGGTCTGACCCTTGCTAGTATCACTTCTCGGATATGACTTGTGCACAAGACAGACGACTGCAATAAAAACTTATTGACATTGACCCTGCACCCTGACGTAAGCGCAACACAATAATTGCGTTTTGAGTTAATTTACCTTATTACCAGGATGTGGCAATACTTTTAGGTGAGGGGCTGTTAGTGCTCTTGCGTAGTAGATCTGGGAATTGTTTGCTTTATAAGGTTGCCTCACTTCTCACTGTTTGAACATTATTCCACACATGAAGGAACTTCAGTAAATATTTCATTCTTAAAGCACCAATTCACCCTGCCACTGGGTGGCCGAGGTCGTTAAGGCGCGGATCGTGAGCGAGAGGTCTGAGGCATGAATCCCATGCATGGACCGTCCTCCCTGACTGTTTTTTCTTTCTTTTTTTTTTTTCAGTCCTCATAACTGGCAAATGCCGGGGAGGTACCCTAAAATTAGGCCTGGAACGTTTTCCTTCCTTAAAAAGCAATCCTTTCCCAATATATAATTTCATTTCATGTATCATCAGAGTCACCGCCTTTGGTGCCTCAGTAGTAAAAACGGGTGTTAAACATTATTCAAAAAAAAAAAAAACTGGCACTGAGCGAAGAACCCTGGCTTAGGCTATAACGCTTGAGACTCTGGAAGGAAAGGGTGAGATGAGGGAGACGCCGGGTGGCTAGGACTCTGTTTCTTAATATTTTATATTCCTTGGGTAACAGTTTAACAATGCGACTCCGGCCTTATACTGTTGCATAAAATGTTTAGTTGACTGATAAAAGGTGACAATTGCTTAGAAATGTTTGTTTTTTAAAAAACATACAGTAGTGGCAAGGTGGCATTTATGAAACTGTCAAAAGTTTGACTGGAAAATAAATGTTTACCCGTCATAGCGATGTGCAATATCCATATGCTAATTTTAGCCTAAGCGTAAATTTGTAAAATGTTTTCTTATTTCAACATTTACAATAGAATGTTATGTTTTCTTGAGTGTAGACATTCATTTTGTAGCGCTCTCGGTTTATCGGCCAAAGCAACTTATCATTTACGTTTATTTTAAAGCGAGGGAGATTATTATTACAAATAGTAATTGCATATATTGACTTGGTGAGATTTAATTTACATGGCGGGACCGCGCCACACGGTCTATTTGCTTTTAGATGAAACATGGCCATTTTGCTGGTACCTAACGACGTCAAAGGGGCAGGAAACATTGTCACTGTCATCTCTCTGCGACAAGTGAAATGTTTCTTATTGTTGGCAAACCCGTGTAATCAGATGCAAAAGGGTGCGCTTGTTATTTACTAATGAAATCCGGTAAAACAATATCAGGAATGGAGAGAACATGCGTATCTCGTACAGAATGATGCAGCAAAAGAAGAAAGGTGTACTGCTGTTTCAACTCCGGGAAAGAAACAGCTCTATAGTGGATTTCTTTACGCCGTACATTTTATGCTTTGTGTAAATCACGTTTCTTGCTGAGCTTATATGGAATCAATAAAGCAGACATTTTCCATAACAAGAATCTGTTTTCATTACGTAACTTTCTGATGTCCTGGTGAAAAGATTGCATTTTTTAAGAAAAATAAAAAATTTAAGAAATACTGGGTGGCTAGTTATCTAAAAATGAGGGTTTCCTATGTTAGCATGTTTTGCGTGATCCATTAGTAAAGGGTTTGAGATTTATAATTTTGCAGGCTATATTCATCCTCAATGCGCTACCCTCATTTAAGTCTAACCTAAGAAATGGATGGTAATGTTTTAAGTCATGGAACATCCCTGAGTGTAGCATTATTGTTGTGCATAATGCGCCATATCAATCAGTTGAAATGAATAAATCTCCAGTTTTAAATTCGCTAAAGAAAGGTTGCGAGATCGGATTTGACGAACGAGCTACAGAACATAAGACGGTACAAAATTGACACACTGTAGTTCGTTTGTGTTGAACTAATATGAGCGCAAATAATGATGTATCGAAATATAGCCCGTGACGTGACTGAGTTGTTTCACAACGCTGTAAATAAAGTTACTCCCGAACATGCGAAGAATATAGACGAATTCTATTGGCAGAAAGACGGGTTAATTGATGGAGTGTTGGACAGTTTTGTCATAAATTTAGAAGAACCAGCGAGGTTTGAAACGGAAAATATCCGATTTAAGACCCTAAATACTCATTAATAGCAGTTTAACAAATCATTTTAATAAGTTTATTTTCATATGTTTGTATATTACGTAAAGGACATAATGCTCAATATAAAGGCACAACAGTTAAAAGTAATAGCTATTTAGTTATGTTAATTTAAGCAGTTCATTTACGTATGTTAATACCTAAGATAAAGCTTTACTATTCGATTTAAAGCTCCAAACATTCATAGATAAAGTAATAAGGTCACTTTCACATGTTTTAATGTTAAGTAATGCCTTTAACTTTCAATTCAAACAACAAATATGCGTTTTAAATTGTATAAATCTAGTAAGCTGGTTTGTATAGATTTCATGTATCACATAAGGGCCATTATAATGTATGTCTTAATGTTGTTTGTTGTGCTTTATGACAATACCGAATAAGAAAAATGTAACGGTTCAAAGATGAATGCATACATAGCAAGAATATGAAAAGATTAAAACTACAAATAAGAAAGTTGTAATATTAAGTAAATTAACCAATGGCAAGCGTAACAGCATTAATAATGTGTACCAAGAATGAAACACGAGACAGGCGGCTTTATTACGAGTGTATAGAATTGAACGAATTTCATTCGCTTAGTGTATGTGTTGAGAATATAATGTATTGTAGTGTATGTATAGTATTATTACAATAATATTGTAAACAGCGACTGTTTTCATCTTAAACTTTGTAATGCGTTGGATTCAGTTAAGAGAAGTGTGTTTTAAATTTCATTAGCAGAAATCGTGGTTCTTACTCCGTATAAAGAAACAGTGTGTTAACATTACATAGCGAGAAGTGACGATTAACATTTCGTGGAAGAAATTACAAAATTATTTGTGGTAAAGTGATAGGAATTAATATCTATATACAGTTTTCGGGAGAGAAACAAAAATGATAACACGTCAGTTGTATTCAGTCTGCATATTGTCAGAACATATCGTAATCAGAAAAGTGTTCTGTTGTGGTAATACAAAACATTAATAAACTCCGTACATTTCTATCCGTGGTGATTTTGTTATATTTAAAAGCACACACCTTTCGCCCGGAAGTATCAAGTTCAGCTGAACTAGTTGAGCATACCTCAACATCCACGACGACGTCTAATTAATACCATCACTGACCTGCCGGGATCCTGTAAGATGACATAAATGCCTCCATCCCCAGGTTAAACATGAAGTACAGAATTGCAGAAACGGCAATATTACGTCATGTCATCCCTTTCTAAATTCAACCTAACCCACACTTTAACTAGTAATGTTTTTGAGATTAGGCCTGCCTTCTGCCGCTGGAACATGGTACAATCTCTTTCAACTTAAAACAACTGCACTGTAAACACTTAAAAGATGATCAAGCAAACAGACGCTGCAAGTGCCCCTTTTCGTTTGTGAAATGTCATAAAATTAACATTACCCTCTGCAGTTCCCTCTGAGAATTGGAAGGCATTCCTTCACGACCGTTTTTTGTTTTTTCACTTCATCTAATATGTGTGGATTTGTCTTGTAAACTTTTTTCCTTTAATGCCCCCTAGAGATAAACAATCGCAGTGCGTTTTTTTTCAGGGGACCTAGGGATGTTAGTGATGGTTAGATCTCGAAATTTTAGTCATGAAAAATATGTTTTAGGCACATCTAAAATAGTTTACAAAATTATTTAATTAGGCACTATTTTATAATTTTAGACAAAAATTGTTTTTGGTATCTAAAATGTGCCACTAACTGATTAAATTAGGTAGGTGCTACTTTTTTAACTATGCAGGAAAGTAAGTATTTTTACTCTTTATGAGTATAACTATGAGCATCATATGTGATTTGTTTTCATAATTTGCAACACAAGATTTTCTTCAAATTTTTAACAGTTACACTACATCTTTTGTCTATTAAAATAATTTTAAAAGCTGGAAATAACCTGCCCGTTGATACAGATGTTATAGGAGCAAACTTGTATTTTGTTAGACTTCTGGAATTCCTTCACCTTTCCCCACCAAAACATTTACCACAAGGACATTACAGCATATCCCGAACTTTTTTTCTTTACACTCTCTCACCTGTACATTACTTTGTCCCCTACTTCTCCCTTAGCAGCACTAATAATATTCACTGCAGCTTCTTGCATCACTGACATCTGATACGACAAAGAGTTTCCTTTGCGTTCCGGCTTCGCTGTTGTTGAGTGCAAGATCTCGCTTCAATGTTGAATTTTCCAACAGTTGCTTTGCAGCCAAAACACAAGCTGTACTCTCTGTTCCACACACACATAGAGCTGTCTCTGTATCAGGGGTTGAGGAGGAAGAACGCAATGCGGGTGAAAGGTTTCTTCATATCACAGATCAGATCCGGTGAAAGACATGGCGAAACAGGTGACGTGTTTAACGTTAGGGTGGAATGTTTCAGAAGAGCCGCACTCTGTACGACACCATCAGGAAATAACAACTGTAAACTTGTGTTCACAATGAACTGCTCATTGGCTTTATAGAGCTCTCTGCTTGCTACAAGACACATCATCAAGTTGAGAGAGAGTTGCAGGTATCTCCTGTGTCCTTCCTAATTGCAGCAAGTGTTTTCTGATACTCCATATCCAAATTTGTTGTCCTAAGTGTGCACTTAGATGGAATGGCTTTTTGGAAGTATTTTTCCAAAAATTTACGGAATACTTGATTTTGTAGCATGTTCCAAGTAATGAATTGACATTGATGGCAATCCATTGCTATCAACGTCCTGCAATACTGAATTGAAACCATTATTTGTTGTCAAACTGGCGGAAGATTATTTTCTTTAGCTCTTCCTGCGTCATCTGCTGCTGCTGCTTAATGTGAGATGTTCTCTCGTGTGAAATGTAAAAAAGTATGACTTTTGTAAGTAAGCTTAGGAATTAATAGTTTTAATTGATTTAATTTTCAATACAAGTGACACAATACAGGACATGAGCACCAAATCATACACGCAGAGAAGCAATCTAGAAATGAAATTTAAACATTGTCATTGAAGCATTCAGCACACGAGTGGTAGTTAAAACGTCTATCAGAAGCATTTCAATTGTTGACCTGTAGACCTCGAATGACAATGGGGTGCCGTTCCGTACTTTAAAGATAAAGTAATTTCTAAGTAAGCTGTATTAATGTTTAAAATTCTTGTGTTTAGGCAGTTTTAGGAATAAAAATGCACAATTAGACACTGACCCCCATTTTGCGTTATTTTAGGCACTATAATGCGTTCCCAAAAGAACATTTTCCATAAATTGCAAACATTTACAATTATTTTCCACACTTTTCTAAAGGAACTAAATAGGCATTTTCCTAAAAAAAAAAAAAAAAAAAAAAAAAAAAAAAAAAAAAAAAAACACGAGGTTTAGTGATAACTCTAACGTCGAATATTTCATGCACGGAAACATGGGCTGTATGTGCCGGTGCAGAGTCCTGCTAGAAAATCGCACACCTACGTTCCCTCACAGTTAATTCATGGAAAAAGGAATGTAAAGTATTCTGCACATACATATCACGATTAATGGTTTCTTCAAATAATAATAATAATAATAGCGTAATATTCTCTCGCCGTTAATGGTGCACTACACTCCTATCTTTTAATCATGAACGGTTTCCTCGTGAAACCGGTTAGGTTTTTCTGAACTCCAGTATAAGAAAAACATATTTAATGTTTTTTTTTAATATTGAAAATGTAAATGTTTGTAAGTTTAATAACATAAAAAACAAGAAAATATTGTACTTTTAATATATTTTGTTGCATTTTTAGAAATATAGAAATTTAATAATCAGTTTATGATAGTTTGAGATCAAAAAGAAACATTTTTTCAAACATGTTTACATTAATGGGAACTTAGAATTATTTACAGAGTATTGTATAATCTGATACATATATCATGGCACTCTAAAATAACAAGAAAGTACTGCTTGGTAGATGATGTCATCCGATACAATTATAACAGCTTCAGACGAGCAACTGCTGCTTCAAGTCGACTCTCATTTTTTTAATCTGTAAGCAAACGAATAAAGACATGTATAGAATGGTGACGCATTATGGAAATATAAGATTAATTTGCACTGGAAGAAGTTTTTTGTGAATATTTTCGGGAACTCCAGAAATAGAGAAAGCAGCTGCCAATCCAAGGATGACCAACCTTCAGGTTCATTCATTCAGAAAGAGTATGGAAATGTTAACCCCACTCCCGGAAGAAGATTTACTTTCGAAGGACGATGATAATTAGTAACACATTCACTTGTTTCTCAAGATCACAGGAAGTCCGCAGTTAAACAATAGAAACCTCTAACCAGGCACCTTGAGTTTCAATTGCTGCAGTGAGTTATGAAACTGATAAACAAAACTCAGTTGAAACATCCCCTTAAAAAGCAGTTTTAGAAAAAACTCAATAAGTAAATTAAAAAAAAAAAAGTTTGGCATAAGTATCATATCTGAATCGTGCAACATTCAGCAGGTAATTCTGCCGAAATGAAAAATGTTTTCATTTATTGCAACATCCTCTCTGTCTGTACCGATGTATATAGCGACATCTCCAGGGTGTCAGATAATGTACATATTTGTAGAACTAACTACAACAGGAAGTCATTAAATTGCAGCATTTTTAAAACATCACCTTTTAGTTGTTTACAGAAATTGTTATGTTTGTATTTATTGTCTGAAAATGCGAGTAAGAAATTACATTTAAATGCCTGTAAAATAATTCCAGGGTACAACTACAGACGCCATATTAACAGTTTTGGCTCTTACCAGTTTTCTACGATGAATCCGTGAAAAACTCAAAAGGTGGTAGCACTAGATTGATTTCAACGTTGACTTCTGAGGAATGATAATATACACCCTTTGACAAAATTAAACAAACAAAGAAAAAAGGCATCTCTTAAAACGCAAAATTCATATAAGCCCTATTCGTTACAGGAGGCAAAGTGTGCAGTTTATTAATTTGTATTTATTTCTGTGTGTTTTTACTCTAGAAATAAATGTTTCTGTTCATGTGTTTAATTTGTAAAGAATACGTTTGCTTGTGATTTCATTTCGTATATTTTTTCAAAATATAATATGATATTAAGGCAATATGATGTTCTACATATACACTTATAAAATCAATAATAATAAAAAAAAACCAATCATGTGGGATTTGAAGCTGGAAGTTTACACAGAAGAGCAACGCCTGTTCTTTTTGCAGATGCTTATGACAATTATGTTTACAGGAAAAGCGGTCATTGCAGAGTGCACTCGCTGAATGCGCGTTATGAATACAGCGTTTCCGATCGACACGATCTGAAAACTGCTTTTTTTTTATTTATTTATTTTTGTCAAATGTGTACATAGGCATGATAGGAAGATCGATTAAAAATTATTAGAGGAACTTCAGCGACACCTTCACCTTAATCAGCTTGAAGGATTTGCTATAGCAGAGCATGACATGGCATACACTTTGATAAAACAGAGGTGGCTACCCCCACACGCGTGATATTGATCGATAAGCAAACAGAGATGGATCGATACTGTCGTCTTTTCAGCAGTAAGTTGTTGTTTATCGTTCACTGATGATGCCAACCGCAGAAGTTGGTAAAAGCTATGGTAGTATATTATACCATGGACTAAGGCAAAACAGCCCGGGATATTTTAACTGTTTTAATTCACTTAGAATGCTGGTGCGTTTAAATGAGGCCGAACGAGCACAAGCGATGCGAATCGTTCCGGACTTCTTATCGACGTAACGACTCCCGAAATAATTGATAAAATGCACAACGTGGTGCTAAGCGATCGGGGGTTGAAGGTGTCGGTTACTGCTGAAGCTGTGGCCATTTCTGAAGTTCGCATGTTCAATGTTGCCCATATCGGCGAGGTGGGTGCCTGGAGTTGTCACTTCCTTGCAGACCCTTGAGCTGTTTAAACAGAAGTTCGGGGAAACATGAAAACGGAGAAAGCGTTCTGAAGCAGCAAAGGTTCAGGGTTACCGCGGTGTGATTTTAATTTACATTTTGGGAAAAACCACAAGCGATGCGTATTATGCTGCCGTAGTGGAGGAATTAAACAAGGCGGCCACGTCCTCATTTAGCGAAGAAAAGGGCCATGTTTCATCACGAGAATGCACAAAAATATTGGATTTGAGGTATGATATCCTTCCTCATCCCCTACTGTCTCTGTTCTCCAACATGAAGAAATTACTATAGGACATAATGCAGAGATTGTCGCTGAAACATTTTGCACAGCTGAAGAAATCTCATTTTACGAATAAGATAAACAGATTACAAAATCGCTGCAATATACGTACAGTTCTGAAAGAAGATTATATTGAGAAATAAAAACAATTTTTCTAAAAAAAGTTATGTCTTCCTATTTTTGCATGCACTTATGTAACAGCTTTATTTACAGTTTAAAACACAAATGTTACTACACAAAAGTACTATAACGCTTACAAAACTCAAATAGCTACAACAAAACATATAACTTGTGATACTTACAGGATACAGCTGTTGTGCCGAAAATTACTTTCGCCCATGACAGCCTCCACACCTGCAGCCTGAATGCTGGTAACAAACATTTATTGTTGGTAACATGTTCTCTGCGTTTACAGAAAATGCGACATCCTTTATTATAATTTAATAAATACTTAAATCTTATTTTATAACGGTTATCGATTGAAGCTGATAACCGCGGTGAACGAGAGTCAGCAAGTCCGCGGCTATGATTATCGTGTAAATTATTACTAGCAATGAGACACTTAAAATGTACATTTACTGAGAATTATCAAGCAGGAAGATGCTGGAACAGCCTCCCTTCACTTTCCATACATTTCTGACATCGGCATGTGACATTAGCCATTACCCTGTGTAGTTCCCTCTGAGAAATGGAAGACATTTCTTCACGAATGTTAAATCTCATGTGTGTGCATTTGTCTTCTACTTTAATGCTACCCAGAGAAAAATTGTAAGGCATTAAATCGGGGAACCAAGGGGGCCATATGTTGTTAGTATTAATGACTCTCTCGTGGAATATTTCATTAATTGCATTCAAGGAGACGTGAGCAGAAAAATATTCTACTCACACTGATCTCTATTCTTTCGCCGCTAATGGCGCACCACACTCCCGTCTTTCGTACGTAATTTCTCCGTCATGCATACTTCAGTAGCTTTGTAGCCATTGAACAAGAAAGAGGTGAACATTGCAGACCATGTCCAATGTTATGTAGCGCTTACGTGGATGTGCACAATTTTTATCAAGATTACTTTCCGTTCACAGAGAATCTCTTTTGAAACATCTCCGTACATCACGAGGCAATTCTATAAATCGTAAATAAATACTCTTTGAGGAATAGAATGACTGAATTGAGCCACATTAATGTAAACAATACACTGTCACACAACACACAAGAATAACTTTGTGCATTCGACCAGTTAAACTCGTACTGATCTCCCCTCCTACTCCCCAGCCAGCTTTCAAGTGTGGGAATGAGATAAGAACTGCAGAATTTCGGCCAACTGCACATGAAGGAAACACACCCTAGCATTGTTAGAGCAAGTCAGACCCTATTCAACATGCCCTTTGTCTTCGCGTTCTGCTCGTCCCTTTGTAGTGGGGTAGAGAAACTATGCAGAATTCATGTACAAGGTTTGGTCACAAAGTTAACGAACTTCAGTAAACTGTATACAATAATACGTCAATATACAGAGTTAGTTAAAAAGCACTACGTCAAGCATGTTGTCCAGTGACATGAAATCTGGAAAGTGGGGATAGCCGGAAGTAGCTCCAATGCTCTTACTTCAAGTGTTATATCCAAAATATTTTTACATTTTCGAAGAATGAAGTTAAGAACTTTAAAAAACACTAACTATTTCTGTACAAATTTATTATTGCTGAATCAAGAAAACACAAAACATAGCTAATAATAAAATGTTTTGTTCGTAATAACTTAAATACTGTCCGTTGTTTATATCCATAGAAACGTTTTTATTGGGACAGAAACATCTGTTTTAAGAGATTAAATCTGACATCAAGTGTGTTAAATAATTCTATCTGATGTTGAGCGAAAGGGAAAGAATTCTAATTTTAATTATGGTTGACTATGGAGACAGACAGCGATATCGTCGATAGGCGGCAAATTTATTTAATGATATACATCTGGATCGTAATCTAATTTCATATACAACAGTGACAAGGATCGTAAAGAAATTTACACAAACTGGAAGCGTAAAGAACTTAACAATATCAAGTCGCAACTTATGACAATACTTCATTGGGTGTTCTCCGTGTGCAAGAAAATGCAAAAGTTTCTACTATAAATTTGCTGTTAGAATCAAATATAAGCCAAAGTTTGGTGATGAAAATCCTTAAAAATGTCAAGCAACATCCTTATAACATGGGCACATAGTCAAGCAGCTGAGATGTTTAGCTGACTTTGTTTTTTAAACCAGCAAAGGAAAAAGTTGGTAATATAATTGTTGAGTTGTCAGTATATTGCTGTCCTCTCACGCCGAGTTTCATGCTAAAAACATTATTTAGGTGGTGCGTGACTTAACTAACTCTGCATTTTTATTAATGATTCACTCAGTTCATAATTGGCAGGTATTTAAAGCCACTATTGTCTTTACATAATTAGATTTGGTTTCGTTTGCATGAATAAGCTACTGGTCAAGAGAAAATCAAAGATTCTTAACGAAATTCCTTTGTGTGGTATGCCGTAAGTGATAAAGAAAAATTGGTCCTTATTTACATAATGATATGATTAAATGTAAGTCTTAATTATTTAGCACTTCTTTCCTAAATTAACTGAAGAACGAATATATCGTATGTACCTATGCAAATGCTGACAGCTTAATTTAGTGAAAGCGGCAAGTACGTACCTGTACAGGACGCATTTGTACAACTATGTACCTGGACCCACAGTTACCTCCACAGCCGCCGCCACCTCCGCCGAACTTGCGTTTCTTAAAGAAGAAGGAGCGCTTCTCTCTGACACCTGCAATTTAAACATGTGAAAACTTTTGTGCTCTGTAACGTTGACTTGTACTGTGAACATGCTCCTGAAGTTTCTTGTGTTATTGATGACATGTCTAGGATTTTCGTGCTGTTTTTTGTTGTTTTACCGGATTTTTTTGTGATATTGCGAAACATGTATGAATTTCTTGTGATGTGACATTTTGCCAGGGATATTTGTAACTCTGTGGTGATCTCTCTGGGAGTTTCTTGCGGTACTATGCTGACCGCTGTGAAACTTTTTGGAAATTTTTGGTGATCTCTCCAATACTTTTTGTATCTTTCGAAGACGTGTTGGAGTTTTCTTATGATATTGTGAAGATGTGTTAGGCAGTTTCTTGTGATACTACCATGATCTTTTTAAAACTCTCTTTTAATATTTTTATGGTGTATCTGGAAATTGTTGTGACATTTTGGGGATTTTTTATCATTTTCGTATCATACGAGGGACACTGAGAATGTTTTTAGACCTGACTGTACTGTTTACAATATGAAGTGAAGAATTTCATAGTCCTTTGTTATTAAACAGGGAAAGGTTCAACCTGTAACAATGCAAGCTGGTTCATTACGCACAGGGAGAATATTTTTTACTAATAATTTAAAAAATACCTTAAAACATGGCCGATGCATTGAAAGGCTCACACAGCCTTTTGGGGATCTTACTTCTTCCCGTGTTACCATTTTGCGGAATTTAAGGGGTCAGGCATCCCTTGAAGATAAAGAAAGAAGCGGGAGGGCATCCACTCAGCAATTGAAGAAAACTTCGATGATGTGGAGGAAATGGTGAGAGAAGACCCTATGTCAAATACCAGAACATCAAGAAACCCTTGAAGATTGGGTCAGGGAGTATCGCAAAAACATTGCATGACTTCCTGAGGGTCAGCAAGGTTTCATCCCGCTGGATGTCCCACAACCTCACACAGTGTCAAAATGACAACCAAGTGGAATGTTGCTAAGAAATGTTCAAGAGTTTCGATAATTGTAGCTCTCACCGTGTTTCTGAGATCATAACTTGACCCATAAACAAAATGCCAGTCTTCCCTGATGACAACTCGTCTATGAAGGTCAAAAGGGCAAAAAGTGTTGACAAGAAAATGGTGGTGACTGTTTTGGCACAGCTGGTTCTGAGGCAATAAAACCTCTAGAGAACCAGAGAACTGGTACACTACAGCAGCGCAGGAAAGCGACCAAGAACTGGTTGAGGGGCATCTTGTTGCATCTGCGCTCACTGTCCTTGTGACTGCTGTTCAACTGTTGACCATACTCCCTAACCCGGCACCCCGTGACTTTTTCCTGAAGAGCAGCTCTATGCAGTAGATGAGACTGTGCCAGTGCTTTCACTCGTCAGAATGCAAAAAAAAAAAAAAAAAAAAAATGTTATTTACTCAGACATTAATCCGGCGTCATATATAGGGGCATTTTTTCTGTAATGTGAGAATTGATGTTGATAGTTTCTGCTTTTTGGAGGGCTAAATGGAAGATTCTTATGAGAGTGTGAAGATGTAAGGTAATATGATATCTAGGAATGATATGGAGATCGGTACGAGGCTGTTGGTCATATGTATCTCAGACCTGAGCACATCACATGCGTTGCAACACAGCAGTCGGTTGTTACCTGTGTCGTTATAGGTCCAGCCTCTGATCAAGGTCAGGTCTCCCTCCATATTAGCCAATTGAACATTTTTTTCTGTGAGGTCGGGTTCTGAGCCAAGCAACACTTCACCCTCGAACAACTTCGGCAGCTTCAGTTTCTCCTCCTCCGCTGTAATCGTGAAAGTAGCAATTAGTGTTTGTTTACATTTGCAGAGTCATAAGACACCATTCCAGTAAAACTAGGCATTTTAGGTTTCAAACTGAAATTAAAAATTATACACAAAACATACAAAACCTCCCATAAAAAGTATATTTAAGAAACGGAGGCACACAAGCATTATATAAACACAACTGCACAAATTAAATATATTGAAATAATTATATAAACTTTTTATGTTTTTGAAATTCAGTTCCACGCTCGTTCTCTTTCATAATTATCTGTACAACACATTCCTAGCATATTTTCTAAATTCCCCACAGTTAATCTTTGCCTTTTGTTAGTGAGAACTCTTTTAAAAGCAGAAAAACTTCTTTATGCGAGCGGTATTCAAAAAAGTTTGCAAGTGTTACCTTAAAGTTCAAGCTAAGGACTGAATTCGAAAACTTATCCTCACAAAGCGCTCTCCATCTTCCACACAAAGTTGTAGACGGTGCAGCCACTTGTTAAAAGACTACGGTACTGGACTGAGATATTGTCAACAGAGCTGAATTTATAGCTTGAGCAACGTGCTGCACTCGTTTGAAAGATTTTATAGCAATGCAACCTTTCACTCGAGGAAACAAGTAGAAGTCGCACAGTACAAGGTCAGGGCTGTAGGGTGCAACTGGGCTTTGACGACTTCCAGTTTCCTCAAATTTGCAGCTCGCCTGTGAGGAGACGCATTGTCGTGCAAAAGCAACAGCCGTGAAGTTCCTGCCTTTGGACAGCTCTTCAAATAAAGGAACCAAAATATAAGTGTCATAGTGTTCTGCATTCATTGTCATTCCTTCTGGCATACAGTCAACCACATAGTTGAAGAAAACAGTGAACATTCGCTTCCGAGAACGAAAATCTTGTCTAAGAACAACTTGGTCTTGGACCATTTTCATTTACCCACACGCAGTTTGGGGTGTATAGAATAAAACCAACTTTCATCACCAGTGCAAATATCTGTCAAACGTTTAAAACATTTAGTGGGACATGCTCAGCAGTTTCCTTCCACATTCCTTTCTTCTCTTCTTTGGTTAGGGAATGTAGAACTCTTTTGCACAGGTTTTTCACAGTTTTAAAAGTTCATGGAGTGTATTGTCAATGCTGTCAACACCCCCTACTTATCATATCAACAGTAATATGTCGATTTCTTCCAAGTTCCTCGCTCTTTGAATTGTTCTCTCGTTCACAGCTTCCCGAGGCCGACAAGAGCGAAGGTTGATTTTCAAAGTCTTTCGTCCTTCTTCAAATTATTGAATCCATTTTACAATGATATCAAATTGACACAATTACCATGAACAGCTACCAAGTCCTCGCTCTTTCACCTGCTTATAGCGTGTGAAAATGTAGAATGTAAAGTTTTTTTTTTTAAATATTCATGGCACAGGACTGAACTCAACAGACTGTACGACAGAGACTATGCAAGTTTAAACTTTATTTTAATGTCCATTCTTGCCAGCTGCATTAGTTACATTTTTGTACACATTCTTACCAACAATGGATGCGCTGGTCTCGAAATTTTTAGATGCCCTTCGTACTGCAACAGAGCAGCAAATTCTAAATCAGTTATAGAGAACATTTACATTTTCCTTCGGTATTACTCTTGCTCTTTTTTCTAGCAAGGAGCCTGCATTCTTGTTTAATAAATGCTCCCACACATACTTTTAACTCAAAGTACAATTTGTTTTCCCTTGTACATTCCTCACTCTTGCTATTGACTGCCGTTCTAAGTGTTCAGCGTATGAATGAAAAGTTTCGTGTTATTTCTTCAATGACGGGTCACTCACCACTTTTTACACGCTGCAATATTTGTGGCCACTTCTTCAAACTATTTAGAATAACACAGCACAGCACTGACACAATGTTACAACAGGCTGAGATGGGAGTGGGCATTTCTCTCTGAAATGAAATCCTGGATAGGTTCTTATATTGGAAATGAACGAATTGTTGTTCCTGATTGTTTCAGAAACTCTGTGAGCTAAACAGGTTACGTGAATGATGTTCAGATAAAAAGTTTTAATCGAATATTAACAAATTAGTCCCTAACAATCACTTTAGGGCACTACAGACATTTACCCTAAAAGCCGATAAAGACCCATGATGTTGATGATAACGGAAACATGTGTCAACGTGCAGATATCTGTGAAACACTCCCGGTTAAAGAACACAAAACGCCCAGCTGAATTCACCATACTCCCAAATAACATGCAACATAATATGGGGGGGGGGGTCTGTCAAGAAGGAACTGCATGAATTATGTAAGCGAATTCCTCAGCAAGTCGAATTTGTAAGGGCGCTACAGCAGAGAAATTGGTGCCGCTAGTGCGCTTTGTAAATTTCGGGTTTTAACATACACCCCTACTCTTAATAGCCCAACTTCCCTGATTTTCAGAAACTGTTTTTCTTATTTCACTTACCTAGTAACGGATCGTTCCTCCGCATGGCACTGCTACTCTCTTCTTTAGAGAAGCGCGTGACTCTACGAAATATTTGCATTTGCTTCAACATTATACAGTACCGGATCGCAGCTCCAGCTCACTATGAACACAATGTTCGTCAGCACTTACACTAGGCTTTCTTTTTCTTCTTCTTTCAGAACGATAGAATGGTATGAGAGGTCACAAAATGTGATCAGTAAGATGCGCAGATTTGTCGCCTTTTTGTATGGTCATTTCTTTTGAGAGAGACACTCTCGGGAGTATCGAATAATGGACGCGGTGCAAGACACTCCTCAAGCATGTGGTTAAATGGTTTCTATGATCGATGAACACAGAATTTAGACGTTGGGCTATTGTTAAGGAAGGAGAATTTTACTATCGCTACACTCTTTTGATTTACCAACAATAAATTTGTAGAGCTGGAGTTTTTCCAGTTAAACCGGAAGTAGGTAAAAGTCAGTAATATCCCCAAATATCGGGTTTCATGTCAACAGTTATTCAGATAGTTAGGGAACTAATCTTGTACCTGCATGTGAACACGGAGAAGGCGTTCGCTATTGCGTTTTAGGTAGAGAAAATGTTCCCCAGCTTGTTAAAAAGTTACAAGAGGGTACCATTTTAACACAGGTTAGCGCTTATTTTAAATACCTTATCCTTTTATGCTTCCAGAAAAATACAAACTTTAAACTCGGTACCTTATTTCCCTTTTTAGCGAGTAGCTATTGCGGTTGTACCAGTGAAACCATTTTTGAACAATTTCTTCAAATCTGCATCGATCCAACCTGGTAGGTATCGAAATTGATATACGTGTGTTTGTGTTTGTTTATTAACGCTCTAACGGTCGCAATTTTTGCCTTTTCTTAACGAAACTCGGTATATATATATATATAAAACCATAAACGATTTGTCGAGTTAGTTAACCAGCAGAATTGAACCATAGGAGGTAAGCGTTATCCTAAAGCGAAAGTTTAAAAAAAAAAAAAAAATTAAAAAGCGCTCTACGGGCCAAAAAGTTTTTTCCTTAGAAAAATTCGGCATATTTAATTAAAACAAACTAATAAAAATATTTTCTGAAAATTAGGGCATCGTGACATTAGAAGTGCGTTTACCTGAAACGCAAAATTGGGGAAATCGGATCTTTAGAAGTAAGGGTAATTTTGATGTTTGATGTTTAAAAAGCAGCTCTTGCATTTAGTTTTCTCCCTGTTGTTTTAAAATAAAAGGAAAAATTAATTCAACATATTAACTGTATTTATAACGATGCATGTGTTTTATATTTAACAACAGTATCTTCTTGAAGATAGTAAATGTGAAATATTAATATAATATGTGTGTGTGAGAATTATATTTGTATGTAAGAGCGCTCTGTCACAAAGTATAGCTTTGTGTATCAGTAGTCTTATATTTCATTTAATTAATAGTATACCGTTGATTTTTGTTTAATAATATAATTAATAATAATAATAATAATAAGAAGAAGAAGAAGAAGAAGAAGAAGAAGAAGAAGAAGAAGAAGAAGAAGAAGAAGAAGAAGAATAGTTCTAAAATGTGGTTTCTCTTTTGTGATGCTTATAGGTTGCAGGCAAGAGTTCAGAGGTATAGAAATAGTAAATTAAACGGAGATTATGTTAAAAATGACAAGAATGTTTTCTTTGTCTTACCTCTAAAAGTAAGTTGGATTGAACATTAATAGACACTGCCTCGTACGTAACATACGCCTAATATTAACGGAACTTACTTCAATATATGATCAATGTTTCTTAAAATTTATTTTGACTGTTTTGAATTATTTTTAAACACAATATAAAAGCTTCTTTATATGGATTTGTATTTTTTATCAAAGTGTATGTTACAAACATTAAAGTTGTAAATGCTATCCCGGCAGCACAGCACAGAAAAGTTATGTATGTTTATTTTCCATAAGATGATTACTAAAATAAATAATTTACCTTCACTTGAGTTTCATATCTTTGTTAACAGTTTCGCTTATTCAGAAATAAGCATTAATGTCAGCCATAAATATAAATACTTAGAATACAGCAGTATGTTAAACGTTACTGTCCTTAACGTCAATGTTTTTTTTTTCTTTTCTGGACAGTGTATTAAAAACAATAATAAAATGTAACGTTAAGGATACAATAATAATGCCATACTGGCTTCTCAGTTCTCATTACACCGATCAGTGATGGCAGAAGTGCCAGAAATGTCGATTTAGTCTCATAAGCCCCCTCTCACTAATCGTCCAGGTTTACTCTTAATTACGATAATGTTGGCTCTTTTTAAATGTAATGTTATTTAAGGCTACGTCTTTATAGTGGAAGAGTTTCTTATAAGTTTAGATTCCTCAAACAGCTGATGGAAAGTAATAACGTTAACCTCGCGACAATTCGCTTAGGGAAGTTCCTCTTGCAGAAGCTACGATAGTGCGCACGTGCGTGAACCCCCCCCCCCTGCTACCCTTTTAAACAAAAGCACTCTGCCCTGATAAGCCTGGATGCAAGGAGAATGTGCCCTAGCCCGTTCTCTTCACACATACACATACCAAGTTGTCTGTTTTCGCAGAAGTCGTTTAATCCGCGCGCCTCTCTTGTATACTAGTGCTGAAACATCCAGGGTTTGCGCCTATTACGCTCTATAGTCCATTAGAGTTGACAGTTTATACAGAAATTATATAAAGTTGTTTATGGTTCAAAATTAAAGGGAGGGCAAGTGCCCTTTAGCGCGAGCCGCCACTTATCCCCGTTTCTTTATTTAAGAAGTAAATGAACTGTTATGAAATATTTGTAGGGACCCACCTGTTGGCGCAGAACCACAGTAGACCCATAGCAGTACTGCCACAGACACGGCCAAAGGGCGCATCGTTACTTCTTTAAGTGCAAATGAGTTTGACACACGCGGGCTAAGTTTATATTGTTCCCCAAGAGAAGAGGGGCAAAGTGTATGCACCGCTCTCATTGGTCATTTCCCTTCCAGTATCGCGTGTTTCCCTCATTCTCACAGAGGATACGCTTGTGCTGAAGTTCATCTTCAGTCACGCCCCCGCAATCCTCGTGAGGGGTGTCAACAATTGCCCTTATGCAATTTCGTGTTCGGTAGTTTTCCATTCTTATGTCTACTTTTAGTAGTTGGAACAAACTAGACCTCGCATTTTCCAAAATGTTTAAGGTTATTGACAAGAATAAAGATGTCATGTTCATGATCAAAATACTTTGTTTCCAAACACTTACTTCCCCTAACTCTAATTTATCACTTCATCACATATATCACTGTTTCTAAAACTGTCTCTATCCTTCAGTTTTAAATACGACTTTCATTTCGAAACTTCATCGTCTGAATAACTAATTTTAATATTATCGCGACATCATATTTAGATTATAACAGTATTTTAGAAATGAAAATAATAATTGACGCAATTTTATGCAACTAGTTTCATAATGTAGCATTTTGTTAACGATTTTGACCAACAAAAAGACTGCGTATAATTCTGGTATACAAAAAATAATTAATCAATTAATAATAATAATAATAATAATAATAATAATAATAATAATAATAAAATTTAAAAATATAAAATTGTAGTTTGCTGTAACTGCAAAGCGTTTGCTTCTGTAAACTAAGGGAGCTATCACACGCAGATACCCACAGTTTAAGGAACATTTCTATAATTGAAAATAGCTCTAACAAATCACCAAAAACTACCATTTCTATTTCTGAAACGAAAGGTGCGGTCTCCACAAAAGCTCATCAATGAAGTATATACACAGTATCCAGCAATTAAATTATTAGAAAGCGTACATTTTTTAAAAAAAAATGACTACTTACTGCAAGAAAATAAAACTAGACAGGGTTTCATAGTGAAATAGTTTAAGAGATTTTGTCATTTATAAGGCTTGGACATTGAGACCGATTTAGAGAATTTTCACCATTATTACTAGGAGCGTTCTGAAAGTTCTCGGTCTGACTTAGAGATGTCGTGAAAATAACCAAATTACGATTATAGTTTTTAAGTATCAACCTTTAGATGACGTTTAAATACGAGCTATGATCAAATATTTAGTTTTGAAGCGTTTAACCCCAACTGGAATACAAAAGTAGTTACATTCCACATTAAAGGATTCTTCCCTTACGTTTTTGACTGTTAAAAAGTGGGCTGCTGAATTTAAGCGTGGTCGTATTCATGACGACGAGTGCTTAGGACGTCCCAAAACACGACCGAGGAGATTGTAATGCTGCACTCAATGATCCCCGAAGGTAGGTCCGTTGGCTCACGCTGCAAACATCTCGATAGGGGAGTAGATTCATAAGTTTCCGACCTCGCCGATAAGGATTGTCACCTTCGCAAAAGCCTTATCTGGTGCCTTACCTCATCTGTTGAGTAAATAATTGCAGCTGTAACTTCCCCTCCACTGTGTTCAGTTGTTTAGATATAGTTGCATAAAGATGGCTCTATGTAGAACATTGTGACATGTTCAAAATGGAGTATCGAGCTGTTATTAGTTCTTCACAAAAGAAGAAATTACTCCAAATGAAATTAAACAGCGATTGGACGGTATATATGGGGAAGCATCCCCCTCATACTCTACCGTAAAAGAATGGGCCAAACTTTTTCGAATGTGTCGAGAAAGCATTGAAGACGAAGAGCGTGCAGGTCAGCTCTTGGAGGTGTTGTTGTGCACCTTCTTCACTACAACGCGCCTGTGCACACAGCTCTTGTTGCAAAGGAAGCTGTGAGGAAATGTAACTTCAAGGAGATCGACCATCACGCTACAGCCCAAATCTAGCTCTCAGTGACTATTTCCTCTTCTCGAAACTGAAGAAGGACCGTCGAGGAAGGAAATTTAAGTGTGACGAAGAAGTGATGGATGCTGTTTATGCCCATTTTGCAGACAAGACTTCTGACTATTTTGGAGGGGGGGGGTTGAATTTGTAATTCAAAAAGGTGAGAAGTGTATTGCAATAAAGGTAACTATGTTGAAAAGTGAAATATAATTTATGCCTTTATCATACCTAAAAAATGGATAGGCCGGAAACTTGTGGACCTATCCTCGCAGGTCGTGTCCACTACATTTTACACGATGTTTTGGGTAGGAAACAATTTTCCGCTCTGTGGGTACCGCGTTTGTTAACAATAGACCAAAAACACGTTTGAAGAAACATTTCGCAAGAGTGTTTGGATTTGTTTAAACGCATTACCAGCGAGTTTCTCTGACGTTTATAACACTAAATAAAACTGAAGCCATAACTTTTCCTGCATTCGAACCGAGGCCTCCACAGATGATGACGGATTTCGGAGGGAGAGTGAAAGCAAATGTTTAAAGAAAGCATTAGTACGTAGATTACAGCCTTATTATAGGCTAGAAAATGTGGTGTAACAGTGAAACAGTCTAAAGAAATGACATTGTGAATAATATAACTACTGGAATTTTGTAAATAACATAAACGCTTACTTGACTTAGTATATTGATTTGTATGTGGTACCAATTTCGACAATCTTCAAAATATGACTATCGGGTTAGAATAAGAATGTAACAAGGTAAAGAAATAGTATTAAAAGTAACATGTAAAGGAAAGTGATAGCAATATGTGTAGTATTACTAATTCTTATAGTAATGAAGCATGCAATAAATAAATGGATTAAAAAAGAACTACCATTCGGTTTTGTCGACTACTGCACCAGATCCTTGTTTGTCACGTTTTCTTTTAATTGTCGTCATATAACGAGCAAGCCCGTGTACCGTCTCTGTTGGGGCTGGATCCACATGGAAGGTTAAAGCTACCGCTACTTGTTAGAGAGAGGGTAACCATAGCGTCTCGTCTCAAGGTTGAAGAAGCGCAAAAAGATTTCGGCGGCTAGTAGACTCCATGCTTAGAAGAATTAACAAGCTTTTCGAGCATGAAGGATATTGCCCCGGGTATTTTCATTGTTAAAAGAGACCGAACCGTGTCTCAAATATATCTTTAGTGTAAGGTTCTAAGTAAGCAATATACATTTTAAAACTTGCTCTTATATTGAAACACTAATGCGTACCGAATTGCTATCATGCAGTGCCATGACATTTCCTTACACTTTCACTTAGAAGACAGCTGGTGACTGTATTTCGCTTAATCCAATACTTCTTTACATTTCTAGTTTTAACTGTTCCCTCCTGTATCAATGATGCAAATAACATGCCTTGTCTGAGACTTCGGTTAAGCACCAAGGCAAGCGACCATTCATTATTTCGGTAGGTAATGTACCGCACATTCCTGCCTACTGCGACCACATGTGAACGTTACCTTTACACTGCACCATGACTCATCTATTTCCAATCCCGGTCAGGTCAAACTGTCTGCGTAAGGTATTTTTACGGAGGGCAAATGCCCGATATCCTTAAAGCGCTAAGGACTCCGAGCTCATTTGCACCAGATAGACTTACGCCTATGCAGTTCAGTGCACAATCTACAAACGTCACTAGAAGATCAATAGAGTCAAAGCGAAAGTAAATAAAACATTGAAATTAGGCAGTTTTCTATTTTACAAACTGTAAGTATGTGCTAGAAATGACAATTGTTGGAATCTTTAAACGATGAACCAAAGCTTAACGAGAGATGGCTATATTGTACCCTTGTTAGAAAGTGCGTCTACGTGAAGGTTATTGCACAGAAGTTACGTGTTCACTTTAATGAAATTGTGCAAAAGTTGTGTCCACTACCAGAAAGTGGTTATAAATTTGGTCCGCTGAGCACGTTTAAATTTCTGTTTTCAGATATATCCCCGTTCCTAATGATTCATTTTCCTGATTTTCAGAAAGTATTTTTATTATTTTATTTAAATGGAATATATCGAGTTCCGTTGCGGAAACACAAATATTGGCGCCGCTAGAGGATTTTTAAATTTTGCTCATGCTCGATGATTCGTTGGTTGATTTATCGGAATATGTCGAGTTTCACTCAGAAAAAATGAAAATTTCGACCGCTAGAGGGTTAATAGGTATGATGTTTTTCAGCAATATTTTTGGTGCCTAGTAAGTAGGGTCGATGGAAATTTGCAAACATTTTTTTGGAATTCGCTAAAACTGTATTCTGGGGTCATGACCATGATAGCAAAGTCAGCAATCATACGTTGCAGTATTCAAATGATCCTGTAAAATTTGCTTCTCTGCTTCATGTGCCAGTTTTACACTTAACTATATCATGTACTAGAAACTCTAAGGTCATAACTAAAATTAGAAACTCTAAGCCGTTAAATGTACGTAAAATAATGCGCATGCTAACTTAACCTTCCTTCTGAATTTTATCTGTAGTGAACACTAAAAGCTAAGAGAACGGTTGGATAAATACGTGTAAACTCAAAAGGTGGCAGCACTAGATTGTTTTCAACGTTACCTTGGGACTGTCGACATCCTATAACAAAAAATGAGTAACAGACAGAAACCATGACCTTTTTGGAAGCATTTGCTAACGCTGGATTCACAGCGCATGTTTTAACACTGCCTTCATTTGCTCAAATGGCTGAGAGGTTCGAAACCTCTTTATGCTTGAATTCGTATTTGTTAGTTATAATAAAATATATTTATAATGCTCAACATACTGGGATGCTCCATGTTTAGTCGGCCGCAGTTCTCATTTTGTTCCCCCGGCCGGAGGGCTCTGCAACGGCCCATGTCTCTTTGCATGCAATTCTTGAAATATTCGACGAGAGAGTCATCGCACATGACCCCCCTCGGTCTCCGATTTAACGCCCTGCGATTTTTATATCTGGTGGAGGCATTAACGGAACAAGTGCACAAAAATCACAGAGAACAACGAGTCAAAACTGAAGACGCCTCCTTGCAGGAGAGCTGTGGGTTGCCGCCAAGCACGGTTACAATGTTGCAGAATGCTTGAAGCTTCTCGGTGTCCATGGCAGGATCCAGGGCTTTAACTTAACGTACTCCAATAGCACCAAGAGGAAATCATAAATTTAAAAACAAGGAGAAATGCAGGGAAAATGTCAGAACCACCGGATTGCAATTGACACATATTTAATTATGTTAAAATGTATTTTATTACATTGAAATATATTTAATAGTTTGACAAATATTTAATTAGGTTGAAATGTATTAAATAATGTTAACT
>CM060830.1:5560000-5785000 GCA_030762175.1 Metallyticus violacea
TTCTACAGATTATACACATGTACTACAAAATTTCTAACTACGGGTTTAATAATTTTTTTTTTCCTGCTATTATTAGTTTGTTAACTTTCTATTACAATGTACTTTTCTCTATTTCTATTTTTGATTGCTAGTTACGGAGCTCTTTTTACATAGTGACTTCATTAGAAAATACATTCCATACACTTTCAGTCGTACATCTTAGATATTTCGTTGTCCCTTGTTCACGAGAAAAAAAAATAGTTGCCATGACTTATCCCTGTATCAGCATGGATTTCCGTTGTTGACGTGCGCTTCAGTCAAATGTTGCCATTTACGGCACAGGTAGCGCCAGGCTTCACATCTACGGACAAAGGCCACTCACTTAAGCAATTGTCTGTTACAGTTGACGCAGCCGTGCGAGTCTTTGTTTGTCAAATGCAAGTGGCGGGGCGAGGTAACACCATGTACTCAGCTGTTCAATATGTCCAAAACTGACGCCGGCTTCTGTTGTTCCTTCAACTATCAGCCCCCAGGAAGCGACACGTAAGTGCAACATTAAATATGATGAAAGATTATACAAGAACAAAGAAAAACCACGTATTCTATTGTATGAACCAGAAAACATAAAATAAGTAGATAATCTTTACTTGTAATATAGTGTGTCCCGCTTAAAGTACTAATAAAGAAATGACTATAACTACGCTAAGGACCAACAAATGTAGCAAGATGTTATAGTGCACACCTTTTATTTTTGTAACATGTGTTATAATTGAAATTGAGGATGGAAGAAATAATAATAATAATAATAATAATAATAATAATAATAATAATAATAATAATAACTGTTAATTTTGTAAGTCTATGTGGAAGATTGAGCAACAAATCTGTGTGTTCTTTGGTTAGCAGAAATTTGCGAATCGTGTTTGACAGCTCGTGGTTCACAAGGTAACCAGCAAAGATGTGTAGTCATTGCAGCAGTTGGTATGTACTAAAGCTCTGTGGCAGAGTGTGCAGTGATGCCGCGGTTAAGAGCGCGGGTTTGCCTCCTGGCATAAAACACTCGTTTTTAATAAACTTTTGTAACATATTATGACAAATTAGTTTCCCACACACAGCAAGCTTTAACATTAACGTATTATATATACCTAGGGTGCCAAAAATGTGTACAAATTTTCACATTAGATATCTATTTAATATATTTCTAAGTTGGACGGTAAAACAACAGTAACGTGTAGTAAGATATTCTGTAAACAGATGTAACTCACATACATTATGATAGCGTTGCTACGTCACAGGTAAATCAACAAGGAACAAATAAAGTCAAGATTATCAACTGGTCCAGTGTACCTGAACATGATACGCACATCCGTCTTACCCGCCATTCATACACTCTATGGAAATTAGCATTTTTACTTCCAACAGGATGGTGGATGGTTCATGCGTACCTTGATGACAATATTCCAAGGCACTGGATAGGACGAAGAGGTCCGATTGAGTTTCCACCGCGTTCTCCGGATCTAACTCCGTTGGACTTCTACCTATGGGGAACTCTTAAGGATGTTGTATACCATAGAAAATCAGCTACACCGACAGCACTTCGGGAAGAAATTGAAACGGCATGTGTTGAGGACACTTTCGCAAACGTTGCCCAATCAGTAGTTCAACGTACTCAGAAGTGTATCGACGCCGATGGTGGGCATTTTGAGCAACTGTTGTAACTGTAAAAGTATAAGATGATTAATGCTCATCTTTTCTGTTTGTGTGAATTCAGTTTTGTTATGTTAACAGTTTTTCTTTGCTTGAAGTGTGTATACAGTTTTGGCACCTTCTGTGTATATATATTATAATGAAAATTACAATATTTCCTTGAGTATCTGTTCTATCTAAATGCAATATGCTGCACATACACGAAGGACAAAAGATGGCTTATAGGCACAAATTCAAAAAGCCTGGGATGTTGTAGCAGCCTCTTGTCCGCACTACTGTAGAAATTTGAAATCTATGCCCCGAAGATTGGGGGTTAGGGTTCATACACTCGATATTAATTTGTATTTATTTCTATGTGTCTTCACTTTAGAAGATAAATGTATTTATTTAGTTATTTGTAAAGAATGCGTTATTTTGTGATTACGTTTTTATGTGTGCATAGGTAATGCCATAAAACTCAAATGATATGTTAAAATATAATATGATAATAAGGCAACATGATTATCTACATATACACTTATAAAACCAATAATAAAAATAAAACAAAAATATTGTGTGGGATTTGAACCCAGGAGCTTACGCAGAAGAACAGCTTTCTAAATCGCCGATCAGCGCTACTCTACTCTAATGCTCTCTTTCCAGATGTTTATGAATGTGACCATAACGTTTACAGGCAAAGCGCTCACTGCAGTGTGCCAGTCGCTGCATGCATATTGTGAACACAGCGTTTATGAGCGCCCCAGAAATTCACCAATCGACACATGGAATCTAGGGATGACTGGTTTAATATAATGGTCAAATGGTAGAAACGTAGATTTGGTCGAGAATATACCATTTGTAAACCTAACTACAATCCCGTATTACATTTAAGTATCAATGAACACTTGGTTCTATTTAGAGGGCGATGTTCCGTCCGTATATTTATGAAGTCTAAGCCTGCCAAATAGCTATGGTAGATGTCAAAACTTCATATGCTTTGAATCTACAGGTACACTCGCGGAAGGATGGAAACATCAGTGAAGAGATTTAAGGGCAACGTGTGGTGCTGCATTTGACAGACCCTCATCGAGCAGTGCTATTGACAACCTTTTCCACTCGCAAAAGAACTTGACATTATGTGAGACAAAACAAGACACATATACTGAAATAAATGCCCTCCAATTCTTCAAAATTAGAGAAATTCTCACATTTTTGTTTCAACAATGAAATAATAAAGTATCATTCTGTTCCAAAGTAAAGAAAATCTGTAATTTTGATAAGTACGGAGCATCATGACATGAAAACTGGAGACGAAAGCCAGGGCTATAAACCAGATATAATTCTTCACTACAACAACACTAAAGGATGAACAAAATGGTAAACGAGTACTCTGTGAAGTGCACAGTAAGAAAGACTGTGACCATGTTATTTTCTTCAACTTGGTGGATACACGGGGTCTAAAAGCTGTCGTCATAGGGCGACTAAACATCTCACATGGAGAAAAAAATTGCTTAGATTCAGGAAAACTTTTACTTTTACAGCTTGGAAAAGAATTGATAATTCCACACACGAAAACAAGATTGCAAAATCTTGTGGGTCAATGTGACTCGTGAATGCAATGAAGAACGTTGTTCCTCAAGAAGAAGCCCCAAACACTGAAGAAAACCGCCAGAAAGCAAAGAGTCTACACCAGTTGTGTTCAAGAAAGACAAAAGTGACAACTGTCATAAACTGGTGTGCTCAAAGACTGTAAAGAAAATTCTAAGTCTAAACTGTCAAGGCTAAAGACCGTAAATATAAAAACTGACAGAAAGTTTCATGCAACAGACCAAGAATGTGTAATGGTATATTAAAATATTAGCACTACAAGATACGGCTTGCTTTTTGATTGATTTTGTATCAAATAATGACAGTAGAAGTTTAGATGTATGTATTAATGTTACTTATTTAGTATATAATAAAAAACTGTAGCATAGCATTAATTATATTGAGTATTAAATACATTGCACACACATCTGTTGTTAAGGGAAGAGGAACCTCGCCGAGTGAACGGTGCCAGCTACCTGTCAGGACTGAGCATGCTGATGGATCCACGTCTGGAAGATTACTACGCCGCCCTCTTCTCGTTCTACGGCCTGCAAGTTCTCGTGCATTCTCCCAATGATTACCCGGAGATCTCTGCACGGGGTATCTTGCTGGCGCCGCGAAAAGAGGCTTTCCTCCAGGTATCTAAACATTAACTAGTCTCCGGTTAAATAGCTCTGTGTATCGACGACTGTTGGTATTTAACTCTGCATTACAGAGTGAATCTTAAGACCTTCCCTGGTTTCGGGGATCGATACAACAGTAACCATAACAGACATAGCAAAAACACTTATATCAGTGTGTAGAGCATCTCTCCAAGTTTTGTACATACCTTACAGGTATTCCATATGTCCTCCGTTGGTGACACGGCAGACATTAATCCTGTAGTCAATCTTGCCACACACGTCCCAACATCTGACGATCGATATCAGCGACTGTATACGTGAACTCTCTCGCAGTTGTGCTAAATCGCGTGGCAAAGGCGGCACGAACACACGATCTTTGACATAACCCCATAGGTCAGGTGACGGTGTAGGCCACATAAGAAAAGTAGAGTCATCTCGGGCAGCACGTCCAATCCAACGATGAGCAATTTCAGCATCGAAGTACACAAACTTCATGATTAGTTCGAAGCATGCGCAGGAACATTGGACCAGTAACAATTTTCTTTGCAAAGGGCTATACACTTTGAAGAAACAGCACAAAACACATTGACTTTAGGGGAATCACGGTCGTGTTCTACAACAACGCCAGGTTTTTCCGTGCCCCAAATGCATGCATTGTGACTGTTCAATTTGCCGGACACGTGACACGTGATCTCGTCACTAAACAACAGTTTCTCAGCAAAACCTCGGCTTCTTCTAGCCGCTCTTGAAAATGAACACAGAATTGAACACGACGATTGTGATCCTCGGACTCGGCGCCTGCAGCAGCTGTAGCCGGTATGGTTTCACTTTAAGTCCTTAACGTAAAATACGCCGGGCAGTTGGCTGCGGAATCTGCAATTCCTGGCTCGCGCGATCTGTCGACTGTTACACATGCTTCTCGCATACGCTCAACGGTCTCAACCAACACTCTTGGCCGGTCTATTCATTATCCATCATACAAACAGCTAGTCGCTTCAAACTTTTTGTTCCAGGCACGAATTGTTTTGGCTGTAGCTGGTTCTTGTTGATGTTTCGTAAGAAATCGTCATGTGCCGTCACACGGACTCGTATTTAGCGAATTGTAATACGACAAAAGCTTTATATGTGCCAGTGAACGCCATGTTTTCACTATAACTGCCCTCCAGCGGCTAAATCTACAACTATGCCAAGGCGCCTATTAAGAATGCAAACTTGTAGAGATACTGTTTCCAGTGATATAAGCGTTTCCGCTAAGCCTGTCATGACTTCTTTCTGTTGAATCCCGAAACCAGGGAAGGACTTTAGGCCCACTCTGTATTGCATTGCAGACCATTCCCCTGGAAAGACACTAAACAGACAGAACTGTGCTATTTGGAATCATGGCGGCAGCTCGTGATGCCTTACTGCCTGTACATAAGAAGTACTTTGAACATGATGTTGAGTTGGATTTGAGAGCTGGCATTGCATGTAGAGAAACAGAAGTTGTTTTCATTATACCCTGTCACACCCTCACAATAAATAAATTAATTGTTTATGTACAGGTGTCCGCCGCCAGCACGTACAGTACGACTGAGGTACGCGCTTTGAGACGTGAGCAACGAATGTGTGTGTTCGAGGACGAGCGGTTTGATGGCAGTGATGACAAGGAGAGTGTAATGGAGGATTATTCGTACAGCAACTGCCTCATCCACTGTCGAGTCAAGCACATGATGCAACTGTGCAACTGCACGCCCTACTTCTTTCCTACCATAGGTTGCTATAGTTAAATATGTTTCTTTGTTGTTGATGAAAGTGTCAAGGGACACGCAACATGTAAACAAGAGGCTGGGTCAAGAACAAACTGTAATATTTTATTCATTGGGATTGAAAACTCTTCTTCACTTTTAAACACATTCAATGCGATTCCACTGCGTAACCACCGCGTCTTTCACCTCGTCAGTACGGAACCTGCCGCCACGGGTGACCGAGGTCAGTAAGGTGCGGACTCGTAAGCGGGAGATCTGGGGTTCGAATACCGCCAGGACCGTCCTCCCTAACTGGTTTTTTTTCCCAGGTTTTTCTCAGTCCTCATAACTGGCAAATGCCGGGGAGGTACCTTAAACTTAGACCTTAACGCTTCTTCCCTTAAAAAAATATCCTTTCCCAATTTATCATTTCATCTCATATATCACCAGTGCCCACCGTCTGTGGTGCCTCTGTAGCAAAAACGGACGTTAAACACGACTCACAAAGAAAAAGTATGAACTTCTTACCGCCTAGTGCCTCTTTGAGCGTTCCAAAGAATTTAATCGGAAGGTGCCATGTCCGTGAATAAGCAGGATGTGATATACACTCAAAATAAATATACAATTTTTTGAGCCGTGCACAAACTGTATGAGGTCTTGCATTATCATGCTGTAAGAGTTCACAAGTTGTAAGCAAACCTCGATGTTTCGATCTGATTACGAAACTTTTAGTAATTCCAATAGAACTATTGCGGTTGTACCGTTTTTTTGTTTAATTTCTTAAAATTTCCGTCTGTCCTACTTACCAGGCACCAAAACATGACGATGGAATATATACAACTAAAAATGCAGAAAAGGATAAAACACTAAGAAAAAGTAACAGATTAGCAATCGCTATATCGAACTCGTTGAGTTCTTCTATGGCAAGAAGACAAGTGAAGGTGATAAAAGTAAATATTGAGTATCGAAGGTAACGTTATGCATGGGAACAGATGAAACTAGCAATGAGAGATGTGAGAGGGAGGGAAAAAATTAATAAGCAAGATTTAAACCAGGTGGTATATGCGCTTTATGTAAAAATTTAGTTGCCATTTCTCTATCTCTGAGTGAACTTTCAGAGCTAACGCATCAATAAGTGTTAGATTAAAAGCATCATCAAAATCCTTACAGAGAGATAAGGCATGTTGGGCAACCGGCAAGAGAGACTTGGTTTTAACAGAACGTCTATGATTGTTCATGCGTAGCGAAACAACAGTAGAAGTTAAACCAATATAAAATGCTATGTAAAGCTTACAAGATAACATATATATGACGTTCTTGGAAGAACAAGTAGCAACACGGCATAATTAGCGCACAGGTTTTACATTTAGGGCATTGACAAGGATATGAGCCAGCAACGGGACGAGGTAAATTCGGAGGAGATAGGTTTCGGCGAAATATACTTTTAAGGTTAGGGGTGTTCTAAAAGTAAAGCGGGGTACAAATTTAGAAAAAGCATTTAAAGATGGATGCAATAACAAAGTATCGTGACAATCTTTCAAAATAGGTCTGATGCTTTCAATTCCGGGCACGTAAGTAGTAAAAAGCTTAATGAAGTTCTTATTAGAAGTTTTAGGTTTGCATTGGAAAGTTTTGTCGCTGGGATTGTACGGGATTTTAAAAGAGCGGAAGGATAATTTTGGTCTTGGAACTTTTGAGCTAGATTTTTAATATACTTGTCAAGAGATGAAAAGTTGTTACAAAGACGATGACCACGGATTGAAAGAGAAAAAGGAATAGATCTTTTGATATGCAAGGGATGACAACTATCAAAATGAAGACACTGTTGTAAATTGGTAGGCTTAATGTGCACAGACGTAAGGAAAGAGCCATTACATAAAGAAATATTAATTTCTAGGAACGTAGGAGCATTGGGAGAGACAGAAGAAGTGAACTTAACTGAAAACTTGGAGTTAAGATTAGTAAGGAACTGCTTTATTCCGCAGCCCTAATTTATCCAGAGAATTAAATTTTCTTCATTTGCTACTTGTTCTTCTAGGAACGTCGTATATGTTATCTTGTAAACTTTGCAAAGCATTTTATATTGGTTTAACTTCTACTGTTGTTTCGCTACGCATGAACAATCATAGACGTTCTGTTAAAACCAAGTCTCCCTTGCCGGTTGCCCAACATGCCCTGTCTCACTGAAAGGATTTTGATGATGCTTTTAATCTAACACTTATTGATGCTTTACCTACACAATGCTCTGAAAGTTTACTCAGAGATAGAGAAATGACTGCTATATTTTTACATAAAGCGCATATACCACCTGGTTTAAATCTTGCTTATTAATTTTTTCCCTCCCTCTCACATCTCTCATTTCTAGTTTCATCTGTTCCCATGCATAACGTTACCTTCGATACTCAATATTTATGTTTACCACCTTCACTTGTTTTCTTGCCATAGAAGAACACGAGCTGTTCGAAATATAGTAATTATTAATCTGTTACTTTTTATTATTGTTTTATCATTTTCTGCTTTTCTAATTATTGTAATTTTAGTTACATTTTTAATAGTGTTACATTATTTTTCATATATATATATATATATATATATATTTGTGTATGTTAACGCTCTAGTGGCCACTATATTTAGTTTTTTCTTAACGAAGCTCAGCATATAACCAATTATTCATTGAGTTCGTTAACCAGCAAAATTGGACCATTGAGGGTGCGGGTTAATCTAAAGCAACATTTTAAAAATCGCGCTAGCGGCATCAATTGTTGCTTATTATCAACGAAACTGGATATGTACTATTGAAATTATAAATATATTTTCTGAATACCAGATTATTAGGAATGCGGGTTTACCTGGAACCCAAAGTTTAAAAATCGTTCTAGCGTCACTAATATTTGTCTTTTCGCAACAAAACTATGTACGATATACAATTTAAATAAAATAAAAAATATAGTTTCTGAAAACCAGAGTAATCGGGCCATTAGGAGAAGGGGCATTCCTGAAAACAGAAATTAAAAAAGCTACCTCTGGCTGCATCAATTTTTCTGCTTTAGCGCTCTGCAACCACCTTAATAAAAATTTAACCTGCTGAGGAATTCACTTAGTTTACGCAGCTCCTGCGGGGTGGACTTATTTTTTTTTTTTTTTTTTTTTGTCATTTGCCGTAATTGGCTTATTTTTAACTTTCGGGGCACTTTTCTTAAAAACTGTAAGCGATTAAAGACATGAATTCTTTTGTGCATGTGCAAAACACAATGCTCTCTATAGCTATTGAAAGCTTTTACCTTATTCATGCAAGAATTGTTTAATTGATTTGTTTTATTTACGGACGCTCTTTAACATCTCAGGTCATCAGCGTCCCATTCTATTCAGGGCGTGAAACGGCCTACAAATTTTGCTCAGAGGTCTCTTCTTTCAGGCTTGAGGTTCTTTTTCGTGCCGTAAATGTACGACACGGGACCCACGGCTTTACTTCCCTTCCGAAGGAAGCCATACTTAGGATTTTTACGCCCGAAAAAATCCATCGATCCCGGCCGGGTTCGAACCCTCGATCTTGTGTTTAGAGGCAAGTATGGTTACCACTACACCACCAGGACCGATTACATGCAAGAAAGTTCTAAAAAAAAAGAAAAACATGGTTTGAAATTTGCATAAATAATGACACTATGTGCGTATATTTTCAAAAATTACACTTTATCTGTAAATTGCATATTATTTCAGCATAAATGTTAAGTAGCATGTTTTTAAACTGATTTTAAAACGTAATGATACTGAGATTAATAGTTTATGAGAAAAGTGCACCTAAAGCAACAAAAATGTTAGAAATTAATAGTTTTTCTGGCTTATTAAAATAGCTACACATGTATATGTGTGCTATGCAAGATATTTCGTCACGTTGTGGTATAGCAGAAAACTGCAAGTATTTTATAGTTCAGCGCCTGACAGATACAACTTAGCCAATTTTGACATGCAAAACTGTTATACTCTCGCAGCTCTGCTGCCCCTAAATGATTTATGTGTCTGTTAGATAAAAGTGAACAGGTCCTCACAAATGACATATTTCATGTTGCAGGAACGAACTCCAAGCTGTGTAGTCTTACTGACGTAGAATGCCTGGCAAATCACAGACGTAAGTTATTTCAGTACTGGCTAATAACTCATGAATTATGTTAGGACATCAAATGTGTGATAGTCAAAACCTGCTACCTCCTGTTTGTACATTTTACCTTCACGCTAGGTGTAGAGCTGTTCAATAAACAAAGATCATGCAAAATTAAACTATTGCGTATCGTACACGTGATATTAGTTTCATTGTTTATCACTTTCGGTTCCCGCATACGAGAGGTGTGCAAGTTGAGACATGTGCAGTTCCGCCTACACCAAAATTAGGTGACACACAACGAACAATATGCTGATCTGAAAATCTGCTTTCTTCTTTAGCTGTCTATGGAGAGTTTATTCTTCCCTGTAGCACAGCTCGAAGATTGTTTAAAAATTTTAAAGAGGGGAACCTATCAGTTTCAAAGGAAGGTGCACCCGGCGCTCCAGTTTGTGCTCTAACCGAACATTGCAGATGATGTTAAAGGAGCATGTGGAGTTTCTTTCAAAGGTAATGATCATTGCTGATTAAACTTGGCTACATTATTTCCATTCTGATCAAATAGCAAAGCTCTGTGTGGTTACCAAAAGCCTGAGTGGTTGCTTCTGATGGGAAATTTATGATCATCTCATTTTTCGATATTCAACGAATGTTTACCGACAATCGCACTTGCACATACAGCTGTACATGGGAAATACTGCAGAGATATCCTGAAAGCTCTGCAGGCATATCATACATTTGCAAAAGTCCTTCCCTTGCTTGCTTCGGGGGTCGATAGAACTGTAACCATGACAGACATAGCAGAAGAAACGCTAGGTAGAGCATCTCTGCAAGTTTTGTACAAATCCTACAGGTGTTCCTTATGACCTGCGCAGACATCAATCCTGTAGTCAGCTCTTGCCACACACAGCGACTGTATGCGTGATCCTCTCTCGTGCTGTGCTAAATCATGTGGCAACAAAGCACGAATCTTTGACAAAACCCCATAAGAAAAAATCAGATGGAGTTGTTCAGATAACCGTGCAAGTCGCAGAAGAAGAGAAGAGTCATCTCGAGCAGCACGTTCAATCCACGACAAGAAATTTCAGAATCGAGGTACACACGGACGTCATGATGAAAAAGAGGTGGAGCCCCATCTTTCTGGCTATCTGCATGTAATTGTGGCATTAGCCGCTCTTGAAAATGAACACAGAATTGAAGACGATTGTGATCCTCAGGACTCAGCGCCTGCAACAGCTGTATCCGGTATGGTTTCACTTTATGTTGTTGACGTAAAATACGGCAGGCAGTTGACTGCGGAATGTGCAATTCCTGGCTCTTACGACGTGTCGTCCTTTTAGGGCTTCTAATAAATGCTTCTCGTTCACGCTCAACGGTCTCAACCGACACTCTTGGCCGGCCTGTTCATTGTCTATCATACAAGAAGCCAATCGCTTCAAACTTTTTGTACCAGGCACGAATTGTTTTTGCTGTTGATGGTTCTTGTTAATGTTTCTTACGAAGTCGGCATTGTGCTGTCACAACGGACTCATATTTAACGAATTGTAACACGGAGAAAGCTTCATGTGCACCAGCGAACGCCATGTTTTCGCTATGACTGCTCTCCAGCGGCTAAATCTATAACTACACCATGGTGTCTGTTACGAATGCAAACTTGGAGAGATACTCTTTCCATTGATATAAGCGTTTCCGCTATGTCTGTACTGACTTCTGTTCTATTGACCCTCGAAACTAGGGAAGGACTTTACGTTTGCCCTGTGTAACAAATGTTAATGTGAAGTATGTCCCGCACCCTCCCTATAGTGCAGATTTAGTCCCATGTGACGTTTTCCTTTTCCCCAAATCCATCATCAGAAGCAGTAGTGAAGGCTGCCGGGTAATTCTGAAGAACCCGTGAAAAATAGTTTCCATCGAGTATTTGAAGACTGACAGAAACGTTGGGACAGGTGCATTGCATCCAAAGGGGACTGCTTTGAGAAAGATCACCAAAGTTATGAGTAAATATTTGTTTACAAAACAAATTATGATCATTGTTTATTGAACAGCTCTGTTGTATACACGTCAAAATATGCATTATTAAAAATAAAAACATGGCTTGTAACATGCCTCTTATAATTAACAGGTGTGTTTAACAACCTGCATTCACCGCACTTAGTGCCGGGTTTGGACGACAACGAAAACGCTATGCGTTGTGACTGTCATCCCACGTGCACTGACGTTTCATACTCCACCGAAATGTCGGAATCAAACTTCTTTAAGAGCGAATACGATCAAACAAATTTCTTGTAAGTACACTTCAACCTTAACATTAAGTATCTTTGAATTTTTTAAATACTTCTCTTAAATTAAAATCGATTTTATAAATGGATGAAACAGATTTCAAATCTCTAAGATTTAAAACGAGAAAGTCGGTCCTGGTGGTGTCGTGGTAACCATACTTGTCTCCTAAACCCAAGATCGCGGGCTCAAACCCGGCCGGGACCGATGGATTTTTTCGGGTGTAAAAATCCTAAGTATGACTTCCTTCGGAAGGGAAGTAAAGCCGTAGGCCCCGTGTCGTACATTTACGGCACGAAAAAGAACTTTAAGCCTGAAAGAGAGGCCTCTGAGCAAAATTTGTCGGCCGTTTCACGCCCTGAGTTGAATGGGGTGCTGAGGACCTCAGATGTTAAAGAGCGTCCATAAATAAGTCAATCAAACAAACAAACGAAGCAAGTCATAAAGCAAGTACTACATTTTTAAATAATGCATCCTGAAGCTGTAGCCGCTAGATGGTAGCATTAGTCCGCTGGCAATTGCTAACATTCGGCAACTGACAATCGAGGTGTAAAATGGCGAAATAGCAGTTACAAGATGGCGGTGATTCTAAGTGACTGTACTACTTCGAGATTGACTTGCTGTGCGATTTTTTTGGGGAAAAAATTGTGGAATAAAAATGTTCATAAATAAATGCTTCCAATCATCTGTCACGTTAAGCTTTTTACAGCTGGGTGCAGAAGTTCTCTGATGGCGGCCAATGAAGACAATCCGAGCAGACAGAAGGGTTGTAGCCGCTGCTATTGTATGTACGACATGGCATGGGCTACCTCATAGTGACCCACAACATACAGCATCTCAATCATATCATGATCCACTTTCAAAAAGGGGTATTCTAAAAGTTCTCTGCCTGACTCAGAGATGTCGTTAAGATGGCCAAATATATGATAACTGTTAAGCATCATCCTTTTAATGGCGCATTGTAAAGTTTGAGACTCCAAAGTGTACTCACTTGTTTGAGACTATCAAATAAACAAATTAGTGTTAACATTTTCTACAAAATGGATGAAGCCTCAAATACCATACTTTGTTTTGAAGGGTTTAACTTGAACAGAAATACAAAATGAGTTACATTCCACATTAAAGGATTCTTCCCCTTCGTTTTCGACAGTTAAAAAGTGACTGCTGAATTCAAGATGATGAGCGCTCAAGGCGTCCCAAAACTGCAACGACCGACGAGATTGTGGTAAAAATGCACAATATCGTACTCAATGATCGTCGATTGAAGGTACGCGAGTTGGGTGACTTTGCAAAGATCTCGATAGGTCGTGTCCACCTCATTTTACACGAGTTTTGTGTATGAGAAAGCTTCGCACTCGATGGGCGCCGCGATTGTTAAAAATGACCAAAGACGCATTCCAATGAACATGTCGCAAGAGTGTTTAGACTTGTTCAAACGCCATCCCAGTGAGTTTCTCCGAGTGAGTGAGTTTCATAACAGTAGATGAAACATGGATTCATCACTACACGCCAGAGACGAAGGAGCAGTCCAAACAGTGGGCGGCAACAGGTGAAAGTGCACCAAAGAAAGCAAAAACGGTTCCATCCGTAGGAAAAGTCATGGCCACTGTTTTCTGAGATTCTCATGGTGTGGTGCTCCAGAAGGACAGAACCATCACCGGAGAGTATTACGCTTTACTACTGGACCATGGGAAGGACGCTATTCAACGTCCACACCTTGCGAAAAAGAAATTTCTCTTTCATCACGATAATGCCCTTCACACACGTCTGGAATTTTTGGTGCAAAACTTCAGGACCTTCGCTTCCAGTGCTTCCACATCCGCCACATTCGCCGGATTTGACTCTCAGCGATTGCTTTTTGTTCCCAAACCTAAAAAATCGAAAATTCACATCATGTAATTAGGTAGAAACTGAGACAGAAGTTTATTTTTCACATTTAGACAAATCTTATTTTACTGAGGATATTAAATATTGGAAAGTTGTTAAACTAAATGTATAAATTTACATGTTAAAATGTTGTTTTAATTAATTTTTACACAGACGACTACTGCAACCTTCTACACAAAAAGATAATATGCATGGCATACTGAGCAAGTTTGTGACACTTGCCGATATAAAAAAATTGCTGCTCTGGTGTATTTTAAGTTTAAGCGCAAACTGTGACATTTTTATTTAAAGTCAAATTTCTGCTTTGATATTTTACGCTAAGTTGTGACCTTTTGTGCAGCAAGGAGATACAAATTACCAACCATTCCATCCTTCACGTGTACTTCAAGGACCTGTCCATCTTGAGGTTCAGACGAGACACCATCTACACCTGGAATGACCTGCTCGGTACGTATTACCACATCAGGTTCTTGTTGCATGAAAAACTGAATGAATGTTGTTCAACACCCGTCTTAACTACTGAGGCACCAGGCGGTGACACTGATGATACATGAGAAGAAATGATACATTGAGAAAGGATTTTTTAAGGAAGGAAACGTTCCAGGCCTAAGTTTCGGGTGCCTCCCCGGGCATTTGCCATTTCTGAAGACTGAGGCAAACCTGGGAAAAACCTCAGTCAGGGAGGACGTTCTGGTTAGATTTGAACCGCACTCTGTGCTGCGGCACTCTCTTAAAATAAAATAAAAAAAATACTACTCGAGATTGGTTGGTAAGTTTTTAGAGTCACAAGGTGATAATAACAGAAATTAGAAAACAATTGTTTTACAACATAGTTCTCCTGTAAATCATTCACTGTAAAATCTCCGTCTTCGGTCTCTTTTGTGCTGAAGAACAGAAGGCGGTCTGATGGAGTCAAATCTGGTGAGTATGGTGGAACCCGCAGTCTCGCAGTTTCCACGTTTCCTTTTACTTGCGTTTCTGAGACAGATAAAACAGAATTGGCGTCTTGTATGTTACTAATGCAAGTAGTTGTCACAATATTGAAAGCTTTTCTTTCATGCACAGTGAATTCGGATGAAAAATTACAAATTTTGAAGTCACATTTTAAGAATGTTAATGCATTCTTTATACGAGGGTAAGTCATTATGCAGGTTACGAATTGATGTGGAGTGCTACATGCTTGACCAAGGAACCTGGAGCTTTTACCACTAGCGTTAGTTCGGTGTAACTGATGACATTTGAAACGAAACAAACGATATTTAAAATAGGAAACAGCAGTTGCAAGATGGCAGCACCTCAGAATAAACGCATAAATCTCAGTTGTGCGATTTTTATTGGAAAGGTATGGAATCAAAGAATGTTCATAAAGAAATGCTTCACATCTACAGTGAGAAGTGTCTATCACGTCAAGCTGTTTACAATTGGATGCAAAAGTTCTCTGAAGGGTGGACATGTATCGAGATTGCCACAGAGGCGAATTTGTAACAAGGTGAACTTTTAATCCGAGCAGACAGTAGGGTAACACAGACACTACTGTTGTTACACGTATGACATGACATGACAGGTGAGGTTTTCACAAAATCTGTGCGCGTGCTGACCCCACAATACAAAATACAAACAATCGGTCTGGCATTACAGCATCTCAAGTGATTCTCAATCTTCTGGGGTGTTACCCAACACATTTCAGCCCCAAGGACAATACGTAAATGTCGACTTACTGTGACACTCAAACGCATGTTGCTCTTGAATGACAAATCGCGTCCTCATACTACCGAAAAGACAAATGAAACATGCAAAATTACAAGAGGAAAGTTCTCGAGCATCCTCCGTATAGCCCCGAGCTTGCTCTAAGAGACTTCCATTTGTTTACATCATCTTTCGGGTGAACAGTTCCCCGACTATGAAGCTGCAGAAAGCAAAGTCACCGCATGGTTCCTACAGCAGCCCAAAGAATTTTATGCTGTTAGATTTCAGGGAATTGTGAAACGAAAAGACAAGTGGGAGATTATATTGAGAAATAAAAGTATTTTTTTAAAATAAGAACTCTCATTTGTCTGTGTTCTATATCTATTTGTAACTAGCTTAATGATTTACCCTCGTATTTTAAAGTACTACTTTCAAGTTTATCAGGGCAATTAACACATTTAATCACAAATTCCTCTATGTATAGCGCAAACCTAAGAAAAATGTAACTTTTAAGTTATATTTAAGGTAACGAATTGGGTAAAGATTTTCTAGTGCATATAAATGCTTCGCACTAGAAAAATTTAAGAAAAATTCCCCAAAAAGCAGCAAAAAAAAAAATAATAATAATAATAATAATCATTGTAAAGCGTCTTAAAATGTCGGTGTTTTGGATGTAAACTTTTCAAAATTGCAGCTTGTGCCTATCGATTTTTAAGTGTTACTTCTCATATAAGAAAACCAGCGATACAGTAGGGTACAGCTTGACGTTGCTGCTGCTAAATTCGGCGCCCAGTTCAATGTACTCTATTTTTTCTCCTAAACGTCTACTTATGTTTAGCTGAGAAAGTATAACAATATTTTGGAATTATAAAACTAATATATTCATAAATAGCTCTTACAGCTACGAATGTCCAGTTCGCCATTTTTATTTATTTGTTATCAAAGAGTTTAAAACACTATCACATAATCGTTTCAAGTTTGTCCCTCATTAGTTCAACTTTTAGGGAAATTAAAATGTCAGACAGGACATTCATAACAGTAAGCGCCCTTTATAGTCATATAATTATACTCGCCAAGTAGTCCTGTGTCGATATGCAGCTCCAATTGCTTGATATTCTTATTCCGCATTCGTGAGCTAAATACTCAAATTAATATTAATATATAAGTTTTTGTGATAGATTTCATATGAATTTGTATTCAAATTTCAACATTCTAATAATTATGGCGTCTTGGTTGGCCATGCTTCCGCACTGAATGTATTAATTTAACACAACCCGGTCTCAATTCATGTTTGAGGTGTTAAGAAACAATACCCCACATCAATGTTTAATGAAAATTCATACACGTGTTTTTAAACGTTTTCTGTACACACATAATATTCACGTCACTGTTTTGTTTCAGCATCTTTCGGCGGTATCGTGGGTCTGTGCTTGGGAAGCAGCTTATTGAGTTTTGTCGAGTTATTCTACCACTTGACAGTGCGACCTGCCTGCACTGCACTTCGTCGGGACGCCGTGCAGCCCTTCAATATCAAAGTGTATCCTCTGCCAGATCGCAAACCTGTCGCTAACATCAGCACCGTCATAGCGCCGCAGTTGCACTGGCTACCCTGAGATGATTTAATGTAACCATAGTCTTGGAATAAAGAATATATTTAATTGAATGTGTAATCTGGGCACCCAAGTTCCACATTTTAACAGAGTTAATACAGCATACAACATTTTACATGTAATGTGGTCTAGTTTCAAACCAGACCATGTTCTATACAAAATACGGAGAGTTCCAGTCACGCTTGATCCGAGAAAGTGAGAAATTTTCGAATACACACACCAGGGCGTCGAAGGCATACAAATCTTTGACTGGAAAAAATTAACAAATCTAAGAATGTAAATCTTAAATTATTTACCATATTAATAACCAATAAACAGTTCTGAAAAACATACCAACAAGATTTTTTCATTAGTTGACCTAACATGTTTCTGTTTTCTCCATGTACAAAACTTGTCATATTCCTTTTCGTATACATTTAGATTTTTAATTAATTAACAAACTCTCATCTACCTTTATAATTTCTTCTGGAATTATATCCATATGTTCAAGATCAAACATTGCGGAATTAGCACCCATTTCTGTTCGAGTTCTTCAGAACAAAAACAAAATAACATCGTCATAGAAACAAGTACTAAAAACCATGCAATATAATACGTCATGTGTACTACTTCTTAACATCGCATTTTGCAAATGGGCAATACTTTTTAAAATTAGTTCATTGCTAAAATTACATAAAACGTTGTATGGAACACGTGTATAATCTTCAATCTGAACACTCGCGTGAGCGGAAGTGAACGCGCTAGACATTCACTCTGTCACAATTACCAAAATTATACACCAGTTACATAAATAACTATTCTCGTGTTTATACTCAATTTTTGAACCTGAGGCTAAATGGGTGAAAGACATAACGAATTACAAAGAAACCGGTGAGTCCCAGCTAAGCTGGCATAGATTAATTGTTTTTTTAATATAATTTGTTTACTAAGGAAGAGTTTAAATTGATTATTTGTTCTAGAAAATTACTCCCTGTAATTCATGATAATACGTTCAAATTAGCGGCGATGCGTAACGCCTATTGTTTAATTCAACCGCTCAGAAAGTTCATCCTCAGCAAAGTGGTACAACAGCTTTTCACGAGAAAGCAACTAAACTGCTTTCATTTCATATTTTGATTCCTTAAATCTACAATCAAACCTATCTATAATGACAAATTTTGAGGCTAAGCAAAAGAAAAACAAGTTGATCAATAAAAAAGTAAAACCCAAGAAAAAGAATAACACTTCGGATCTAATCAGCCCATTATCGAAAATCAAGAAACAGTTGGGAGTGTTAAAGTCGATAGTAACAGATTTCTGTAGTGCAACAACGTTCCACGGCGTCAGATACATAACAGAAGAACGTCGACACTGGATTGAGAGGTAGGTATGAATGAAAATAATTTATCTCAACGATCCAATCCTATTTTCTTTTGTTGTAACTATAAACTAGCCTACCGGAAGACTGGAAGTCCGCTGTCGTAGTCCCTATCCATAAGGTCGGTATTAAAAAGAAATGTTAAAAAATTATAGGCGATTAATATCATATCTGCAGCTGTCCTGGTGGCGTAGTGGTAACCATACTTGCCTCTTAAACCCAAGATCGCGGGTTCGATCCCAGCCAGGATCGATGGATTTTTTCGGGCGTAAAAGCCCTAAGTATGGCTTCCTTCGAAAGGGAAGTAAAGCCATGGGCCCCGGGTCGTACATTTACAGCACGATAAAGAACCTCAAGCCTGAAAGAAGAGGCCTCCGAGCAAAATTTGTCGGCCGTTTCACGCCCTGAATTGAATGAGATGCTGATGATCTGAGATGTCAAAGAGCATCCGTAAATAAATCAAAATCAAGTATATAAAGTTATGGAAAATTTGATATCGTATGTCCTAATATACAAAGACTTGTGCCGCCACAGTAAACACGGTTTCTTGCGATAGTCAAATTATGCATTAGTTCAGGACTAGAGATAGATGAAGGAGGTAGGATTGATGCAGTTGTAATTTATTTTTCGTAGTTTTTCATTTTGTATCGCATGACTTATTAGTAGATAAATTGAGTGGACTAGAAATAGATAGTAGGTTTGTATTTTGATTTAAAAAATATATAACAGCGGATCAGAGAGTTAGGGTAGTTTAGGAAATGTCAATTATCAGGAGGTGATATCACAAGATAGCGTTCTTGAACCATTATTTATATTAACAATCTTTGCTTAAATGTAAAGTCAAAAGTAATGAAAGTAACTTTGTAAAAGCCGAGAAGAAATTAATATTAGACTCGATGAGGTAGAAATTCCCCCGAAAACTGCTCAGGAGCTTGCTTAAGTTGTATACTTGCAAATTGAGACGAACAAACTGATCGTGTTATGAGGAAAGTGCCAGGGGCTTACATTTTGTTATGACAATACTAAAAAAGTCAGTTCAAAATTGAAGGAAATTGCGTATTTATCATCACATTTCCTAAAACTATTATACGAGTTTTGTATTGAATGACAACATACCTTTGCTCATCGCCATAATTATGATAATATATCTCAAAGTAGTCCCCGTTAAACACAATGCACCAGCCACAGGTTTCTGTCAGTCTTCAAAGACATGTTGGAAAGTTCTTCAGTCTCCCGGCAGACTCCACCACTGCTTCTGAAGATGGAAAAACCTCCCACGAAGGTGTTTCTTCAATTTGAAGAAATGAAAAAGTCACTTGAAGCTAAATCTGGACTATGGGGAGGGTGAGGGACAAGCTTCACATTTATGTTTGTGAGATATTCAGCAACAACATTTGCAACCTGCCGCCATGCATTATCATGATGAAATATCCAGCCGTTGCACGGAAATGCGACCTTTTGCTTGTAATATGCCCTTGCAGAGTTTTCAGTACATCTCTGTGGTATGACTGCCATGGATAGCCGAGGCCGTTAACGCGCGGGAGGTCGGGTGTTCGATTCTCACCAGGACCGCCCTCTCTGGCTGAGATTTTTTTTCCCCCGAGGTTTTTCTCAGTCCGCATTAATGGCCAATGCCGGAAAGTACCCTAAACTTACATCTGAAACGCTTCCTTAAAGAAAAAACTTTGCCAGTTCATCATTTCATATCATGTATCATCAGTGTCCAAGGCCTGTGATGCCTCAACAGTGTTCTGTTGTATTGTCTAGTAACAGTTGAGTGTGCAGGTGCGACGTGCTGGTAAGTCATTCCTTGAATACAGAAAAACGAAATGAGCAAAACTTTCTCAGCAGAAGTAACCGCTATTGCTTTTGCTGTTTGCTTTCAGGATCGAAATTATACAGCCATGTGCAACTTTTCAGCTTCCAACCAGTAAAATTTTCAAAATTTCTGAAAGTGTTCTTAATGTTATCCCATGACATGACATGACATGACATGACATAATGTTATAATGACAGCGGTGATGTTAATGTTTTTTTTTTTTCTGTCAGTGCACAAATTGATTAATCTTTCTTTGAAATTGGTTCTTCATTCCCTGTTTAAACATTTTAAACAATCTTCGAGCTGTGTTATGGGAAGAACTCTCCACAGGTCTCCTGTAGCACTGCATAGGCCTCTGCGGAGTATTCGTTGAGACAGAGCTGTGTTGTTCATCACGTATCACCTCCATTTTGCTGTGGGAGAAACTGAACATGTCTCAAGTTACACAACTCTCACAGAGGGAACAGAAGTGACAGCAATGAAACCAGTAGCACGTGAATATTGCGAATAAACTAACAAAACATGTATGCCCTTGTATAAAAAAGGGCAGAATTTTTCTAATAAGCAAACCACAGAACAAGATCTCCCGACCGCTCCTACTCCACCCATTTCTAACGGTTCTGTTCCTTCCAGCCTTTTCAGACAATTACACTGGCGATGCTGGCCACTGTAGTCAGCGAAAACTGTGGTATTAAAACAACAACCACAAGACATGACTCGATAATGACAACTTTTTATAATAACAACGCTGGCCGTGAAAGGTCATAGAAAAGTTTTATTCTTATAAGTCAGAAAATAAACAGCAGTTAGCACAACGGTCTTCCCAGACGAATGAACAAAAGTTAAACAAGAAGATTGTTGCTTCATTCTTTCGTCATAATGGGTTCTATGTTAATGCTGAGTGATATATCACAATTTACCGACAGTGTCGTTAACGACCTCGACTATTGATACTTCAGGTGTAAAGTTAATGACTGATGCCCTCTACAGTCCTGATGTGGCACCACGTGACTATTTCCTGTTCACAGACATCAAGGAGAAAGTGGGCGGACTATTTTGAGAACATTTTAAAATTCGGACTAGGATTCGAGAGTACGTGTGATTGGTCCTATCTCTAGTTTATATATTAATTATACAGAGGACTGTACATAAGCAATGAACATAATAATTTCTTACACTACAATTAAAAGTTACAATATGTTGTTAGCTTAATGCGTAATGTACACATGGTCCTTGTTGTCACTTCCGGTTCCCGCCTGTGACATATGTGCAAATTGAGACATGTTCTGTTTCGTCTACAGCAAAATGGAGGTCACACGCGACGAACAATGAGCTGCCTGAAATTTCTGCTTCCATATCAAAAAATCTGTGGCTGAGGTCTATGAACATTCCGTAAAGCACAGTCCGAAGATGGTATAAAATGTTTAAAGAGTGCAGGCAATCAATTTCAGTTTGTGTTCTAATGGAAGAAATCATTGCATTGGGTGCCACCCACAGGTTGATAACTGAAAAGTACAACAAGCTGGATGCTGAACGACGACAATGCACAGTAACAAATCGCAAAGGTTGTTGCTAAATATCTAAAAAAAAAAAAACCAGGTGTGATATGTCCTTCACCCTCCCTACAGTCCAGATTCAGCTCCGCGTGGGTTTTTCTTTTTCCCCAAATTGAAGACACGCCTTCGTGGGGAGCATTTTTCATCGTCGGTGAAGGCTGTGGGAGTATTGCGAAAAACCTTCCAAAACATGTTGCCAACATATGTTTAAAGATTGACAGAAATGTTGGGGCGTGTGCATTGTCTTAATAGCGATTACTTAGAAAAAGATACGAGGATATGTGAAGAAAGTTACTTGTCGCAAAAACAAACAAAATTTTCATCTTAAAAATATTTTTTTTTATACAACTCATGACATTTATTTTTTGGCCCATGTTTTTCCATCTGTTGATAAACAGTTACTGAGTACTGTATTAATAGGACTATGTTAACTTGTATTTCCAGATTTCTTTGGACCGTGGTCAGCGCTATGGGTATAGCTAGTGCTGTGGTACTCATTAACACCGTCTGGGCCAAGTACAGCACTTCCCCAACAATCACCAGCGTGGAGAACACACACTACCCCATCTGGAACATCCCCTTCCCAGCTGTGACTATTTGCAACGTGAACAAGGTTCATCTCTCACTGGCAATCGAGATTTACCATAAGCTGTAAGTCTAAGTTAAGATTTAGAATATGAGAGAAGTATCAACGGATTGTGTTACGGAAATGAACTCAGTATTTCTTGGTCTCGACCATAGGTTACCGTGCATTGATTTAACCTGGAACATTTGTCTTAAGCTTTCATTACTTTGAAATGTAGAGTCATTGTTTCAAGTAGTTCATTTAATTCAGTTTACTAAGCTGCAGCCCAGAAATAATTTAGTATCGCGCAGAGATAAAGTTGTTTGTAAAAGAAACTTACAAAATGTGCTGTTGAATATAAACACGGTCGTGTCACACATGAAGTATCTCCAAAAAGTGCAACGACAGAAAAATACATGATACAGTATTTAACTGTCTGAAAATTCTGAGACTGTAGGCATTTCAAAGGTACGTACTCGTATGCCTGAAAAAGTTGATGCAACAAACTTTGTGAAATGATAGGTCTCACAAAGAGGATAATTTTTTGTCATACAACCGAAGTTGGCTGATGCGCTGTTTAGGAGTCACAAGAATTCACAGGTTACATGTTCATTTATTGCTCAAGAACAATGTAAATTAAACGAAAAAGTAACTCAGAGAAGACTTTGACTCCACTGACTGTCGAACCGTCTTCAACATGCGGTCAAAGGCAGCGTGTATTCCGCTGGTGTCATCTGGGGTGACATACATGACACTCTTCAGATGCTCCCAAAGAAAGAAGTCGGGCGACCGCGCTGGCCATGCAACAGGTCCTCCTCTACCTAGTCACTGCTCCTGTAGGTGTTGTTGAGAAATTCTCTTACAACATGGCTAAAGTGCGGCGGAGCCCCGTCATGCTGGAACCACATTCTCCTTCACTTAGCAAGGGGCACATTCTCCATGAATAGTGGCACGGATTGAAGGACCCTAAGGTACAAAGCTCCGTACAAACATGGTATCACTGGTCCCAGCAGCTGATTACCAGTAATTCCTGCTGGTGAACTGTAATGAACAGTGCATGAGGGTTTTCATCATCGCGGATGTGACTGTTGAAGTAATTCGTAAACACAATTACAGTAAAGTATAAGCAATAAAAAGTTCAGCGGTTTACTGTCTCGCGTATCACTGAACTGAATGTGAGTTGGAGGTCCGTAGCCAGATACTACACTTTCTGCAGGTGATATGCATGAAGCAATGGCAGGCGTGTTAGTGACGGGCTCATTTCTCAAACATTGCGCCTTCCCTCTCCAGCGTGACTTCCACGATGAAACATTGTGTGGTATGGGTGCTGTCTGCGAGGATATGAGGAGCTTTTCCGTTTCCTCCGGCTTCCTGTAACACGTGATCATATCGGTGAGCTCAGGTAAATCGTAAACGTCCACCCTGACTGTCCTGTTTGCAGGTCATGCAATGTAGGAGGGGTGCAGTAAACACAGTCAAGTGGCTCTCCTAACGCAGATGTAAGACGGGAGGAACTGTTGTATGCAGTAGTGTAGCGAAGTGTCACAAGACATGCGTTGACTGTGCCCCTAACCAACGTATCAGCCAACATTGGTTGTATAACAAAAATGTATACTCTTTGTGAGAGCAATCATTCCACAAACTTTGTTGCAGAAGTCACACTGTAGTTGTGGAATACAATCCCACATCAGAATCCACAATAGATGAAGGAGAATCACACGCAATATCTACAAAAACTTAATGTTTGGGCTGCTATAGTTGGCCCTTCCTTCTTTAGATAAAGGGTAATAGATATTTAGATTTGCTTCCAAATCACTTAGTACGGCCTATTCTGGTGGGAATCGAGCCGCTCACGAGTCCGCTCTTTAACGACCTCGGCCACCCGCGGCGGTTGCTACCAAAGATGTCATCTATTTCCCACAACATGGAGCCCCAGCTCACTATGGACAGAGTGTTCGTCAGCACTTAGATCAAGATTTTCCATAACGATACATTGGTAGGATAGATCACACACATTGACCGGCAAGATCCCCAGATTTCTCGACTTTGTGGAGCAATTTGCAGTCAGTGGTATATCGAGAAAGACCCAACAACTTACAATATCTGAGTACCGAGTGCAAAAAATTCCCAAAACTGGTTAAGTCATTCCTTAAATGTTTTCTATGAACGACTGGCACGTTGGACTGTCAGTTTGAACACAGATTTTAGACGTTGAGTTGGCTTTGATTTGTTTTTTTAAGAAAGGAACATTATCATTAGCTACCTGTTTTGTCTCTTATTTAGGAATAATAAATTTGTTATATTGGAAGTAGAAAAAGGTTCGTAATATTTTTAAGTTATCAGTGTACGGATGTCATACCACAAGAACAGATAATAAGAATTAACGAAGAAGCAGAAGTATGGAGATCTCAAAACACAACTTATTTAGCAAGAACAGAAAATATACAAGACAACTTTATTGTCAACAGGAAGAGAAGGGAGTGACGAAGGAGAGGAAGATATTTACACTTTAATAGACGGAAATGTTTTTGGACTCTAACCGGAAGAAGAGAATGGTGAGGAAGGAAAAGATATTTACCTATAAGTGGTGAAAACGAAAAGTTATGCAAATTGCAAGAGGAACTTTGAACGAGTATAGGAGAAGAAGAAGAGACAAATAACAGACAAGGGGTAGAACAAAATAGAGAAGAATATAGCGATGAATAAGAAGAAGAACTAGAAGTGATGGGGTAGTAGAAGATTAAGTGAACTGGAAGATATGACAGTTAGGGTGAGGAAAGTGCTGATTACCGTTCGGTTTCCGGTAGACAGCTGACTACTGGCTTCCAGTAGAGTTGTAATTATATGTAATTTAGTAATTGTTTTAATTATGTTTAATTTAGTTTTTAGTAATGAAATGTTTAATTTTATTTTAAGTTATATCTTTGATTTGTTTATATAATTATAGGTTTAAACTCTATAAATATTCTGTATCGTGGGAAATGAAATTTAGTAAATGATAAAATTTGTCGGCATAAGCAACAAGGTGCCGAGACGGGGTATTGCACATTTTATTTTATTTTTATTTTATTTTGTACAGATGTCCCCAAACACCGAGTTTCACTTCACTGAACCACATATGAACTTCAAAAGTTGTATGTGTGCCGGACGTTTAACTAACTGTATGTTTATAATCTGCTACAAAGTTTTTGTTGATCAGGAGGTGTCTTTAATGATCATACAGAATGTATATAATATTTAAGCTCCCTTTAGTATGTCAGCCAGTGAACTGGTTTATAGCAGTTGACCATCTTGAATTGTTCAAATGTTCAGGTTTTCCACAATCCTGGAGGAAAGGGAGTATTGGGCCTTCATATCGCAGATGGCAGAGATCATCCAGCCTGAGGAAGTTGACATGCTAGCTATGAACATCGAACACCTCAGAACGGCTTTGAAGCTCCGTAACCACACCATAGGAACGCTCATGGTATTGGTGAGTTCGAGCACTAATATCATCCTCCCTATAGTCCACATTTAGCCCCTTGTGACTTTTTATTTTTTTCCAAATTGAAGAATTGCCTTCTTGGAAAACATTTTTCATCATCAAAGTAGTGAAAATGTCGTTTCCACCATGTCTTTGAAGACTGGCAGAAACGCCGAGGAAAATCATGAAAATTATGAGGTCAGTAAAGTAATTATACAGTTTTAGATCATCAGTTACAAACAAAAGAACGGTTTTTGTTTACCTCCAGCTAGGTATAAAAGATTCGTGGCTATATTAAAAATATACATGACTGATGTTTCCTAACTTCTCATAGGAATTATTTCCTATGCATCTCTGCAGGTACATTACCTTCATAATTTATGTTTATTTTCACTACACAATCACTGAGCTCACGTCTCTTTCATAGCTCACACAGCCATGCTCCTCTTTGATGGTGAAATGCAGATGGCGTGGTGAAGTTGTTCCGTGTTCGGATCTCTTCACTTTACAGAGAACCGACTCTGGTTACTGCTGTTCCTTCAACTACTTTCCCATTGGAACTAACAAGTGAGTAACGAGTCAGCACTAAAGTCTGGTTATGTCCTATGATTGGTGTTTGCTGCTTTGTAACATTTTAAATGGTTTTCTTTTGTTTGCCAATTGTCACTCACGGGGAATTGAGGACCTACGATGGCGGCGTGTCCCAGGGGAGTGCCTAAGGCGTGTACCTGGGGGCCGGTGCGCCCGAATCGCCGTTGTTGGTAGGGAGGGTGGTGGCTACCTTAATGCTGGAGTGACTCACCTCTTAAATATGAGTAGGTCTAAGCTAGTATGACCTATCCACCAGTGAGAATCTGGAAGCTAAGGGAACTTAGCGCGCCTGGGCGACGCAATCGTCTGCAGCCGAACGGCGGGTCGGTTTAGGAAACAAAGTACCGTCCTAATGCAAAAGACCACCGGGTAGCACAGATCTCTGTGTTGTACCCCTGGACCCAGGGCTTAGTAAACCCGACGCAACCTGTTTGCCAAGTATATCATGTGTATATTGTGAGCAAGTGTTTGTAAAAGCCCGTCACGCAGGAGCAAATTGAATTTGTGAAGGTTATAACAGAGCGCTAGACCAGAGAATGTAGTAAAAACAAATAACGCTAACGGAAGATATACATATAGAAGACAAGATTTCACTTGTCTTTATGCCATAGAAGAACTCAACCAGTTCGAAATATAGTAATTGCTTATCTGTGACTTTTTCTTGGTGTTTTATCCTTTTCTGCTTTTCTATCTATTGTTATTTTAGTTATATTTTAATAGTGGTACATTATTTTTCATTTATATTATATATGCATTAAATAAAAATCTAATTTTCAGGCTTAAATGTATATGCTTTCCTGTATCATTTTATTTTATATTCGTGTTATATTGTTAGCTTAATGTTTCCAATTGCAATTAGCTGTATAAAAACCAAAACGGAATGTGAGTAACATTTCAATTATGGAGTTAATTTAGACGTACAATTGCTTGTTCCGAAACCGTTGTGTTCTCCCCGCCTGCATTTATTGTACACTTTACACTACAAGCTTGATAGAGTACACATTACCGCTTAAGTTTGTACATCGCTCCGTATCGCTGGAATTCGGCTTTTTCCGCTGCCGTTCGGCACTGAAGCCGCAGGACGACCGCATTCTATAAAGGCAAGTCCGATTATTCGTCCACGCGCATGCGCAGATTATTCCCACCCATACTCTTTGAAATGATGCCAATGAGTTTATCGCTTGACGGGAGTACCTAATTCTGCCGTGTGGCACATCTCCCCCGGGACAACATAATCGACGTCCTCGGCGATTACAAAAATATGCCCCTCCACTCCTAATAGTCCGATTTCCTGATTTTCAGAATTTTACTTAAATGGAATAGTCAGAGTTTCGTTGGAAAAAGAAAGAAAAAAAAAACGTATTTTTTTAAAAATTTGGCTTTAAGGTAAATCCTCACCCGTAATATTCTGATTTCGCTCATTTTCAACAACTGCTTTTATTGTTTTATTTCAACGGCATAGACCGAGTTTCGTTGAGACAAAGCAAAAATTGCGGCCGCTAAAGCGATTTTTAAAATTTCACTTAAGACTAACCCCCTCCGCCCCAATTGTCCAATTTTCCTGGTTTTTGAACTCGATGAATTGTTTACTAATTGATCTTTATATTCTGAAATTTGTTAAGAAAAACAAAAATTGACAGACACATATATTTAAATACATATAATTTTTTCACGTCACCTTTGGTATCCAGCAAGTAGGATTGATGGGGCTTTGAAGAAAATTTTCAAAAAAAGTTTTGGGATATAACCGCAATATATTCCTTTCGAATTCGCTAATATCATACACAAGTTGTTGATCTGTACCCCATGAATTAACATTTGAACATGCCCAACGCAGAATGGACCTGTGTGGTCAGCTTATCACAAAACCCAATTATTAGGAGAATTGCCACGTCTGGTGAAAAATGAGCACCTCGATCTCCGTCAGCCTACCAAAGTCTTCGCTACACAAAATCGGTTTAGCTTCAAATTAATGTTAGCTGTGGAATTTTGAAGGTGTCATTTACTGGGAATGTACAATTGATAGGAGCATTATTTTCAACAACTGGAACGAGTTCATGAAGTTTTGAGACAGAGATACTCAGTATTAATTAATCGAAACAGGGTACTCTTGAAACAGGAAATGCGAGATCCCATACCGCTGGAGCAACCATGGAAAAAACCAGTAATTGGAAGGAATCGAACTGCTACCACACCCAGCATACAGCCCTGATCTTGCATATTCATATTACCGTCTGTTTTGATCAACGGCCCGTTTTCTGCGTGAAGAAATTTCACAAACTTTGAAACCGTGGGTATCACCGAATCAAAATCCAGAAACTGGCATCATGGCGGAATATCAAACCTCGCTAAGAGGTGGCTCAAAACTGGAGTATATGATGATCTGTCAGACCACATTTCAAATAAATTAGTGTCGAGCGCGATAATTGTTGTCTATATATTATCAGAAAAAGAAACATAATTTAATCGCGAAATAGGAAGAAACGAAAAACCTTATATTTCTAAAAGTAATTTTGCTCTTCAATTCTGGGTAAGATAAAATGTGATCATTTTGTTTTTAATTTAAAGCAACTTTAGAATGCATCATTGATCGCACTGTATTGCCTCCCTAAAAATGGTTAGACCGGTAACTTATGGATTACACTTTGTAATTACATCATAGTTTTTACATTTTACCCTATCAATGTATCATATAAAAATAGAAAAAGTACATAGAGCTGCCATATAAAGAGAGAAATTAATTTTAAAATTTAAAATGTTAACCAATATATTATGTGTTATAAGTTTTGAGCATTTAGCACTTAAAAATTTTGGAACTAATAAATGTAGGTTAACTTTTTAACAATTTCCACGTGATTGTCTATGACAACGCCCGTGTGTTTGTACCGTATTGCAGAAACGTACAGCCGAGACGTGTAAACGGAGCAGGCTACCTGGCTGGTCTCAGTGTTCTGCTTGATCCTCAGCTGGAGGACTACTACGCTGCCCTCTTCTCCTTCTACGGGATTCAGGTCCTTGTGCACTCACCGCGAGAATATCCCGAGATCTCCGCCAGGGGCAGCATCATCTCTCCAAAAAAGGAGGTATTTTTACAGGTGAGGTACTCAACATTAATTGAGGGACAATTTCCAATACCTGACACATCTTTTCTAAGTACATTATGAAATAGATTAATAATTTTACAACGTTTAGATACAACTTATAAGAAACTTTGATGTTAAAGTCGTAATGAAATTAAGGTTAACTGATATTTAAAATTTAAAATTATAAAAGCGCGTTAAGAAAAAAAAAAAAAAGATATTTGTGTTTTGGAACGAACTTTTGCATGTGACATATTTTATAGCAATAGTTGTACATCTGCAACTGAGCTTACGTCCAGCTATAGTGAAGAAATTGCAATATTTACAGCTTGCACTTATAATTATACAAATACATATTAACAATTAATGCATGTCAACAAAATTATATACATATCAGCTTATTATATGCATGTCAACTTAATTAAATGTATGTCAAGTTTTTATATACTTGCCAACCTAATTATGAACATAATTAACGCAGTTGGCAACGAGGACCTTAAGTTATCCAGTTTAAACCTGCATAGTCCTATCGTACAGTCTGTTGAGTTCAGTTCTGTGTCAGTAGCTGGTGAAAAAGCATGAATATTTTTAAAGAAAACTTTACATGGTGACTATATGTGTTCACTGTAAACTGAATTCGAACATTTGAAGAAGGGCGAGAGACTTTGAAAGACAATCCTCGCTCTGGACAGCCTTGGGAATCTGTGTGAGAGACCATTTAAAGTGTGAGGAACTTGGTGGAGGAAAATCGACGTATTACAGTTGAAATACTAAGCATAAAAGTGTTGGCAGCCCTGACAGTATACTCCATAAACGTTTAAAGCTGTGAAAATGTTGTGCTAAATGTGTTCCACATTCCCTAACCAAAGAAGAGAAGAAGAGGAGAAAGGAATGTACAAGGAAACTGCTGAGCGTGTTTCCAGCAAATGTTCTAAACGTTTGACAGATATGTGAAAGTTTGTTTTGTTACTATACACCCCAAATAAAGCTCAGAACTGCGTGTGTGTAAAAGATAATGACTCAATACCGGTTGTTCGTTCTCGGAAGCAAATGTTCACTATTTTCTTCAACTATGTAGGGCATTAGTGGTCAACTGTATGCCAGAAGGTATGATAATGAATGGAGAATACTATGTCACTTATATTTTGAATCTTTTATTTGAAGAGCTGAGGCGGCGGCGTCCAAAGACAGGAACTTCACGGCTGTTGCTTTTACATGACAATGCGTCTCCTCGCAGCACAGCTGCAAATTTGAAGAAACTGGAAGTCGCCAAAGTCCAGTTGATTGACCATGTAACCTTGCACCGTGCAACTTCTCATTGTTTCCTAGAGTGAAATGTTACATTTCTGGAACGAGTGCAGGACCTTGTACTTTGAAGGATTCATTTCTTAGCTTGGGCTTGAAGGTGACACTTGCACGTCACAATTCAATCCAAAGGCGTTTTTTCTCTTTCATGATAACAAGGTCCACACACAGCCGCTGCAATTCTTGAAACTATTTGGAGACTGAGATTTCAGGTCTTACAGTATCCCCATATTGCTCCGAAGTAGCAATTTATGATCTTTATGTGTTTGACGCTCTAATAAGAGATGAGAGCAAGAAAGATGTTTGTTTGGGAAAGGAATTAAAAGCGAGAGTGAATATGCAAAGAGCTTACATATCTAACAGAACTAAATATCTCTGTATTATATTTTACTTTTGAAACACAGTGGTAACAAAATTGAATTATTTTTTAAACGTTTAATTTGTTGTCGCTTTGACTGCATCGTGTCCTCGCGACGTCTGTAGGTCGGATGAGATTATTGTTAAGTGTAAATCTGTGGGGATGGATGAAATGAAATGAATTAATGATGGCGTAAATGACCTCGGAGTACTTGGCGCCTTAAACCTAACTGTTGTTCACCTTCTCAGGGTAAGGAAAAAACCTTACCCAGAATGGTTGACCTGACCGGGATTCGAATCCAGGATCTGCGGAATAGTAGTCGCAAAAGCTTCCAGCAGACCACGGAAATGTCGCTTTATTTTTATTTCTTTGTAAAGAAATAGAAAAATAATAAAGAGAGGAAAATAAGTACCAGGTGAGAATAAATAGCTTTTTCGCTCTCTCTGTAAATATTCAAATTATTGCTATTTTTTTTAAACACCCTGTAAATGTTTATGATTTTGCGTGGCAAAAGTTAAGTACTTTATTTCATTTCTCTTCAAACAAAAAGAGAAATAAACAAAAGAAGAAAGAAAAAGTGAGTAGCAGGTGAGAACAAGTGTTTTATTCGCTCCCTCTCCCTACCTCACTATCTGAAACTTCCCATACACAACACAGTGAGCTGCATTTCTACTGCAGGTATCGGCTGAAAGCACGTACAGCACCGCCGAGGTGCGCGCTCTCAGCCTGGAGCAGAGGATGTGCCTGTTCGAGGACGAGCACGAACTGGATATGGACCCTGTGCCGGACGGAAGCGGCGAATACAAAGGAGAGTACTCGTACAGCAACTGTCTCGTACAGTGTCGCATGCAGCACATGATGCGACTCTGCAACTGCACGCCGTATTTCTACACCATGAAAAGTGAGTCTTCCTTCAGGAGAGAGCGCTCCGGTACTCTTTCTTAAGAAATATTTCAATTAGAAGACTGATTTTTCACAGCTCTTATATATGCGAGGGTAAGTCCATAAGTTTCCGGCCTCGCTGATAAGGCATATCGCCTTCTCAAAACCCTTATCTGTTAAGTAAATAATGCCTATCAATTTAGACACCGCCAATGTTTCTGGGACACCGCGATGTTCACGAAGACCTCGTATGTAGATGCTCTGCCGCTCACGAACCATTGACCCATTTCTACAATTTTGACGCTTTCTTTCCACAAAACCTATGCAGTTTATATGTTCACGTCTTTCTCTAATTGACAACAAATGAGCCCCGTCCTTTCGCTGCATACAGTGATTACAAGCGCTATCTCGTGTACAAGTATCAGTTCAGCGTCCATACATTGCGCGGTATTCGTAAAACAGTCTGTTGTAAATCCTTTTCGACATACTTCGTAGTTGTCTTAATAAATTGTAGATGAAAATGATTGTTTTTAAGTGCTTAACATTCAAAGAAATAATTCTGGATATTTTCAAATTTATAGCTTAAATTGACCATAAGAAGACACTTCTCCAATACAAAAATATTTTTTCCAATTAATCAGCATCCTGGCAAACAATGGCAATGTTTAATAATCACAAAATTCTGGATGACGATACGCTCAGTCAACACCTACTATGGGTATCGCAACCCTAGCAAAATCAAAATCGTATGTACAAGGAGCATTCTAAAAGTTCCTGGTCTGACAATAAAATACAAGGTTTAAGAGAAATATAATTTTTTTTAACACAATCTCCTTGTAAATCAACACATTTAGTCCAACGACTTTTCAACTTTATAACCGTCAAAAACGAAGCGGATGAATTTTTTAATGTGGAATTTGCCTCCTTTTGTATTTATATTGGAATTAAAGCCTTCAAAACAAGTACTTTATCACAACTAGTATTTCATTTTGTAGAAAATGTTTACTCTAGTTTGTTTACACGATTGTCACAAACAAGTGACTACACTTACGTGTCTGGAAATCATCTAAAGGCTAATAACTATTATTATATTAATTTGGTCATCTTCGCGACATCTCTGAGTACTTCTGTGCTAATCTAGTAATTTGTTATCGGGGGCGGGTACTTTTCAGACAGATCTCGTTTTACTTTAATGAACTCTCCTTTGCGTTGCAGATATAACGACTGGTCTCTGCAGACTGGCGGAAGTGCCTTGCCTGGTACAATACAGACGTAAGTAAAACAAATCAAGTTGTTGTTGTTGTGCAGTCCTCGCTGATCCGCTAACTGAAACAACTCCCTGCAGGTGTGTTCAACAACTTAAGACCACCGGATCCGGTGCCCGGGATAGAGGACGACGAAGATGCCATGACTTGTGATTGTCAGCCCACATGTACAGAAGTGTCTTACAACACCCAGCTTTCGGAAGCCAACTTCTTTAGTAGTATTTACGACACTACCAACTTCTTGTGAGTAATTTATGACTTTACACTGCTGTATAATGCTTTGATCTCACTCAACATTGGCACCAATTGAATCTCGCGTGATTGATTGTGGGAATAAAAATGGGTTGGGTACGAGGGTAGATGCATAAGTTTCCGGCCTCGCCGATAAGGATTATTGCCTTCACAAAAGTCTTATCCAATATCATACCTTATCTGTTAAATAAATGCTTGCACATGTAACTTCCGCTACGCTGTGTTCAGTTGTTAAGATATCGTTACATACGTGTAGAAAATTGTGACATGTTCAAAATGGAGTATTGAGCTGTTATTAAGTTCTTCGCAAAAGAAGAACTTACTCAAATTGAAATTAATCAGCGATTGGACGGTGTATATGGGGAAGCATCCCCCTCATATTCTACCGTAAAAGAATGGGCCAAACTTTTTGAATGCGTCGAGAAAATATTGAAGACGAAGAGCGTGCAGGTTGGCCCATGGAGGTGCTCACTCCTGAAAGCATCGTTCTTGTGGAAGGAGAAATTATAGAAGACCGGCGGCTCAAAGTTACAGAAATAGCAGCAAGGTTGGGCCTTTCTAAAACAACAGTCCTTCCAATTATTCATGAACATTTAAACATGAATAAGGTTAGTGCAAGATGGGTGCCTAGATATCTTTCCTCAGTCCAAAAGCAGCAACGAGTCATCTGTTGTCAGGAAGTTTTGGAGCTCTGCCATTGCTACGAGAGAGAAGTTCTGCAAACCATTGTTACAAGAGATGATACTATGGTCCTCTACTATGATCCCTTGTCCAAAAGAGAATCAATGGAGTGGCGTAAACCTGGGGAAGCATCGCCTCTAAAGGCCAAGGTCAGTCAGTCAACCAAGAAGATCATGGCCACAAAAATGTTTGGGACTGTGAAGGAATACTCTTCATTGAAGGAGAGGAACACCGCAGTAAATGGGGAGTACTATGCTGGCCTACTGCACAGACTACGAGCTTCCATCAAAGAGAAAAGGTGAGGAAAGCTGAGTGGTGGTGTGCGCCTTCTTCACGACAACGCGCCTGTGTACACAGCTCTTGTTGTAAAGGAAGCTGTAAAGAAATGTGGCTTCAAAGAGATCGATCATCCGCCCTACAGCCCAGATATAGCTCCCAGTGACTATTTCCTCTTCTCATAACTCAAGAAGGACCTTCGAGAAAGGAAATTTAAGTGTGACGAAGAAGAGATAGATGCTGTTTATGCCCATTTTGCAATTAACACTTCTGACTATTTGGGGGGGAGGGTTGAAATGTAAATTCAAAGATGTGAGAAGTGCATTGCAATAAAGGGTAACTATAATGAAAAGTGAAATATAGTTTTTGTCTGTATCATACCTAGAAAATGGTTAGACCGGAAACTTATGTACCTACTCTTCTATGTAGGCGGAAAATTATGTCCGGAGACAAGCAGCTCAGCATTTATCATGATCTCCTCACTTGAGGGGTCCGGATAAAGAAACTTCCATCAGGCGGAAAAAATTCATGGGTATATAGTAATAACATAATCTGCATCTACAGCAAATAAGAGATTATAATATAATCACTCGTAAAATCCGCTGACTCTTTTAAACTAATTTACTTTATTCCTCTGTCTTATGCATGTATCATTCGAAATATTCTTCTACACTGTTACCAACTAGATAATAATATATTACTGTGCGATCATTGATGCTTTCCCCGCGGTACGGGAGTTTTCCTATGAGCGAGCCCCACCTGTTTGCTGTACCGTGGAGGGCTAGCAAGCCTGCTTGCTTACTTGTTGATCTTGCTTACTGTAGCAGTCCTAGCGCAGCTCTTCCCAGGAGTGTGTCTTAATTTGACAATATACACAAAGTGTATTATACCTCGTGTGTTTACAACGGCACACGTGTCTTTAAGTAGATTCATATGTGTTAACTTAGTGGTGAAAAAATCACAGGACTTTTTTAAGCATACATTTTATTCTGTTACTTATGTGAATATCATATTAACACCTTTTTAGGAGAATTAACTAACAGGGAGCCTGATCGTGCATTTTTTTTTTTACCAACAGGACTCTGCCACTGCTCACAACGCGAAAAATTCCATGAGAGCAATTCACAATGTGTTTCCACAAGACAGGGTTAATAGTCCCTCGGTTTCCCAGTTTAACAGCCTGTAATTATTATCTCTGGGGTAAGAGTACTGTGCACAAGACGAACCCACACACCATATAAGAACTCAAAGATAATATTCATCAGGAAATTGTCCGCATTTCTCAGAATGAACTACAGCGAGTGATGAATAATTTCTTAAAGAGATGCCAAAAATGTGTGGCAGTTTCAACACTTTATTTGATAATTTGATGAGCAACACGCCTCTTAAATTGGGGTGTATAATTCAGCTGAACAATGGATTACAATAAATTTTATTATTTATTATGGATTAGTTGATGTAATATGGTTTTGAAGGTGGTTTTAATTGTAATTGTAATTTTTAAACATTATTAAGATTATTTAAATTGTAGTATGAATGGTTTTACCCTGCGAGACTCGGCTAACCGGCTAACCGGTCAACAAGTAGCGTGCTCGCCCATAGGCAAAACACTTGGGTAGAAAACAAAACTGATCGCACGGTAACAATAAAGTGCAAGGAATGACAATGCGTGGTAACACAACAATTTTATTTTTCAGCAAGGGTACCAATGTCACCAACCACTCCATTCTACACGTATTCTTTAAGGATCTATCGGTGATGCGGTTCAGAAGGGATGTTATATATACCTGGAATGATCTTTTAGGTAAGTAATCAATAAGGATGGAGAATTATTATGTTTGTCTTTCATCATACAATGGAGATATGGTGGGTAAACAATTTTATTTAAAGAAGGGGTCTAACGTGATTGGTGGAAAAAAGTGTACAGGAACGCCAGCAAAGAGTCAGCGCTTGCCAGTCCGCTGGAGTCGTTTCGTAATGAGCAGTACGCTGCTCTGAAATTTTACTTCCGTCTGCAGCAATCCGGTTTGGGAGAGGAAGCATGTTACAGGCGGCGATGTTCTGGCACAATTAACCGCACTAAAGTAATTCAAAAAATTTAAGAAGGGTCGTGTTTCAACAGCCAGTCAGTCACAAGCACTGCAGTAAACGAGACCATTATTAGCACACCTTGTTCGGGAAGATTGATTAAATGGATAGACAGGCAGACATGTTGCAAACGTTCTGCACGATATCGCTTAGACATGAGACGCGTCTGACGTCAGAGGAAGTCATATGATAATTATAAAGTTTAGAGGTCCCTGCTTACGTATTTCTTGCACGTGTTATTTTCCGTTGTCGAGTAGCAATTGTTTATATATATTGCTTTTTTCCCCCCATTATCGCATCAGGGTTTTTTTTGTTTTTTTTGGTAATATAACCAGTTGCTTTGTTTGTTGATTTGTTTTATTTATTGAAGCTCTTTAACTTCTCAGGTCATCAGCGTCCCATTCAATTCAGGGCGTGAAACGGCCCAAATTTTGTTCGGAGGCCTCTTCTTTCAGGCTTGAGGTTCTTTTTCTTGCTGTAAAAACCAGTTGCAAGAAAGTAAAAATTCTTTTGTTAAGATTAAGTTGAAGCTATTGAAATAAAAACTTAACGCCTTATAATTGATCTGACCAGATATGGAACCCGGGTTTGCTCTGTGAGATGTTATTTTATTATTATAATATCTTAATATGCTCCGTTTCATATATTATAATACAATTAACATAATTAGCATTTTAGCAGTTGAACCTCTTGCGTTCCATAGAAATTGTGCTGCGCATTGCCTGCTACAGCGTGTTCTGTAGCTTCCATTAAACAAGTTCTTGACACAATAGGCGAAATTGTGAATTTCATGGAGTCTAATAAGCGGTCATTGGTCAATGAAGACAAAATCAGTCAGCTGTGCTCTCAGCATAAAAAACTAAATTGATATCACTGTGTGAAACTGAGTGTATTGAGTGGCACGGTGCTATTTTACTATTTAAGGAGATTTTCGTGTTACTCCTAGAAAAAGCAGAGTCTTGGAGTAAGAATGCACATATTTTACTCAACTCTATCCCAAAGTTAGAGTTCATAATTGCTCTAGTTACCATAGCTGAAATATTCGGAAGCCTTTCCAGACATCTACAAATCCGAGCATTGATCTAGTTCAGTGTTACAGAATGATTGAAAGAGTTAAAGAGATCTTAGAAGAATGTCGAGAAATTTAAATTTTTTGTTCTGTTTTTGGGAACGCTATCACACTAGCAAAAGATGTTGATGTAGAAATTAAGGTACCTCAAATAACATCCAGACAAACTTATTACAACTTCTCCATTATCGCAGCAATGTTTTCTTCCATTCTTGGATTACGTTTTCAGTGAATTGTCCACTACATTCTCACGTGATAAAACGTCAGTCCTTGATTCCACTTTTCGGAATGACCTGAGGTGTTTTAGTAAAAGGTGCAAACATTTACGAACAAGACTTGCCAGGAACTGTTACAAGCTTGAGGAGAATTAAAAATAAGGTTTTACTTTTGGGAAACTCAGCAAAGTACACCGAAAACAGTTATTGAAGCTCTTCTCCTTCTCCACACCAAAGTAACTTCTATCCAAACATCATCGCCGCCACGAGTGACCGAGGTCGTTAAGGCGCGGACTTGTGAGCGGGAGGTTTGTGGCTCGATTTCCACCAGGACCTTTCCAATATTTCATTTCTATATCATCAGTGTTCACCGCCTGTGGTGCCTCAGTAGTAAAACGGACGATAGACACTATTTAAAAAAAAAAATCCAAACATCAGGGAACATCTAACCATGTGCCTCATTCCAGTAACAACATGCACAGCGAAATATCATTTTCAACATTAAAGTTATCTAAGGTCCAATATGCAACAGGATAGACTGAATGGTTTAACATCCACCGCAACATTGAGGTGAAGTAGTTCATCTTTTTGCAAGAAAACATCCCAGAGATTACAGCTTCAGTTACAACATATTACTCCGTACAATGTTTTCTGGGTGCAATTAATTTATTTTTATTTACATATTATATTCATGGAACTAATATAACAAAGTATGGAATGTGTGTCTCTTAAAATGATTGAACATTTTCTGTGGACTGTGGTTCATTATTTACAAATAGAATCTGTAACACAGCTGGTAATTTTAATGTTATTTATTTACTTAAATAATTAGTTAGCAACTGTGCTAATATGATCTTAATTCTGACATATTCATAAGGGTAGTCGATTTGCCCCCTCCCCCTCTCAAATATTTCTAGATTCGCGCCTGGCTGGCACTTGAACAAAAGATGGTGCGAGTGGAGTGTGTCTGCTAGCGGAGCATGGGGAGGGATACCTGAATTCCATCATTACACATCCCGAAAACAAGCAGGCGAGCTCAGTCTGAAAATAACCAAAGAAGGCCAAGGGTGTTCGCTCGGAAAAGAAAGGTTATGACCTGTCGTGGGGGGATGCATTGCAAGACTGACTGAGCACAGTCGACAAAAACGCTCAGAGCTGCAACCGTCACCTTGGCAAGACACACTCGTAATGTGTGCTCCACCCTCTATACAGCCCGTGCGTAGGACTATTTTCTATTCTCTCGTCTCAAAAACGAACTGCGGGGCAAAAGAGATCGCGGTTCTGAAGACGGTGTCAAAAACGGTTTCTGGCACTCTTCCAAGTATTCAATGAGTATTACTTCAAATACCAACCTTTAAAAAAATGTATTCTCAGTGTTAATTGACTAGAGGTGGTAATTAAATTAATGCTTCTAGAATTTGCTGTACCTGTTACAATAATGTTTCTTTCTTGTGTTCGTAGCGTCTTTTGGTGGTATAGTGGGCCTGTGTTTGGGCAGCAGCCTTATCAGCTTTGTGGAGCTGTTTTACTACTTCACTGTACGGCCTGCCTGCGACCTGCTTCGACACAGTGAACAACAACAGGGACAGAAACAAAGCCATGGTCTATCCCTTAAGACCATTAAGATTGTGCCTGCAGCACCTCAGAAGATGCCTCAATATGGAGCACCATTTGACTGGATACTATAGTAACACGCAAATTTATCAATTTGAAATCATGTAGGATTAGTTCAAAATTCATCTTAATAATCTTTTACGCATATGGTTCAGTGACATGAAACTTGGTATATTGACTTGTTTAACTGGAAGTAGCTCCAACTCTCTTATTTTAAATGGAATACCTAATATATATTTTAGGAAGCGTTTTAAAAATTACCCATACTAGATACTTCTGTACAAATTAATTTTTGCTAAATCAAGAAAGAAAAAAAAATAAAGCCATATTCCGCCTGAACGAATTTGTCAACAGACACAAGAGCCGATATTGGCCAGAGGTACACGCAGTATCCACAATCACTTAATGTTTGGACTGCTATTGTTAGTGATTATATCATTAGCCCTTTCTTCTTTAGAGAAACGCTAAACGATAATAGATATTTGTATTTGTTTCGAAATCACGTAGTACCGGCTATCGCAAAAATGTTTCTACATACAGTCAACCATGGGCTATCCAGAGATGACATCTACTTCCAACAAAATGGAGCTGCAGCTCAGTATGACCAAACGTTCGTCAGCACCTAGACATTTCCATAACGATGGATTGGTACCAAATATTACAGAGTGGTCAGCAAGGTTACCAAATTTATCACCTTTGGACTTTTTTTGTGGAGCAATTTGAAGTCAGCAGTATATCGAGAAAGACTCAACAACTGAGAAGATCTAGAATATGCAATACATTCATTCCTTAAATGTTTTTATGATCGATTGGCACTTTGTCAAGCAGTTTGAACACACAATTTATAGGAAGGAGCTTTATTATTATTATTATTATTATTATTATTATTATTATTATTATTATTGTTGTTGATTGTTGTTGTTGTTATCATCATATCATTACAATAATCATTTATTATTATTTCACAGATCGATTCTGGGTGATGGTTATTTTACTAAAATGAGCCCGCATATCATGGAGCTTGACACTTCCATTTGCAGGATAGGGGAAAGTCTATCCCAGGCCAGATTCGAACTGGCGCTTACTGTATCATGAAGCAGTACATAAAGTGATGATATTTCGTTACACGGCTTTATTTTCGGGAGTAATGACAACTTCAGCTAGTCATACTCGCTAGCAGTTGCAATTAACACCTCTTTGTGATTTCCCTATTGGTGCTAGTTCATATTACCGCCGTCATATGTCTCTATGGTACAGGGGTGGCGGATCCAAGTCTCGATATCAACGCCACGTGTGTCTAATGCTTCCCAGTGTACCTTAAAGATAAAAAATCGCAAACTGACCTGTAACTGTGCATTTTAGTTTGTGCTTAATGCCAGAGGAAATGTATGAATCTGCAACAAATAAATAAAATGTTTCACCCTATTTTTTTTACGTTTTTCTTTCACTTTTTACTTAAAGTAAATAATGTTCTTATTTATGTTTATTTTTCTGTTTATACTAAACAAAAATTACAGACAGAATAATAAAGAAAGGCTTAAACCCTAATTTCAATTTCTATGTTGATCCTTTCTCTCGTTTCCTTTACTCCTTCATATTTTTGTATCTGTTCTCCTCCTCCTCGCAAGGGTCCCCCTTTTCTTTTTTGTGTGCAGAGGTAACCTCCTAAACCCAAGATCGCGGGTTTGAATCCGGCCAGGACCGTCGTTAAGGCGCGGACTCGTGAGTGGGAGGTCTGGGGTTCGAATCCCGCCAGGGCCGTCCTCCCTGATTAAGGTTTTTTCCAGGTTATCCTCAGTCCTCATAACTGGCAAATGCCGGGGAGGTACCCTAAACTTTGGCCTGGAACGTTTCCTTCCTTAAAAATCCTTTCCCAATATATCATTTCATCTCATGTATCAACAGTGTCCATCGCCAGTAGTAAAAACGGGCGTTAAACATCAGTCAAAATGAAGCAAATATACACAATCAACAATATACGACCGAAAGTTACATCTATTTTCAGTGGCTTTGAAATTTAATTTAAATGTTATTAACATGTAACGCAAACGTTTTCTGAAGGTTATTACAGAGCGCTCTTACATACAAATATAATTCTCACACACATATTAGATTAATATTTCACATTTGATATCTTCACGACGATACTTTTGTTAAATATAAAGCATATGTAACGTTATAAATACAGTTTATATGCGGGGTAGTTTGTCCATGATAAAATCTAAATAAAGTACTTTTGATAAAAGGTCGCATTATCGCCCGCTCACACCTTAGTACTGAAAGTGACAAACATGTTCTAACGATTATAAACTTATTCGCTGCACGATTGTTTTCACTTCAAAGTCACCTGGCTGCAATATTTCACCTAAAGTTCTTCTATAATGCTTGAATTTCAATAATGGAGGCGTCAACAATGAGACTCTACTGTACCAGGTACGTAGGCAGAGCTTTGGGAAAAAACATTGAAGTGTATTTATGAAATGCGCCCCCCCCCGAATTTAAATATTACCGAAATTAGTATAATCCACTACATATATTATAAATATTATTATGCGTACAATTTATATACATTCCTACTAGTAGTTAAGTTATTTGTGTATTTCGTGGGTAATGAGGGGCGGGGGAAATTGACAGAAACTTTAGAAATGTTGTTTTGGGCTGGACAAAACAGCCAGATGAACATGTGCATCTTTTGCAAGAGGCTTTGTGTAAGAAGGGTCGCCCTTTTAAGGTTTCTGGAGAAGTTTAGAGAGACGGAACAGTCTTAAACCCCGTACATTGTGTTAAAAGTCTTAAAGCTTAGCTTTATTAAAATCTTAAAGCGAACGTGCTGATATAACAGGCCATAAATTATAGAGCTGGACATAATGGAGCCAAGGATGAAAGAATAGCTTGAATATAACGCCTAAAGGAACATCCAATCGGGAACTTAGGAAAATTATATGCACGCGCCTCTGCCAATAGGTAACCGTACTGTCGAAATTATTCAATAGCGATATTCTGAAAGGCAGGAGGCGGCCTACCGACCGGGCGAAGGGATTGTTTATAAATGGCTGTGCTTTCCAAGCCCCAGGAGAGTTTAGCTAGCGGAGAGATTTAAGTTCAGAGCTGAGTTATCGGGAGAGAGCAGTTCATTTATCAAAGAAATATAGCGGAGAGAGCTATAGACAATTGGTTGTAACTCAGTCAGCTGGTTAGTTTGAATAGTGCAAGTGCAAGTCACTAAGAACCACTTAAAGGCGACCCTTAGCAATGAAAAGGCAATAAATCATGTTATCTCCAGTTCTAAGACTTGTGTTCATACATTACCTAATTCTGGACCTTTCTTCCCGTTGACCTGAATAGATCACAAAATTCCAGCGCTCAACCGAATCTAGCTGTGGCATAGCGACACTTCGAGACAGCGGCGGGAGAACAGATGGAGCTCATCTTTCATCCCTCCCCATAAAAAAACCGTTGGAATATAAAAAAATGGCCAAGAAAAACAAGCAGATGTTCACAGGATTGTAAGAACATTACTAGAAGAGAGATGCCGCCGCATTTGGGATAATGCTACCTACTGCAATAGATAAACTGAAATGTGACCCTGACATCTCTGAGTTTGTTTTAAACTTCCAGGAAAATTGCGTGAGTAATGCTGGGCTTACTTTCACAGGTTGCATGCTGGACTGAATGCAAATATGCATATCAAACGAGTGCATCACACGCTCAAATATATGTGTCTGCATGGAAAACATGTGAAACGTCTAGATAAAGCAATATTTTCTATAATGTCCTTTGTTAAAGACAAGATTTTGACAGGCTAGTTGCGCTTACGAAAGGAAAACTAAGCTTTAAAATTAAAGACATACGTCGAAGGCACAAAGAAAGCCGGAAAATAAACAAGGACATCATTGTTAGGGAAGATTGCGGTTGGAAGATCCCATCCTCGTCATATGTTTTGTGTAAGATGATGCTGTGCACTGTAAATGCAAATTAATCGGCAGTGAATGTAAAACATGCATGCACTTGTGTTGATTCCAGAATTAAATGGAATATGCACAGCATATGTCAATTTCAGGTCCGCAATGACATTCTCAAGATATTAATTACTTGATAATAATAGACATTGAAGATGTTTCTGTCCTCAATGCAAAGCAAACAACAAAGTCGCAACTGTTCTGTGCCCCTATCAGAACAAAAAGAAAACTGCCTGCGAGTTTTGGGATGCAATTATGGACATTGTTGCCTTATTCACGTTGCAGAGGTGGAAAATGTCGCATTCGGCCCTCTCCGCTATCGCTCGGGACCGCAGCCAGGTGCCTGGTTCCATGCGTCTCTGTCCAGGGTGTAACGTCAAGTCTCTAAAACTCTAACACTAAGTGGGAAGAGTAAACGAATTACAAAGCATTGTTGCAGATGTCAATTTCTTTCGAACTATCGCGCCAGATAGCATTGTTGCAGGCGTTAACGTTTCATTTGTAAAGTCTGTCACAAAATAAAATGTACTATATACAAGACTTCGTTGTAAATAAAAATTGCATCGTAAAGGGACTTTCGTAAAATTTATTTTGCAAATACAAAATTTTGCTACACACTTCAGATGGAATTTAATGTCCAAAATCACTAGACTTGAAATTGTAACTCATATTTCTAACAAGTTAAATCCGTACCGTCCTTGTGTATTTGTTCACTAATGAACTGTGTTGTAAATGCTCACCTAACGGTGTCAACATCTTCTCGTTCAGCAGAAGTTTACAACATCCTTAACTACATGTAATGTGCATGTTCCCACAGCGATCGACAAACATGTGCTCTACATGAATGAATGACAGACAACTCTTGCCCCCTTTTTCTGATAACCCCCGTGACAGAAACACTAAAATTAGCAGCAGTAATAATAGTAGTAGAAGTAGTACTAGTAGTAGTAATAATATACAAAAATTAAGTATTGATATATCTATTATAATAACGAAGGAATAAAACTGTTCAAGTTTGCATGTTACTAACACTATCGTACTGTGAAATTTGGTGCGGTTCTCGTTTCTTATACTTGGCTTTTCTGTAACCTCTAGTATTACTGTTTAAAGCCGCTAATTTGACTGTGTCTGTCTTTTTTCACTAACATTATAAACTTTATTCACTTTAGCTGCATTATGAAATGATCCATAACCAAAGTCTCTTAAAACGAAAAGAAAACGAACAAAGAGAGATTTTCATCCGCATGGTTATGAACCCACAGAGCTTACGCAACTATTCGCGATGTTGAGTCAGATAAAACGGTCCTTTCAGCTATCTGTATAAACTTGTGCACATATACAGTAGGGAGGCTTGTGTCGGTACATTTGATGTTGCTCCAGTTAAGTGTATAGCGGCTAACACACAGCTGTTAAACGTACAAATTGGAGATCTTTAATTAAAACATGAACTGTAATGAAAATGTACTTACTCTTTTCAAAATACACATGAAATTCCAGTATTTGTCATTGAAATGAAAGATAATTATTATGTACAGAGCCCGAAAGTTGTATACAATTATACATTTAGTTTATTTATTCAGACCCTTGTAAGAGAACACAGGTAGTAGAGTCAATTTCGTGACACTCGTACTGAGAATTCGATACCGCGAAATACCCAAGCGGTCCCTGCTGTGACTTCACTGTCTGCAGATGTTCCAACTTTGCCTCTTCCCAGGTCGTGAGGTCAGTCGCAAGCGGTCGGACAGTGGTAACATATCTCTCGAGTCTCAGATTTATCTTGACAGTTTAATGCCGGAAATACATTTTATCTTAGCCATGACAGTCGATGAGTGTCAGTTCAAACTGCGAAGCGAGTCCTCTACATACATCCTCTCAGGATCGATGGCTTTATGGTGAGTTTTTATCTGATACAATTAATACCCCCGGGACACCAATCACTGATATGTAGAAACCGAATAAATCCTTTAAATTTATATTCCATTCCTGACTGAGATAAAATGGTAGTAGTATTTATTATTTCAATTAAACTAGGTATACATATACTGCACGTCACATCGTATAGGTCGCAAGACCGTTCGTGCTCTTGTAAAATGCTTTTTCTGACATTTGAGACAGTATTTATGAGCTGCCACCCCCATATTTAATTACAGTAATTATAACAAATAATTTTCTGTAACTTCCTTATTATAGTCACGAATGTAATGTCATTTTATTTCCTGTAAGAGTGTGTAAAATGTTATTTTCTTACGAGGGCGCAGCCATAAAATCTAACCTGGGAGTTTCTGTTGTCTATTGTAACAATATTTGTAAAGATGGCCGAAGCAAACCGACGTTTTCTGCAAAAATGTCTAGAGGAGAATCCTTGAGTTAAGATGCTTATTTGTATTCTGTTAGGGAATTGTAAAGCAGGGTAGGCATAATAAAACATACGGCTACTACAGAGATGAAAAGATAGGTCAATAACCTCCTCAAGGGAAGAAATTAGCAGCTTCAGTTGATATATACATGTAAAAAGTCACGTAGGACATGTTTATTTAGTCTTGTAATTTTGCGGCCCGTACTTAGTTTTGCAAGAGTATTCAGCAGAGTTGTGTCTCAGGGTTAGTCGATTTCAGGATCAATCTTTATCAAATTAAGAAATATCAGAGTGATGTCATAGTTAGTGCGAAAGTTACACATATTCTCCAGGAAATAACTGCAGTACATTTTATGTGTCATGGTTTATGAACAATAAATTGTGTTTTCGCCTTCCATAACGAGAAGTCTTATCATTGTCCATATACTCTTTCCCCTATGGTCACAGGACCCTAAAAATATCTAGCAACAGTCCTAACAGCCGTGACAAAAATATATCAGCGGAAACCAATCGTCGGAGAGGCAGAAATAACATACTCTGAGAATCCAAAACAATCCAACTAATTTCCTTTTTCCAAATTCCTCTCTCCATTCATTACATATTACCGCTTCGTTAATACCGCTGCACATAAAGTCCAACAAAAGAAACCAACAACATTAATAAGAATGCACTGCCACACATGAAACAGACATACATACAATAATTCTGATATTCCTATTAATTGTTCGCGTTATTTATGTACAATGTCAATAGAAGTTTTATTATTATTATTATTATTATTATTATTATTATTAATGTCCAGGTTTAGCCAGTTTTGTCTATATACAATTAAGTTCCAAATGTCAGCCTCCTCCTATTAGTAATCAAAAATAGCCAAAATGTGCACCCAGTCTTCCGGCTCCGCGTCATCTTCGTCAACAACCTTACAGCCTTCCAATCTTCCGACCTCTGTTTCATGCTTAGCTGCGTAATATAGGTATTGCCCCATCAAAAACTTATTTCCTCTGCACGTCCAGAGACAACAAACATCTCCATGCATCGTGCTTCTATTTCCTGCCTATTCCTCAACAAAAGCGAGAAGTACTGGCAAGAAGATGATCTTCTGCAAGTCGAAATGCCCTAAGACTAGTATGTGTGGACTATTGTTTTAACATGACATCTCTGCAAACAACTCAACATCTGCAAAAGTCAGGAGCCCCACCCTTTCTACAGTTAAGACCTGGCAACTTTATATATATCCACATAATAAAAGAAAAAAATCATGATCAACGATGTGAAAACCTGAAGCTACTTTGACTGCATAAAAAAAAAAAAAAAAAAAAAAAAAAAAAAAAAAAAAAAAAAAACGTATTTGTACTCTTTCTAAAGAAGCATGGCGTTCAGCATTCACAAAATGGTTTGAACGGATAACACGTTGTATAGAATGTAATGGAAAATACTTTTCAAGATGGGATGATCAGATCTCATTAAACAATTTTTTTCCCCTCAAATGATTAGTTTCAATTTTAACAAAATAAACTTGAGTATAATAAACACCGAAAATGTGAAATGTCTTCCCTTTTCCAGTTATTGTAACAAAGAAAACGTTTCACTTTATATTTATAGTCTGACATTAGTGCTGCGATTATGCATATAAAGCTATTCAGATTTAGAGGCAAATATCGACCAATAACACCACGTTTCATTTCCTCTAAGGTGCGAACGAAGCTATGAATATTTCCAGGAAAACTCCGCCAAAACAAACGCCTGTCTTTATCTGGTAGGTTGCCTGGTAACCGGAGATAAAACTTTTGCAGGGTTACAGTAACGCGGCGTATTCTGTTACAGGTTGGTCGAGGAAATGCGCAGGATGCAAACAAGGAATCGTTTTATAGTTTATACCTGAGATGAACAAGGTAAATATATACTTTTTAATGGTTTTTTTGTTGTTGTGGGTGTTCAGTCGATTGTTTAATATCTGTGGATGGGGAGGAAACAAAAGATAAATTATTATTATTATTATTATTATTATTATTATTATTATTATTATTATTATTATTATTGAGTTATTTATACTGTTCTGTAAATATGTATATTTTCATGTTATTTTTCATATTACTCATAATATTTTGATTTTATTTTTATCATCTAATTTTACTTTATTCCTTCCCTTTCCCATTGCTTCTTTTTTCTTTACTTTGTTTCTTTCGGCTTCTCTATGTCTTTAGCATTTATTGTGTTTTGTTTGTTTTGGTTATTTGTCCTTACATGTCGTAGTTTTTTCAACTTTATTTGTATTAACTATTTTATTCATTTTCTCTTTTTTTTGTCCATATTATTTTTAATGTTTGTAATATTTTAATTATCCTTTTTTCTTAATCTTTTCTGCTTTCTTTTTAAAATTTACTGCGTTATTTTCACAGATGACTTCCAATTTGTAGATCTCACGCCATTTACCTTTAAATTTTTCCATTTTTTTTAAAATTAATTTTCAGCTTTGTACCATTTATTCTTTCTCCCTATTTTTTTTTTTTTTTTTTTTGAATGGTGTTTAACACCCGTTTTTACTATGAGGCACCACAGGCAGTGGACACGGGTGATACACGAAATGAATTGATATATTGGGAAAGAAAAATTTTTAAGGAAGGAAACGTTTCAGGCCTAAGTTTAGGTACCTTCCCGGCATTTGCCATTTATGAGGACTGAGGAAAACCTGGAAAAAAACCTCAGTCAGGGAGGACGGTCCCGGCGGGGTTCCAACCCTAGACCTCCCGCTCATGAGTCCGCGCCTTAATGACCTTGCCACCCGTGTCGGATTTCTCACTGTTCAGAAATATTTATTTTGCCTCATTTCACCCATTATCATCTCCATCAAAGATTTAATAAATAACTTTACATGCTTTTGGCAAGTAGTACCAATACAGAGAACTTAAAAATGGCATTACTGACTTTCTTCTACTTCCGGTTTAACTGAAAGGAACACTAACTGCCTTATTTTAAATATAACACATTACATTTTCGAATAATGATCATTAATAGTTTTCACAAAGTATCCACACTAGATACTTCTGTACAAATATGTTGTTATTAAATCAAGTAAACAAATAATTGTAGTAAATAATAAAATTCTTCTTTTGTTTACTGTGTTTATCAGTAATAACAAACACTGTCTTTTGTTTATTTTATGTTATTTAACAAATTAAATAATTCTATCTGATGTTTAACAAAAGAGAATAAATCTAATTAAATTATAGTCGGCTATGGAGACAGGCATCGAGAGGCGGCGAATATATTTAATAATATACATCCGGATCGCAATCCAATTCCACATGCATCAGTGACAAGGATCGTAGAGAAATTTCCTTACATTTCTCACAGTTTGTTTCTGTCTTCCGTGAAGAACACACTTATAACTTCTGCTGTTTCCACTTCCAGTTCTTTAATTATAATTAGTGTTTCATTTTTCATCTCAAAAGTGGTTGAAATTTCCTAAATATTTCACAAATACAGTGATTTGTGAGCAATTGTTTTTCTAAATTTAATGAAAGACACAGAAATGAACACTCCGCCTGGGTTTTTTTTAGAGCGTCAATATAATTTTTTAAATTTGTTTCACATGATCAATCAAAGAACAACCATATTATTGTACTTACACTCCCATTTTTGCTGTTCGCGTTCAACACTTTTTACACTTTATTCAGGATGACGACTTAAGAAACATTACCCTCTTCGTTCGAAGACTTCACTACGCATTTCACCGTCACCATTACTAGCATTTCTTCCAATATACGAGTATTCTACGATAAGCTGTCTTTTAGTAGCAAACAATGTCCCTTGTTTAGACATTGTATTTCGGTAACGATTTTGTCGATAAGATTGCACACAGCACATCGTCTTTCCACAGTAACTATCCGTTAAAAACTGCAATAGTTGAAATTTGTTACACCAGCCCTGCCGCTCTCTGTGTCCATTGTTGAATTTTAAATAGAATTGCATTGTACATTACAAATTAACGGTTATCAAAACGAAAGAAAATTTGTAAATTAAGGGTGTCCCCCAGGGGCCAACTCCTCAATTCAAAACTTGTTTCTTGATGTTGTATTTTCACTGTATTATATTTTCAGTATTTTGTTTTGTTCTTAGTGCATATATTTTGTTTTCTTTAACACTTGGATTGTGTACCTAGTTTTACCATACATAAATACTGTCCAAAGTTTCCAATAAATTACACAAAATGGCTTTGTATATTTTTATATTCTAATAATATTACTTACATGGATATATAATAAATCAAAATGACCAGCTATGGCACTCACATACTCCTTAAGTCTTTGTAGCCACTCATCTGTTGAATTACTCGACACTTTCATCGGGGAATCTGCTGCTGCCTTCCGAAGAGAACACTTCAAACTTTCAGAATTTGGATGTCTCTTTTTGCAAGCATCTCCTGAAGTTTGGTTCACAATTTGTAGACCAGGTGGTTTATATCCGGACTTACTGGAGGTCGAAATAAAGTGAGGAACATTTGCCTCAAGCCGAACCTTATGTGCTGGGGCTGAATCCTGTTGGGAGCATCAGCTTTGCCCATGTTGAGGTTCTTGACCAGTCTCCCCAGCACTGTTCTGGTTCGTACACTTTGGCCGATTATTTTACCCCTTTTCACAGAAATATAGCTCCGTAGTACTTTCGTAGCTAACACCCCACCACACCGTAACAGATGCAGGATGATGCCCCCTCTGCACTCTTTTCAGCAGCTTCCGTAGAGCACCTGGCACATACCCTGTCATTTTGGGCACTGAAAGTCTCCTCAACACTGAACAAAGGATTCTTTGATTATCGTTTGCTGTGTAACGCTGAAATAAGCGTTTGATTTTAAGAGCCCCTGGCGCTTCGCTTGTGCTGAAGTGCCGTTATTTGCAAGCACTGCTCAATGTTGGAGACATTTTAGAAATGTTCAGCTCACGAGCCGCCACTGCTTTCAGCAATTGTGGAGAGCGCACAGTGCGTGATTATACTTGTATTTAACAATAAACAAATAAAATATTTTATTGCAAGCTGGGTTACCTATCGTCCCATTCTAAATCATGTAAACCTCGAGGTTTTTTGCCATGCTCGTATAATGTGACATTTTTATCATGATGACGTTTGAGCTTACGTTTTATGTCCTACGACTGTAGCCTGTGATTTAATTAGATTCACTTCTAGTCCAAAGGGAGAGGGGGGGGGGGCTCATTTACTACAGTCGCGCCGCGGGGAGCGGTATGGAGGCATAGAGAGACAGGTGTCGCATTTTAAAGGAATAAAATTTGACGCATCTTTGCAACTTTTCTAAAATCTTCCTTCTACCTGTATAACAAATTATGCATTACTTTTGAAATACCATTATAAACAAATATTATTGTTTAACACAGTGGAACGCTCAGAAACAAAACTATCAACATTCATGCAGCAAGTTAACACCGTAAGTTAAACGTTGCTGTTTTAATGAAAAAATCTTTCAAGCACAATAAAAGTGGTATTACAAATTGTATGTCAAAACTTTAGGGAAACACATAGAGAGTGCCAATATGTTATATGAACAGGGGTCCGGAAATGCTTTATTTCCTTGTTAGAGTGTCTTGTCTACTACTCCGCTTACACAGTGTGATATGCAAGCTAGAATGTCCTGCGGCAATAATCCCACAACAACAGAACAGTAGCTTAATACGTACAGTAGGTAAACATTCACTTTTACCCCTGGTTAAGTGGGGTAGGGGTGTTGTAACAACTCGTAGCTATGATTGTTTTGCACCACATAATCCGTTTGTTGTGTTTCCCTTCATTGCTTGACGAAGCACCGAGCACGTAGTATCAGTTCTGTGTGTTTACGGACCTCGTTACAGGTACAGTAAAATGTATTCAAATACGGAGTTGGCAGATGATCTGTAGATTAGCTGAAGATGTAGAGAGCCTTCGTGCTTGTATTCTGCAAGGTTGTCAGACAATACGAGATATTCGTGCGTCAGGGGGTCCATGCGACGGAAGGGTTGATGGATTTATCCGTGCTAACGGAGAATATTTTGAACATATCATATGCTTTTCTGTTTCCCATAGTTCTGTTTTTGAATATCTATATAATTGAAAATTTTTATTTTCAGGTTGGCAGTATGAAAGCGGCTTTGCTGATCATTATATTCCTGTCGCCTTTGGCCGAGGCATGTCCACGTGGGTGTATCTGCCCATCGTACAGAAAGGTGGTGTGTTACAACGCTTCATTAACATCAGTGCCCCAGGATCTCTACAACGAAGACATCATCACACTGGATCTGTCACACAACGCCATTGGCGGCCTGTGGAGGGACTCCTTCAAGACACATCGGCTACGGTATTTGTTTCTTCACGATAACCGGATCGCCCGTATCCATAGAACTGCCTTCTGGAACCTGGGGGAACTTCAGAATCTCTTCCTCAACAACAACAACATCGGCGACCTCGATGCACTCACATTCTTGTACAACGGCAATCTCAAAGAACTGGATCTGTCGTTTAACGAATTGACTTCCTTGGACGCCTCCACTTTTGTTTACAATCCTTCTCTGACGGTTTTGAATTTGTCGGGAAACAAACTTACTTCCCTGGACTTTATTGTCTCCATAGTTGTACACGAACAGGTTTCAAAGGATCTAACTCTTTTGGTTGCTAACAATAGTCTTAAATATGCTGAAAAAGAAATTCTTCGTTCTTTGGGACGCCTAAAGAACTTCGACATATCCAATAATGAGTTAATGTGCCCCTGTCGAAGACAGCACCACCTTTGTGAAGAATATACAACAAATTGGAAAGAGTACGAAATTCTCTGTCTGCAAAATGATGACCTTACAGTTATATCTCAGTACTCAATGAAAGCTCCATCATCCACGTCAGTGGAGAGTATCACAACGGCTGCTACCAAAACCAGAGAAACCATGGCAACGTCCGTTTCAACGACTAAACGAATGAAGACTGTAAACACCGAAAGGATAGCAGTAGAAGGGGTAACACCGACTTCATTGTCAAAACTTGAAATAACAATAATAATCGTTACCCTCTCCATTACTCTGGTGGTTCTCCTGGCGGTGACTGTAGCGTACTTCATCTTACGTTCAAGACTGCAGAACCAAGAAAATCAACCGCCAGAGACTGTGGAAGACTTGAAGGATAAGGATGACACCAGTGACGAACGGATGACATATGCAGAAGTGGATGAAGGGTTAGACAAAACACTGCTTCCTTTCCGAGTACATCTCGTCACACCTGTTGAGCTCAACGAACCCTTGTATCAGGTAGAAAGTGTGGGAAGTTTTATTTACACACCTCCCAGCGAGGTCTACTTTGACCCCAAGGACAACGACCCAGCGACGAGAGCTAGGACGTCGTTCAGAAGAGTGTTTTCGTATTCCCCCAACGGTGGACGCCATTCCCGGCAGCCAATGCCAAATGTTCTTTATTGTGTTGACAATCAACATCAGAGAAGAGTTCCTTTAGAAAGGGGGTTTTCTATAGATGGACGATCTGTCTACGATTACGGGATCTATAACTATGATCATATCTATGAAGAGATCAAATAATAGTTTGTGATTCAAGAAATGAAGTTTGAGATTTGCCGTACCAGTGCAGACTGTTGAGGAGGTTCGAGGTCGGCGAATCTTTCGTGAAGCACCGGTAGACAAGAAATGGTTCAAAGATGAAGAAAGGGATATCAAATAAGTAGGGAGTGACATTTTTTTACTTTAATCATTATGGTTATGTCCTGTTGACTTATTTATAGTCTTTGTGCAGTTCTCAGTCAAGAGTTTAGCTTTGACCCAAAGAACGTGCAATGTACTCCGAGAAGGAATGGTAGGTTTTCAAGAGATTGCTGTGAAGTATTTGTTATGTGTAATGAATTGAAAGTGTTTTTTATTCAAGTATATTCTGAATAATATCAGTAAATTTCAATTTGATGCGCACTATTAATAGCACGACAGACGTCAAAACGAAATTCATTTTTAGCCCACCTCTGATAAGAACATCTGGAGTGACATTTCTCCGATTCTTTTCTTGAGATAGCTAAGATTTTAAATTCTTTCACTGTGAACCTCATTCTTGACATAACCCCATAAATGTATGGGGTTCAGACTTCAGACTTCTTGCGGACCATCGGGATGGTCCATTCCTGCGAATGAAAATCGATGACTCAACTCACATTTTCGAATTCCTGAAAGATGATCTGCAAATCGCGTCATCCATTTCCATTTGTTCGAATTGAGACAACAGAAAATTTTGCAGCGTGTTGGATTGAGGTCAGTTTCAAGGAAAAAGAGCTCATCATCAAGTGTTTGTCCTGTGGTTTGATTGTATGCAAAAGTTGATGTTTTATATACACACGAGATATGGATGTAACGTCACTCTCTGAATGAGAGTCATACACAATTGACTTAGAGACCTAATTGTAGACTACTCAAGACTGAACTTTTCCGGACTATTTCAACAGTTTCATCTGGTGTTCAAGGCCTTCTTATTGTTTAATATTTTTCTATAAAACCGATCTCCTTGTTCTGTTTATATCATCAAGTTTTTTTTCCGGACCGATCCTTTAACACCTTCTTCTTTGAAATAGTCTCCCTGGGCAGCAATACACCGCTATAAGCGTTCCTGCCGTTTTAGGAATGCTTGTTCAAAGGCATTTTTGTGAATGTAGAACCTTGTGCGATTCACGCTGTATCTCCTCGTCGGTGTTGAAGGAGCGAGCTGTGAGATGAATCTTTATTCTCAATAAAAGGAAGACGTCCAAAGGAGCTCATTTTTCTCCTACGATCTTCATGAACAATTTCCCGAACTTTTTCAACTTCCAGGGACATTCTTCCATTTATGAAGTACCCTTACCACTCAAAACATTGCATCATCGCCGAAAGCTTGCCGAAGCATGTTTAATGTATCTGTGACTGGTTTCCCAAGTTTAACACACAATTTCGCATCAGCTATTTTGTTCCAACTTGCTTTCCACGACGAAATCGCGCAAGTGTTGACATAAATACCAATTGCACAACTGCAAATGTAAATACAGTGATGTCGCTTGGCGCGGTGCTAGTTTATGATTACAGCTTTCTACCGCTGATCACGCAACCATGTACTGCCATCTGTTGGCGCGCTACAGAACAAGTACGAGAAGTTTTTGATATCACCTCATACCTTTTTCATCCTCATAATTTTGATGATCTTTCCCAAAGTATGGATGTAATGCACCTGACCCAGTATTCTGCCAGTCTTTAAAGACATACTGAAAACCATTTTAACAGATTTTTCAGAATCGCCTTCACCGTTGCTTCCAATAGCATGCCAGTGTTGACACAAATGTGGGAAGAGGGGATAATTTTATACTTGGATTGAGTATGATCTAGGACAGTTTTTAGCTTAGATATGAAGGACATGTCGCAGCGGACAATTTTCTTGGTACCGGCCATCTTGACTTTGAGTTTTTCGCCGTTTCCTCTGTTCGCTCAGGCAAATGCACGGATGAATCTTTACTTTCCGCTCCCCCAATTCATGTCATTTCGTTAAGTTGGTTCTGTTACAGGCGAAGTGGGTTGGAGCTGTGAGCGGTGTGATGGTAGCTTGAGCTTAGGACAAGTTCTTATCCCGGCATATGGTCTGCGACCAGCCATTCTGAGGAACTCAAACTCAACATCCTGGGATCTTGGCCATAGGCATCTCACCGCGTCTTTCCTACCGGAGATGCACCTACAGGGACCAGCAATGCTGAATTTCCGAAATATTATGAAAACAGCTAAAATATTCCGGGCTGTTTTGCCGTGGTCCATGGTTTAAAATGCTATTACAGCTTTCACCAACTGCTGCGGTTGGCAGTGGACGATAAACAATAACTGATTGCTAAAAACCACAGTATTCACCCGTCTCTGTCTGGGTGTACAATATTATGTGTGTACGGGCAAGGGGAGGGGTAGTTGTTTTTGCAACCACCTCTGTTTTATGAAAGTGTATGCCATGACATTCATTTAGGGCATGCTCTGCTTCAGCAAGTTGATTAAGGCGAAGATGTCGCTCATGTTCCTGCAATCGTTTTAATCGATCTTCCGGTCACCTATGTACACTTTACCACACTCACAGAGCATTTTATAAAGTCCTGTTGCGCCAAGAGGATGCCTAGGATCAATTGCATTATCAAGCGTTTGCCCTGAGGTATGAAGATAAGATTGTGTGTCTTTTTTCGTTAATATTCGTGCTATACGCACATCTGCGTTTGTTAGAAAAGCCTTTGCTTTTTTATTTAAGCAGGTGTTAGATGCTGTCGTTTGCTTAGGATGGGTGACTCTGTCAGTATTTTTGTTACGATTTCATTGGCCTTAAAAACATCGCGGAGATGGTTTAGCTCGGGTTTAAGATGTTCTAGCCCTGTGTATTAAAGTATTGATTACGGTTATCTTTTGTGCAGAATGATGATTCGATCTGGTGTTGAGATATCTTTTCGTTTGTGTGTTTTCTATAAACTTGATGACCAGGGGCTCCTGATGAATTACTCCGAACTGAGACATCTACAAAAGAATTACTTTCTCTTTCTATACTGAATTTGATATTTTCGCGGAAACTATTTAAGTGTTCTAAAAAGTAGTGCAGTTTGTGATGTCCATGTGACCATATAACAAAAGTACCGGCCTCATATCTGAACTAAAATGTAGGTTTATATTCAACAGCGAAGTTGTAGGAATTCCTTGATGAGTTCATTTGTATCCTATTAAACCATAGAGGACGGCAAAACAGTCCTGAAGATTGTAACACCGGCCGCAAAAGTCTAAAAAGTGTAACAACCAAATTCAGTAGTGTTTCTCACAGCAGGTTCTGTCACATTTAGCATGAGACACAGTACGTTCTCTGAAATTGTTGACGTATCGTGATGAATTAGGAGACCTTCATTTTCTGTTCATTACTCCACACACTTCAGCGGTTGTTATGACATAAAGTTAAAACAGCGCCGGAAACATTTTTTGCTGTGAAATAAATTGTTTAGATCAGGGGTGGACCTGTATACGTGGGCCACTCAGAAAGTTGTTAAATACGGGCCCCCAAAACATTTAGTTCAAAAGTTAGGATCACAGCTTCTCATAGTTCTCTCCTGCCAGTCTCTGTACATCTTCCCATCCTTCTGAACCACTGGCGCCAGTCGAGCTGCTCTTCGTACACTGCAACAGCATCTTTAGGCGATGAAAACCGCTCGCCTTCTTAGCCGTGGGAAAGAAGTCACATGGTAGGTGAACAAGGGTCGCAACGTCACATGGGCAGGTGGGCAGATGCAATAACATGTCCCTCGATCCATTTCTTGGTTGTTTTTCCGCACTTTTTCAAACAACCCGGGGAGTGCAACTGTAGTGACCGTTCTCTGATTGTCCACAGGTATTGCTGCCACACGACCAATTGTGCCCAAAAGTAGTCAATACTATTTTTTTGCCAACACTTTTTGCCCTTTTGATCTTCACGGGTGGATTGTCATCAGGGAAGACCCATACTGAAGACAGGCGTTGTCTAATCACCTGTTATCTCAGAAACATGGCGAGAACTGTCATTATCAAATCTCTGGAGCATTTTTTGACACCATCCCACTCGGGTGTCCTTTTGGTCCTGCGTGAGGTTGTGGGGCACCCAGCGGGAGGAAACCTTGCTGTTCCTCAGGAAAGCATACAAATATTTCTGTGACACTCCCGATCCAATCTTCAAGGTTGTCTCGATGTCCTGGTATGGGACACGGGGGTCTTCTTTCGTCGTTTTCTCCACAGCATTGATGTTTTCTTCTGTTACTGCTGCGGATAGCTGCCTGCTTTCTTTTTTCATCTTTAAAGGATGTTTGACCCCTTCTTAATTCAACAGTCCAATTGAAAATGGTATCGCGGAAAGGAATGAGGTCCCGAAAAGTTTGTGTGAGTCTTTCAAGGCATCGGTTCTGGTTTAAAATCACACAATCATTGCTGGAAAATGTTCTCTCTACAGCCCCATCGTGCGTAATCAACTAGCTGATAGCTTGCACCCCTCAATGACCCAACTGCTGCAGGCAAGAGATGATGGTTGCACTCAGGCTGAAACTTTCACTGTTGACTAACAATAGACAGTTCAAGAAATTCTTTTCTCCCCATTATAAATAGTCAGGTCTAGACTGACCCTCATACCAACACTCGCAACATGTGTTATATTTACGTTTATACACCTTTGTCTGAAAACTTAAAGTTTAAATGAGTCTTTGGAAAGAGTACAGAAAAAGTTGGCTGTACTATGTGAGTGTTTGAATATACAACCGTAATTTTTATTTTAAGTGTAAGTTGGATATGCTGAGTTTATAGGAGACAAATAAACTAAATGTTAATTTCTTAATTTTGTATTTTGATGAATAAAGAGGTTTAAGTTCCGATGCGCATCTTATGAAATTACCGAAAAACCAATAATGTGTCAAAAATACAAATATGGCTTGATTTAGGCAATTCACGTTACTATTTTCTGATGAATATAGTATTAAAAGTAATGTATTTTCATTTTTACAAGATTTGTTGAATAAATAATGATCATAATTATTTTGCAATACACCTTTGCTTATCCTCATAATTTTGATAATCTTTCTCAAAGCAATCCCCTCTGGATGCAACATAACCTGTTTCAGCATTTCTGACAGTCTTCAAAGACATGCTGGAAACCATTTGACAGGTCCTTCAGAGTCGCCTCCGCAGACTTAGTCACCAACGTTTCCACGAAGGTTTTCTTCAATATGGCCATTTCCGTCTGACATGGTCTTCTATATGTGTGTAGTGTTTCCCAGTTACAGTAATGTGTGCGGCACGACATTGTTTTAAATTGTGTTTAACGCCCGTTTTTACTACTGAGGCATCACAGGCAATCAGGTTAAGACAACCCCACCCCTCAAACATATCAGCAAAACCAACTCAAAATCAATTACACGTGTTTTCGTCCTGTACGCGACATGTAAAACCCATTAATGTTCAGACCTGCATTCTGCGAAACTCTGGCACGAATGGAGGCACAATCAGTTACTCCCTGCACCCATGCAAATGAACGGCAAAATACGAGTCAGATTTGAAAGAATATGCGATTTGGATATCCTCAAATATTGTTCCTAAATTAATTGGAGTATAAAATAAACCCTTGAAAAAGTAACTTCAAACTGTATAAATAAGATTATAAAAATAAACCTAGAAAAGATGAGCAAATTGTAAGATTTGTTAAAAACATAAACGTGTTTATAAATATGAAACATTAAACTTATATTATTCATCAGTTCTGTAAATTATAAAATTATATTTCTCACTACTCTGACAGTAATGGTGTATCTAAAATGAGAAATTTAAGTTTTTAGCTCTATAGAAATGGTCATATAAAGTCACCAGTCTACCGCCACGGGTGGCCGAGGTCGTTAAGGCACGGACTCGTGAGCGGGAGGTCTGCGGTTCGAATCCCGCCAGGACCGTCCTCCCTGACTGGGGTTTTTTCCAGGTTTTCCTCAGTCTTCATAACTGGCAAATGCCGGGGTGGTACCTAAACTTAGGCCTGGAACGCTTCCTTCCTTAAAAAAAAAAAAAAAAAAAATTATCCTTTCCCAATTTATCATTTCATCTCATGTATCACCAGTGTCCACCGCCTGTGGTGCCTCAGTAGTAAAAACGGGCGTTAAACACTACTCAAAAAAAAAAAAAAAAAGTCACCAGTAATCATTATTTAGAAAATTGCCCTCATGAACCTGTGGACATCTCCGCTGTCATAGCGGCATATTAGCCTTCTGAAGGCATAGGATGGTCAAGGCGACATGATCATGGAGCGCAAGGGTGTGTTCTTAAACCTATGAGATGAATTAATGATGCAGCAAACCTTGACGCCTTAAAGCGTGGCAGTCTCAATCTTCTTAGAGACCGAGGTCGTTAAGGCGCGGGAGGTCTGGGGTTCGAATCCCACCAGGACCGTCCTACCTGACAGGTTTTTTTCCAGGTTTTCCTCTGTCCTCATGAATGGCAAATGCCGGGGAGTACCCTAACTTGTGCCTGGAACGTTTCCTCCCTTAAAAAATCCTTTCCCAATATATCATCTCATGTATCATAAGTGTTCACCACCTGTGGTGCCTCAGCAGTAAAAACAGGCGTTAAACACTTAAAAAAAAAAAAAAAAAAAAAAAAAAAAAACTTCTTAGGATAAGAAAAAAATCCTTATCTAGAGAGCTCGAACCCAGGACCTCTGGATTAGTAGTTGTAAACTCTACCACTACCCATGGAGCTGCATATGGATTTCAGATAAAGAAAAACTTGATAAAATATTAATAAAATTGCGAAATTAAAAATATAAGATATTAAGTTTCAAACGCCTACAGTGAGTGATTCCTGCCAATTTTAAAATGGCATGATAGCACCATCTGTGGAAAGTTTAACGCCTAACGATTCCTGCCGCTCTCTCTATACGCACTCACTTAGACTACCAGCTACAGTGAGAGATTACAGCGTTCCAAGCCTAGAAACGAGGTACTATTTCTACCGGTCGCGGTCTTTGTCGGTAAATGGGTTTGCTCTACCGAAAAGATGCTCTGGATTTGAATTTTTAGATTTGAGTAATCTAAACTTTTTGGAAAACATAACGTTTTATGAGATATTTCCTGATGGAAAAAGGGATACAGTTTTATGTATTTTTCGAAAGAAACCCAGGATATACTTTTATTGGGTGGGGGGGGAGGGGAATAGGCAACCTTTGGGAGTATATACAGAATAGTTTAAAGTTTCGCACACCTACATAATTTTTGAAGCAAGTGATATAACTCAATGTTTCGGAATAGCCGTACACAGAGAAGTCAAAATTTATATTATCGATTTTTTTCTACCTCCGATTAAAATGGAATACTCAACATGTTTTTAAATTTTACAATAATGCTCATTAAGAGGTTTTCAACAAGTACCCACACTGCATACTTCTGTACAAATTCAGTCCCAGGAAAACAAATACGTTTAGCAAACAATAAAAATCCCTTCCTTAACAAAAACAAAATAAAGCAGTTCAACGTCCGATTTCTGTGTTCAAAATGGAAAACCTCACCATTTAAGGAGTTCGGACTTTCTCAATATGCTGCTGACTTCCAATGGCCCCACAAAAAGAAGCTCAAAGACGACAATTTCGGGATATTGCTAGATACTCTATGAGACCTCTCCTGCCAGTTCATAGTTTTAGGGTAACCTGGTCTAAGTGTTGACGAACATTCTGATATAGTGAGCTGGAGCTACAGCTTGTTCGAAATATATGCCATCTCTGGTATAACGCCACGGGTGGCCAAGATCGTGAGGCGCGGACTCGTGAGCGGGAGGTCAGGGGCTCAAATTCCGTCGGGACCGTTCTCCCTGACTGAGGTTTTTTCCAGGTTTTCCTCAGTCCTCATAAATGGCAAATGCCGGGGAGGTACCCTAAACTTAAGCCTGGAATTTCCTTCCTTAGAAAAAAAAATAATAAATCCTTTCCCAATATATAATTTCATCTCATATATCAACAGTGTTCACCGCCTGTGGTGCCTCAGCAGTAAAAACGGGCGTTAAACACCATTGAAAAAACAGTGCTTTCTTAGAACACAAACTGAAATTGATTGCCTTCACTCTTTAAACATTTTATGCCATCTTCGGGCTGTGCTTTACGAACTCTCTATTGACCTCAGTCAAAGATTTGTGTATATGGAAGCAGAAATTTCAGGCAGCTCATTGTTCGTCGCGTGTGACCTCCATTTTGCTGTAGACGTAACAGAACATGTCTCAATTTGCACATATCTCACCGGCGGAAACCGAGAGTGACCATGTGTACATTACGCATTAAGCGAACAACATATTGTAACATTTAATTGTAGTGTAAGAAATTATTATGTTCATTACGTATGTACAGCCCTCTGTATAATTAATATAGAAACTAGAGATAGGGCCAATCACACGTACTCTCGAATCCTAGTCCGAATTTTAAAATGTTCTCAAAATAGTCCGCTCATTTTCTCCTTGATGTCTGTGGGCATGAAATAGTCGCGTGGTGCCACACCAGGACTGTACAGCGTATGAGTCATTAACTTCACACCTGAAGTATCAATAGTCGAGGTCGTTAACGACACTTCGGTAAATTGTGATATATCACTCAGCATTAGCATATGAGAACACAGATGACGGTACTATAATGACGAAAGAATGAAGCAACAATCTTCTTGTTTAACTGCGATTGAATATCCGTTATTAAGAGTGTTTTTACAAAAAATACTACAAACAAAATATCCTCCCCGAAACTACTCTAAGAAAAAAAAATATTTAGACGGGATGTACAATGAACCTTTAGCATCCATTCGGGAGGATTCTTATATATGTCTCTGTAGATGAAACCTCAGATTCTATGAATAAATATTTAACAATTAGGGAAACTTGACCCTGATTCCGCACCTTGTGTGTGTTAAAAGCAACTTTGAAGCCATTGCTTATTTTGTAAACAAAGACCTACAGTCGTTACACTCTGACAATACAGACGTTGTGTTGTTTTGTCTCATGCATGGTTACTGCAGCTCCACTTCTTAAAACTTTTTATCCTGACATCATTCATGTATCCTGTTTAGCGCACAGAGTTTCTGAAACAACCAGAACGACAATTCGTTCATTTCCAATATTAAAAAATGTTGTCCCATTCAGGATTTGAATGTTCAGAGAGAAATGGCCACTCCCACCTCAGCCTGTTGTAACATGGATATAGTCAGCACTGTGTTACTCCAAACATTTTGAAGAAGAGGTCATTATAATTGAAGAATTGCTTGCATCCGATACTGCAGCGTGTGTAAAAACAGTGAAAGTGTAGAATCACCCGTCATTGAAGAAATAACATCAATCTTTTCATTCATACACTGAACACAGAACGTAAAAATAAATTTCTCAGTAGTTACGTGAATAGCAACAGAGGGTTCGCAATATATAGTGAGGTGGGTGAAACTGGGGAAAAACTTAAAAGTAAGTGGGACAATTTATTAAATAAAAATGTAAGATTTTGACTGTTCGAAAAAATATCAAGAGTGATACTGGGGGAAATGTAAATGCTGCATTAATTTGCTCCTGGCATCTGTTGCACAAGAAAGAAGTTTTTCTGCTTTCAAAATGTTTCTCACTGACAAAAGGCATATTGTCTGTGGAGAATTTAGAAAACATTCTGGTGATGTGCTGTGCAGATAAGAGAATGGGCATGGAACTGAATTTCAAAAACTTAAAACATGTATTTATTTTTTTTTCTTCTGTATATTCAATTCGTGCATTGTGCTTATGCAATACAGTTCTCTGCCTCTATATCTTAAATACAGGTTTTGTACCCCGTTTTGTATATTTTCGTGTATAATTTGTTAATTTCAGTAAAATAAATAGGTTTGAGGTGTTAGTTATATGTTCCTTAAATGCCTAGTTTTACTGAAATAGAGCCTACTTTATTAAATTTTGTGATTATTTTAGGCACCTAAAACTACAATTTTTAATGTCTAAACATCTGATGTCTAACTATTACAGGATACTACAAAGCTGATTGCTTTACATGCCCCCCTCTTTGCAGTAAAGAATTTAAGGAATTTAATGTACTGTTTGTAAAGTTATTACAGAATGCTCTTACATACAAATACAACTCTCACGCACATGTCATAAGAAACTTGCATGCAAACAGATTATTTATTTAAAACTTATCACATCCAATAAAACATCAACACTTTTAAACTTAAATACAGATAACGCTAAATAATGCACACACACTTTCATAGTAGATATCTATTTAATATATTTCAAAATTGGACCGAAAAACAACACTAATGTGTAGTATGATGTTCTGTAAACAGATGTGACTTATGATAGCGTTGTTACAACAAAATGGAGCCCAGATTATCGTGTGATGTTCTGTAAAGACATGTGACTCACATAGATTATGATAGCGTTGCTACGTGACAGGCAAATCAACAATGAGTAAATGAAGCCAAGATTATCGTGTGATGTTCTGTAAACATATGTGACACACATTACGTTATGCTAGCGTTGCTACAACAAAATGGAGCAAAGATTATCCTTTGAACAGCGGAACGTAATTTTGAAATAGTATTGGAAAACCGAGAATGTTGTTGAAGTTCAAAGGCATTGGAGACGTGGGTACAGAACAGAACTACCGTTTTTTTTTTAATCTGGTTTATTTATGGACGCTCTTTAACATCTCAGGTCATCAGCGTCCCATTAAATTCAGGAGGTGAAATGACCGACAAATTTTGCTCAGAGGCCTCTTCTTTCAGGCTTGAAGTTCTTTTTCGTGCCGTAAATGTACGACACGGGACCCACAGCTTTACTTCCCTTCCGAAGGAAGCCATACTTACGCCCGAAAAAAAATCCATCAATCCTGGCCGGGTTTGAACCCGCGATCCTGGGTTTAGAAAACAAGAATGGTTACCACTACATCATCAGGACGGACAGAAGAAGAAGAACCGCCGTTGGACTTCTACCTGTGGGGAACTCTTAAGGATGTTGTATACCGTAGGAAACCAGCTACACTGACAGCACTTCAGGAAGAAATTGAAACGGCAATCGCTGAGGACACTTTCGCAAGCGTTGCTCAATCAGTAGTTCAACGTACTCAGAAGTGTTTTGAGCAACTGTTGTAACTGTAAAAGTCTAAGATGATTAGTGCTCATCATTTTCTGTTTGTGAGAATTCAGTTTCGTTATGTAAACACAATGTTTTTTCTTTGCTTGAAGTGTGTGTACATTTTGGCACCCTCTGTATATAACACTAAATAAATAAAACTCACCCAACACTGCAAATTCTTTGACATAAAGCGACAGTGATTTTTAGGACAGTACTTATTTATAACGTTAGTACATAAAATAACTAGAGCAAACTATGATGATAATTAGATTAATATTTCACAGTTTCTATTCAATGCTTTTTTAAATATAAAACATTGCATCGTTATCGTCGATAGGCAAATCACAAGTAGCTACCAGAGTGTCATCATTAATGAAGCAAAATAATTAATGAACTAAAACGTCAATTATCTTCAGGGTGGGATGAGATTCTTAGATACTGTAAATTGAAACTTATAGATGTACTAGTACACCTAATAAATTATACAAGTGCCTTTCCTGGTTCTTTAAAGATAAGTATAGTTAGATCAATCTTTAAAAAGGGAGATGAGCACAATATTGTGAACTATTGACCTATTACTTTCACCTCTGTAAGTGCTTGAGGAAGTTATGATGTCAGATTGGTCGGTTTCTTCCATAAACAGCATGGCTTTAAGCATTCAACACTCACAGAGCTAACCTATCGATAAAACAGTGCACCAGGATAGAGAGTATCATTGGTAATATTATTAAAACATTTTCATCCCAGTATTCATAATAAAGTGTGGCCCACCTCAAGACTCTCTTATGTCTTATATATGTGAATGATATCCCCCAGTTTGAGAATTGTAACATAATCTCATGTGCAGGTGATACTCATAAGTATTTCGGGATAAGAACAATAGAGAGTGTAAAACATTTAATTCCAGACTGCTTAACCATATCTTTAAAATAACAACCTAAACATAAATTTAAACAATACGATTTTACACTTTCACCATTACAACAGTAAGAATAATAAAACAATGATAAAAACAAGAACTTAGCAATTTCTTGGGCTTATGCCTTAATAGGTTTTGATTGATTGATTTATTTATGGACGCTCTTTAACATCTCGGGTCATCAGCGTCCCATTCAACTCAGGGCGTGAAAAAGCCGACAAATTTTGCTCAGAGGCCTCTTCTTTCAGGCTTGAGATTCTTTTTCGTGCCGTAAATGTACGACACGGGACCCACGGCTTTACTTCCCTTCCGAAGGAAGCCATACTTAGAATTTTTACGCCCGAAAAAATCTATCGATCCTGGCCGGGTTCGAACCCGCGTTTTGGGTGTAGGAGGCAAGTATGGTAACGCCTTAATAGGAATCATATATATAACATTTAAAATTGTTTAAATATACGCACACAATATAACTTTATTTATCAGTGGTCATATATTTAATTTAATTAATAGTATACCATAATAATAATAATAATAATTAATAATAGTAGTAATAATAATAATAATAATAATAATAATAATAATAATAATAATTCTAAAAATGTGGTTTCTTTTTTGTAATACTTACAGGTTGCAAGAATTCTAGTTATTTACTTTTGAAAATTAGTGTAATTTTATTATAGCCATTTATTTTCAAGCGATTTTGAAGGGGGGAAAAAAAAACAGACACACCTAGTTAGGTAATGTTCAGGTTTTCTTTTATTAGTAATTAGCTTTAGATTTTGTCATGCTAATAGCACGCAGTAATGTCATAATTTATTTAATTAATTAATATAGCCATAATTTGGATTTTATTTTCATTTTTGAAGTTATTCTACCTGCTGAGGAATTCACTTAGTTTACGCAGCTTCCGCGTGACGAACTTTTATTAATATCACATGGGCCGCAGTTCGGAGTTTTTATTCATCCATTTAAGAGATATGGACTTGGAGGACTTTATGTGGGACCACCCTCAGGCTACAAGAAAACGCGTGGGTTAATACAATCACAAAATGATAATGCCTGAAGTAGAAACATCGTATAATGGGATTTTAATATGTAACTGTAAAGAAAGTTTGCAGGTAATGTGAGCTTTTCCGGTACTGCACGAGAGCAAAACATGGTCATAGCAGCTACATGACGGCTGCGGACAAATTCCTAGCGGTTCCCGTGCTAAGGTTGAATCAGTCAGCGAAATGTCCTGCACAAGTGTCCGTCTGTACTGCCTGCCGAGGTAAGTTCTCATCTCTTCCTTGTTACAGTAGCGTGCATCCTTAGGGTAACGCAATTTTTGCATGTTAATTTAAAATAAAAATTCAGTTTCGCATCGAAAAAACATTTTTAATTACTACGAAATTAGTTAAGTTAAGCGTTAAAATATAACTTGGGATCTTTAAAGCAATCCTTGCCATACCACCCGTTCTATTTTTCTGATTTTGTTTAAGTATGATCAAATATATGAAATTTTCTATAGGCATTCTACTTATTGAGGACAACAATCTAAAAATGAACTTTTATTTTATGTTAATTTAATGGGTTTAGGCTAGAAGGGGCTCAATCTTTTTCCAAATTTTAGAAAAATAAGAAAGAGGGCTTTGCTACAAAATCGTCAGCTTATCATGCAAATTCCTAGCATGAAATATAATCCTTACGTTATAAAAATAATAGTAGCCCTTGTATTGACATAATCTCTTTTCAAAATAAACTCGTCGGCAAAACAAAAGAAGATCACTTACAATGTTTACTAAAATGAAGTTTAATTGAAGTAATTCCAGAAATAGCATTAACGACTACACTTAATGAACGTGTAACACATCTGATTTTTTTAATCAATTTTGAGACTATGATCTTCATAAAGAAAGATATGCACATTTTGTCAAAATTTTCACTTAACTTTTATGTTCCATAATTGTCCACTAAACTTCACTAACGTTGAATATGAAAGCGATATTGACGCACCCTAAACATAACATCTTGTTACGCCCTCTACCCTATAGCCTTAATTACGGCAGCCATCCTCCAGGGCATGGTTTCGACTAGGGTTGCTGATGTATCTTTGGTCAATATTGTCCATTCCTCTTGCAGTTCCTGTAAGGTCTGCGGGACAGGATTACGTCTATCCAACATATCCCAGAGAGGTTCTATAGAGTTTTGGTTGGGGTTGCGAGCTGGAGAGTCGAGTCGAACAATCCCCAGATAACGCGATACGATATGCGCTGTGTGTGGACGAGCATTGTCGTGCATGAATAATTCATCTCTAACAACTGAAGCATAGGTCACGACGTGATCGGTGCGAACCTCGCTGATATAGCGGTGAACGTTGCGGCTACTGTTCTCATGAACACTAAATCGGTTCGGAACTTCTGCCGAATGTGCACTGCGAACCGCTCTGCAGACTCTTTCCCTGCCATCTGCAGATTTCAGGGAGAAGCTGCCTGCATTTACAGAGAACAACACAGTCCATGGGCGGTGACGAGCGACTCTGTGCCTTCTGGTCAGAATTGGCGACGTAGCAGGTCGTCGTGACTGAAGATCAGTCCTGTCGTTCACATTAACACCTCACACGATTCCGAGCTTCATCCAGGGAGATGTCTTCCTTTTTCTGCCAGATCCAGGTCTTCTGGAATAATTCTGCGTTTCTGGGAACTGTCTCACAGCCTCTTGCACCGTGGTATAAGGCGCGCCTGTCGTTGTAGCGGCGTAGCATGCACATGTTACAGAAAGTGCGCAGTTTCTTTCAAAAGTAATCACTGCTGATGTAACCTGGCTAAGTCATATCGATCCTGAGAGCAAATAGCAAAGTTCTGTGTGGAAATCTTCATCATCGCCATTAAATAATTTAAAAAAATTGCTTCTGATGGAAAAGTTGTGATCATGTTCAAGGAATGCTTTACCAGCATGACGTACTTATACACACAACTGCAACTGGGATGTTCTGAAAACTCTTCAAGTATCACATGCAAAAGGTGCACCACGATAACGTACGGCTGCATATCGCTAATGTTGTTGTTAAATATCCCACAAAAATCGATGTGAAGCGTGTTCCTCGTCCTGCTTGAAGTTCAGATTTAGCCCCACGTGACTTTTCCATTTTCTCCAAATTAAAGAAATACATTTGCGGGAGGGTTTCATCATCAGAAGCAACGGTAAAGGCAGCGGAGACGATTTCAAACGACCGGCCAAAAAAGTGTTTCCAGCATGTCTTTGAAGACTGGCAGAAACGCTGGAATAGACATAGACACTACTTTGAGAAAGATGTCATAATTATGAGAATGACATATCATCAAAAAAAAAAAATGGTGTTCATTGTATATTGAGTAGCATTTACAACACATATAACGTTTCTCAATGAAAATTGCTCATGTATTAGAGACATGAGTTGAAACGGAAAATATCCTATTTAAGGTCCTAAACACTCATTGACAGCAGCTGTTTAATTATATTATTTTAATAAGTTCATTTTCAAATGTTTATATATTACGCAAAGGATATAATGCCCAATAAAGTCACAAACATTTAATAGTAATAGCTATTTAGGTATGTTAATTTAAGAAAACTATTTACCTAGATTATTACGTAAGATAAAGGTTGTAATATTTGATTTCAAACTCAAAACATTCATTGATATGTTTTAATTACATCAATTAAATAAGTTCATTTGCATGTGTTTTATATTAGGTAAAGGGTATAATGCCCAATAGAAAGCCACAAACATTTAATAGTAATAGCTATTTAGTTATGTTAATTTAATTCATTTGCCTATGTTATTACGTAAGATAAATGCTATAACATTTTATTTGAAGATCCAAACATTCATTGATAATATGTTTTAATCATATAAATGTAATAAGGTCATTTGCACATGTTTAATTTTCAGTTCAAATAACATATATTCGTTGGCAATACGTTGTAAATCGCATAAATCTAGAAGTTCATTTGTATAGATTTCACATATCAGATGAGGGCTATTACAATGTATCTCTTAATGTTTGTTTGTTTGTTGGCCTTTATGACAATACCGAATAAAAAACGAGACGACTCAAAGGAAACATAAATAGCCAAGAATATGAAAAGATTAACTACAGATAAGAATATCGTAATACTAAGTGAATTAAACGATGGCAAGCGTAACAACATTAATAATGTGTACCAAGAATGAAACGAGACAGACAGCTTTATTGCAACTAAATAGAAATTAACGAATTTCATTAGCTTAGTATAAATATAATGTATTGTAATGCATGTATTACAATCCTATTGTAATAAGTGATGGTTTTTATCTCAAAATGTGTTAGTTATGCGTTGGATTCCGTAGAGAGAAGTTGTGTTTTAAATTCCATTAGTAGAAATCGTAGTTCGTACTCCATATAATGAAGCAGCGTGTTAACATTAAGCAAAGATAAGTGGGGATTAACATTTCGTGGAAGAAATTACAAAATTATTATTTGTGGTGAATGATAGAAGTTATAAGTTTGAGTTTATATCCATATAGGAAATTAGTATACGAGTTACTAAAGGACATAGAGCACAGTTTTCTGCAGAGAAATATAAATGATAACATGTCAGTCTCGTATTAATATTATTCTCAAAGCATACCATAATCAGAAAAGTGTACTGTTGTGTGGTAATAAACTCTGTAGCTTTCTATCCATTGTGATTTTGTTATACTTAAAATCTCACTCCTTTCACCCCAGAAGCATCAATCTGAAAAATCCAGCTATAATACCAAACCCTGGACTAGCTGAGAGTCACGTCAACGTCTACGACGACAGCGTCCCCTTTATTCTGCTACAGAGTTAATTGTTCACTTGCTTATATATTAAATAATATCTTCTGCGAAAACGTTTTTATTAGAGCAACTCTCAGAACACAAGTCTTTAAAACAAATGACACGAGATATGCTTGCTTGAGCACATGATCTCTTCTAGAAACTTAGTAACTCCTTTTGATTCAATGATTGATTTGCATCAATCAAAGAGTTCAAAAGGAGCTCTCAAACTCAGAAGTTGATGCCTAATCTTTGTTTTACAGCCGCATTATTTGCTCATCTTTCTTCTGCCATAGATTTACTGGTGGTATTGTTATGGAAACAAGTCAAAACATTATTTGTTTGCAAATACTTAGAATATGGACAAATATGTGAAATACATGAAAGTCTAAAAGAGTCGCTTGCTGTAATACCAAGGGAAAAAATTGGGGAAAAAAAAAACAGAATTAGTGACATCTATTTTGTACCCTCCTTTATCGTCATGCAAGGCTAAACGAAGGATATTTGAATATCCTAAGAAACAACAGAAAAACACTGACTCTGCAAAACCTAAAACATCTGGTGGTGACCAACTGCAATAGAATGATGGTGTGATAAGTAGGTTGGTTCGCATACTAATAAATAGAGGGCAACAGCAACATCTGTGTAGTGATCACAAAGTTTGCTTTTTATGTATAATATTCTATGTCACAAGTCATTCAGATGTTAATTCACTCTTTGGCGGTTCTTTAAACACAAGCGTTTCGGTAGTTCCATTCAGTTCTTTTTTCTGGAAGGGAAAACAGTATGAGATCGTTTTGCCTACATTGGGTGACGCATGCCCTTCCCAGAAACCGTTCCACTTTCAGTAAAAGAGTGAACAAGCATCGAAGCCGGGGCTCCAAACTCAGTGTAAAGTTCATTATGTATTTTTGACTGGCAGAGTTAGCCAGTTAGCAGAGGTCTCCGGGATCTCAACTGAGGGGGTTCATTTTATTTCACTCAAATTACTTACCAAGCCACCACTAGTGCATATAACGTATCCATGCTTTTGTTTTAACTACATATTTTGTTGCATATATTTGAAGTTTTACTGGACTAAATACAGAAATATTTCAGCAAATTTTAGTGCATAAAATTCCGCCTCCTAACTGTAACTTAACTGTGGTGACAATGTTTAGATTCTTTAAGAGTATGTGGTAATTTCAAAATTTAGCGCAGTTACATACAGTGGATTACTAATACATTACAATTACGCCCCTTTTAATATTAGCGTTGCTCATTTATACCATTAATTAAATAAAATTTACAGTTTTTTTTCATTTAAATATCATAAAAATGTTTTTATTAAGTTTTGAACAAAAAAAAAACTAACAAAAATTATGCAGAAAATGTTTTGGATATCTTTCAGGACAAATAATGAGCAACAAAGTCTCTTTTCTCTCCCCCTCCCCCTCTTTGTAATGGAACGTCGAGTAATGACGGAAGCCAGGTAGATACGTCAGTGTTTAACAAGCGTGCGTGGTCAGTACGCCTGCCTTATCGCTTGATTGAGGTTATCGCTTGTGCCACTATACATTACAGTCTGAGCTGGGAACATCTGACTGTCGAAATGCCCAAGAGGCCGTGAAAATTGAGAAACGTCATCTTCTTAACTTTTTTTTTTATTTCAAATGAGTGTGATATGGCGCGTATAAGCGAGGAAATTCTTATTAATTTTTAATTATTCAAAACACGTTCGATCAGTGACAAACTAGCAATTTAAAATATACTTTAAAGTGATATAAAGTTTGTTTCGGTAAAGTGAAAAAATAAGTTTAGGCATTCATAAATTTAGTTCATAATGTTATTCTGGACACTAAATAAAAAAGTTAATGATACTCACTTAAGATTTGCTACAAAATACATTTTGTAATTAATATAAATTCCAGTTTTGGAGCACGGCTGCTTTGAATCAATCAATAATAATAATAATAATAATAATAATAATAATAATAATAATAATAATAAATGTATGAGCACATTTGCTAAAACATGGTAAAAATTGCTAATGACCGAATTAATTTAAAAAAGAATCTCTCCGTTCTATACAATGTAAGTTGATAATTACTCCTTTTCTAAGTGCACTGCTGTAAACATTCTAAATCTATTTTCTTTGTTCATTAATATAAAGTTGCATGCTCCTTGCCAGCAAGTTCGTCTACCTGGCAGGCGGATATATCCAGTGCCGATAGTACGCACACAGTCCTCGAACATTGTCCAGTGGTTGCACTCGTGACATTACTCGAGTGTAGAGCCTACTGCCATGATATCATGGCCTTCTTGCTTTTTCTGTTGAATGCTACAGTTTAGTTAACCTTTCACTGATGAGTTACAATCTTCGACATTTTCTAATAAATGACTCCGACAATACATTGAACTGGCGACTACAAGCACTGGTATGTTACAAATATTTTATCTTTAATAATTTTAATACCATTGTTAAGGTATGTGTGTCAAAACTGTAGAAGATTATTCGTTTGCCTTGTAAAAATTCACTATAGCTTCGAAAATCTTACGAGCATAGATACGCAAGCAAAAGTTCTCGCGAAATTTTATGATAAAACAGAAAATATTAAATATTAAGGCTAAAACAACAAATGTAGGCTTCAAAAATACTTCAAAGCTAAAAAAAAAAAGTTTAAATGTGCTTCTTATTTCTCTGAATGCAATTTCTTGCAACGATGGTAACTGCGTTGTAAACAAACCCTATACCAACATTTCAGGGAAGGTTGTGCTTAACCCCTGGCCTGCATATTGTATTTACATAGATACTAGCGTCACTGGAATATTAAGGATCTCTTTATTTTCTTTCTAGTGCTTACAAATATTAAAACTCACTCGCAAAATATGGAAAATATTTAAAACTCACCAAATCTATGAATTCAAACACAAAACGCTTATAGTAAAAACAACTGATGTACGATATCGTTTCCATGACAACATATAGGTATATATTTTTTCTTCTTTCTTTCCCGTCAAATTCTTTAACCGTGATTAATAGCTCCTTAAAATAATCTTGAAGGATGTAGTTTAAAAACAGGGAAATAATTTTTAACATTAGAGACCGTAAGGAATATGGCAATCGCCATATACCTTATTTTCTTCGTGGATATTTAAGTAACAATCAATCAAAAGCCTGTGTATTTCCAAAACGAATAAATCATTTGCACTATATTTCAAGTTCTTATCGAAGACGTCATAGCAGTTTTAGAAAAAAGATAAGCGACTTCTAGAATACTGAAAACAAGGACGCCAAGCTAGCTTTCGTTTCTTTGCCAAGTTTAGTGTTTGCTCATATAAAATTTAATCCTTCAGTTCAGTTTTAAGTTATAAGCAGGTAGGAAGACCATGTAGCGGACCTAAAAGCTGCGCTATAAAGTGCTAGATAAATTTACGAAAAACGAAGAGTATAACAGTTATTATAATTAATTCCGATTTTACCCAGAACTGACATGTTTTTATACAGACTCAGTTAAAAGTCCCACCACCCAAATAACTTGTGAAGCATGTGGTTCAGTGACATGATACTTGGTGTGTGGGGACAGCCGTATACTGAGAACTCAACAATTATATTTCCGATTTTTTACTTCCGGTTAGACCGGAAATAACCCCAACTCTCTTATTTTAAATGGAATATACAATATATTTTTACATTTTCGAATAATGCTTATAAGAACCTTTCAAAACGTACCTCCACTAGATACCTCAGTACAAATTTATTGTTGCTAAATAAAAATAAAAAAGTGTGCGAATAATGAAATGCTCCTTCCTTAACAAAAGCAAAGCGAGCTCTGTGTTCAAACTGGTAGCCCTCAGCTGCTTGACAATGTGTCAGTCGATCAAGGAAACCGTTTAAGGAATGACTTAACCGGGCTTTAGCAATATCTTGCATGGCTTCCATTATTCGATACTCCAGTCTTTTAAGTTGTTGGAGCTTTCTCGATATACTATAACTTTAAACGACCCCACGAAAAGAAGTCCAAAGACAAATCTGGAGATCTTGCTGGCCATTCTATGAGACCTCTTGTATCAATCCATCGTTGTGGTAAAAGTGCTGACTAACATTCTGTCCATAGCGAGCTGCGAGCTGGAAACAAATGCCATCTGTGGATAGTCCATGGTTGACTGGATGTTTTTTTTTTTTTTTTATTCGATTTATTTACGGACGTTCTTTAACAGCTCAGGTCATCAGCGTCCCATTCAACTCGGGGCGTGAAACGACCGACAACTTTTGCTCAGAGGTCTCTTCTTTCAGGCTTGAGGTTCTTTTACATGCCGTAAATGCCCTTTCTCTATGAAGGTAGCCATACTTAGAATTTTTACGCCCGTAAAAATCCATTCACCCTGGCAGGGACTGAACCCACGATCTTAGGTCTACGAGGCAAGTATGGTTACCACAAGACCCTATCCATTGTGGATTTACGTCTGATCAGTATCGGGAATTGTGTCTGTTGACAAATGAAAGTCGCTTGGAGCAAGTTACGGAGGATGCTCGAGGACTTCCCACTTGAAATTTCGCAGCATCTCATTGTCTTGTTAGCGGTATAATATCGCGTGTTGTAATGCAAGAACAAACCAATTATGAGAATTCCTGGTCGCTTCCGTTTCCTGAGGATGCTACAGTAGCAGTGGTATTTACGGTTTGTCCTTGAGGCGGTAATGAGGTATGCAGTATGTCTTTGGATCCCATAAGATTCTGAGAATCACTTTCCCGGCGGATTGTGTCACTTGAAACATTTTTTTTCACGTGCGACGCACGCTTTGCCTGTGGCTGTTATGGTGAACCCAAGACTCATCACCTGTGACTATTCGTGCTAGCATATCGTGGTAGCAATTGAGACACATTCTTTGCATTTTGTGTTGTGGGGTCATCATGCACTTACTTCGTCATGCTTATGAAGTAGGCCAAGTCCTGTGAACAACCAACAGCAACGGCTATAGTGTCTGTATTACCCTTCTGTCTGCTGGGATTAAGTCTTCAACTTGTTGCAAATTCGCCTCTTTGTCCGGTCAGCGCTGTGTTCGTCTTCGGTACGTGCCCGCCCTTCAGAGAACTTCTGCACCCAATTGTAAACAGCTTGATGTAATGGACACTTCCCAGCGAAGTTGAGAAGCATTTATTTATGAATATTCTTTGATTGAGCTTTTGACCTCTTGGCTCCTGGAGGATTGTACACGCACTAAGAAGTTTCAGTTTTGAAAACAGTAATAGTCGTAGGGGGCTAAGTCTGGACTGTACAGTGGATGATGCAGCTACTGGATTTTCACAGCATCCGTGCGGACTGGTGCATTATCGTGGATTCAAAATTCCACGCTCCTTTTCCTTGGTGCAGTGGTTCAGCACAGTACTTCTCAGTCATTGTTGTGTTATTTTCTTTGAAGTCTATCATCAGAATTCCCCTGGAGTTACAAAACATTATCACAATAGGAGTGACAATATTAGGGGTAATTCATCCTTATTCCACCGCCACGGGCGGACTAGTGAGCGGGAGGTCTGGGGTTCGAATCCTGCCAGGACCGTCCTCTGATTGAGGTTTTTTCCAGGTTTTCCTCAGTCCTCATAACTGGCAAATGCCAGGGAGGTACCTTAAACATAGGCCTGGAAGATTCCTTCCTTAAAAAAATCCTTTCCCAATTTTTCATTTCATCTCATGTATCACCAGTGTCACCGCCTGTGGTGCCTCAGTAGTAAAAACGGACGTTAAATACTAATTCACAAAATCCTAGTCCATCGTCTCTTTTTGAAAGAAGGTCATAATAGAGGGCCATAGTTTCGTCTCTTGTGATCCGGATTCCAATTCTGCCCTCTCATCAGCACGTCAAAGGTTCAAAAACGTCTGACAACATTCCACGCGCCCTTGCATTTGAACTGCTTTATATAAATACCTACATACATATGTGTGTGCGCGCGCGAGCAAATGTTGAAGAAAAAAAGAAACTCAGTAGTTTTAGAAAGCTCCAATTATAGCTGTTTCCTTGTCTTCAGAGGACTTCGCCAGAACTTTCTCCTTGACAACGGACATGTTTTCTTGTGCCAACACATACACCGGGATCATCTTCAAAATTTTCTCTGCCCAAAGGAAATCATTCACAGTGAAATATGAAGAGGATACGGGTTGAAGGCGTTGCTTAGTATCACTGGGAGATTTTCCTCTCTAGTTAACACTTGCTCTGCATTTAATTTTGAACATCACGCTGTAACTTGTAGCATGAAGGTGGCAAGCCAGAACCTTATGGGCCGTACGTAATTATTATAAGAAACGTATCTGAAAAAAGATGTCAATAATGTGTGCTATTAATTAAGACAGCATATATATCTGGCAAATAAAGTTTCAGTGTAGGATTATTTATATTTTGATCGGAATTGTAACACATCCCATAAATTAATTCCCTTTTTTCTTTTCACTTGGAATGAAATGACGTAACATGAAAGTAACCAACACAAATAAAATAATTTGTAAATGAACAAAGTATTTTAAAAGCGGTGTGATATAAATTAAATGAGTGTTCTAGAAGTTCTTGGCCTGACTCACAGATGTCATGAAGAGGGCCAAATTACCGTGATAGATGTTAAGTAACATCCTTTAGATGGCGCGCTGTAAAGTTCAGAGGTGTGAGTGTAGTCACTTGTTTGTATCGATCGTGTTAACAAACTTGTGCTAATATTTTCTACTAAATGGATAAATATGAAACACAAGCTGTGATAAAGTACTTCGTTTTGAAGGGTTTAACAGCAACAGAAATATAAAAGAAGTTAAATTCCATATTAAAGGATTCTTCCCCTTTGTTTTCTACGGTTAATAACTGGTTTTCCGAATTTAAGAGTTATCCATTCAAGATGACAAGCGCTAAAGTTGTCCCAAAACTGCTACACGCGACAAGATTGTGACAAATATTCACAATATCTTACTCAATTGCGAAGATCCCGATAGGCCGAGTTCATTACATTTACACGAAGTTTTGGGTATGACAAAGTTTTCCGTTCGATGGGAGCCGCGTTTATTAACAACAGACTTAAAAAACGCATTCGAATGAGCATTTCGCAAGAGTGTTTAAATGCAGTTCCAGGGAGTTTCAGCGACGTTTCACAACAGTAGACGAAACATGAATTCATAATTGCATGCCAGAGACGAAGGAACAGTCCAAACAGTAGGTGGCAACAGGTGAAAGTGCACCAAAGAAAGCAAAAACGGCTCCATCTGCAGGAAATGTCGTGGCTTTTGTTTTCTGAGATTCTCATGGTGTGTGCTCCAGAAAGACAGAACCATCACCGGGGAGTATTACACTTCACTGCTGGACTAACTGAAGGATGCTATTCAAGCTAAAAGTCTACACCTTGCTAAAAATACAGTTCTCTCTCATCACGATAATGCGTCTTCACACGTCTGGGATTGTTGCTGCAAAACTGTGTGACCTTTTCGCTTCCAAGTACTTTCACATTCGCCATATTCGCCGGGTTTGGCTCTCAGTTATTACTTTTTATTCCCAAACTTGAAGAAATGGCTGTGTGGACGAAGATTCACATCAAATGATGAGATTGAAGCTGAGACAGATGCTTATTTTTCACAGTTGGGCAAATCTTGTTTTACTGCAGGCATTAAAAAGTTGGAAAGAATTTGGACTAAATGTGTTGATTTAGAAATCTCTGTTTAAATTGTATTACATTCTTCAGGAATATTCAAGTACTAGTTTTCCATGCAGTGAAAATTTTCAAAAGGAATAAATAATGTTATTAAAGAGTGAAAGCTATGAAAGTAAATAAAATGATCAACAAGGAAAGCTGAATGCTAAAACCAACACTCCCGAGAAACCTGTCATTCTTACAAAGAGAGGAAATGTTTACGTAGCACTTGGCAGGAAACAAACGACGACTGACTTCGCTGTCTCGGCTACCTGCATCTTCGGCCATTCGATCAAAGATCAAGGTCCATCGCACTGTTCCCTTAGTTAGCTTGCAATGCATCTCAGGCGATGAGAAAGGTAGCTATTGCGGTTGTGTCCATGAAAGGATTTTCGGAAATTTTCTTCAAACCTCTATCAATCCAATCTACTAGGTACCGAAAATGACAATGATATATATAAATGATGAAAAATAAAATAACAATGTGAAATAGTAACTGATATAACAATAACCAACGAAGCAGAAACAGATAAAACACTTAAATATTCACAAAATTATTGCTTACTATATATGTGTGTGTTCGCGCGCGCGCGTGTGTTAACGCTTTAGCGACCGGAATTTTTTCCTCCTATTATCAACGAAACTCTGCACATGCTATTGAAATAAATTAGTAAAAATAGTTTCCGAAAAGCAGTGAAATCAGGTTATTAGAAGTAGTTGTTTACCGAAATGCAAAATTTAAAAATCGCTCTAGCTGCACTAATATTTTTTTTCTCACAAAAATCCGTTTGTACCACTTAAATAAAATAACAAAAATAGTTTCTGAAAATTAAGGAAATCGAATTTTAAAACGGCTCTATGGTTTAGTGTTCACTCGTTTGTTTCAAAGTAAAAGGACAAATTAATTTAGCATATAAACTATATTTATAGCGATGCACATGTTTTATATTTAATAAAAGTATCGTCGTGAAGAAAGTAAATGTGAAATATTAATCAAATATGTGTTTGAGAATTATATTTGTATGTAAGAGCGCTCTGTAATAACCTTCAGAAAACGTTTACGTTACATGTTAATAACATTTAAATTAAATTTCAAAGCCACTGAAAATCGATGTAACTTTCGATTTTATATTGTTTATATATATATTGCTTAGTACATTGCAATTGTTTATAAATAGTAACACGTTTTTGTTTTATTGAAACATATGAACATCTTAAATACACAATGCAACTCGAAACTTTCTGTTGTTTCTCCCTATTTTAGTTAATGTAAAATGATATCAAGTGTTCAGTTCATAACTATGGTTACATAAAAAAATGCACAATGTAGCTTTGTCTGTCAGCGGTCATATATTTTACTTAATTAATAGTACAGCATTAATTGTAATTTCAATAATAATAATAATAATAATAATACTTATTCTAAAAACACATTTCTTTTTTGGAATACTTATATAGTTATATTGCAAGAACTGTTAATTCTGTTCCCCTTACGTTAGGACTTTCACTATAGATATTTATTTTCAAGTGATTTTGAAGGGGAAAAATCCTAGTTAAGTAATGTATCATAGTTGTTTTTCTTTTATTATTTAGCTTTTTAGTAATGCCATATTTATTTAATTAATTAATAACACCATAACTTGGATTTTATATTCTTTTTAAAATTTATTCAAATTGCTGAGGAATTCGCTTGGTTTATGCAATACGGACGTTTTCGCTGTTAATATCAGTAATGTCAGATTTATTTTTCTTTTTATTTTTAGTTTTCTTCTACAAATTAATTAAAAAAAATGCTCTAACTTGACGTAGATTCGTATGGAGTCGAGGCTTCGATTTCCGATGCCAGCCAATCTGACTGACGTAGTTTCGTTCATTTTTCACACCGAACTGACATTTACTGCGCGTTGTTAGGGATGATTTATTGTTTGCAGTGGTTGGTTGTTCTAAGCAATTTACAACGTCTTCAGATATTTGTGCCAATCATAGAGTGACTCCGCGACGGAAATACGAAAACATTTTGTTAAATAGTTTACAAATAACTGTCGTTTCTGTACAATAATAGTTCAAATTACACTGGGCAATAGTGCTCTTATTAAATGAACAATCTTCTTCTCTGTTATGTATTCTTTCATGAGAAGTCGAAACGGCTTCATTTTTGTAACGAATCTCAGCGGCGCCTTTTATAGGAGGCTATTGTTTCCGTTACCCTCATAAATTACAACGTTCACTTTCCTATAACTATGTTTGGCGAGCTTTTATGTATATAAATGTATGTAGGGAACTACTATCTTACGCATAATATTTGCATTTTGATCGGGGAAGGTGAGACGAAGCGGTAAAAGGAACGCCTCGTTCATAAAAGTTACGATGGGCATTCAAAACGTTTTGCAACCAACCTATCCATTGTTGGACAATAATGTCTACAAAAACGTAACTAACGCAAATGGCAATAAATGGGCCTTAAGCTATCAAAATATGCCTAACCGCAAGTTTAAACTGGTCCTAGTCTGTTGAGTTCAGTCCTGTGTCAATAGCTGGTGAAAAATAATGAATATTTCTAAAGAAAACTTTACATTCTACATTTTCACGCGATACAAGCAGGTGAAAGAGCGAAAAAAATCCACGATAACTTGGTAGCTGTTCACTGTGATCAAGCGTGTGATATCATTGCAAGATAAATTTGATATTTGAAGAAGAGTGAGAGACTTTAAAAGACAATCGTCGCTCTGGCCGCCGAGAACAATTCAAAGAGGGAGAAACTTGGTGGAGGAATATCGACATTTTACTGTTGAAATGCTAAGTATGGAAGTGGATATCATGTTGGCAGCATTTACGGTATACTCCATTAACATTTAAAGCTGTGAAAAACCTGTGCAAAATGTGTTCCACATTACCTAACTAATGAAGAGAAGAAGAGGAGAAAGGAATGCGCAATAAACTGCTGAGCATGTTACCACCAAATGGTCGTAAATATTTGACTGGTGATGAAAGTTGGTTTTATTACTATATCAGCCCAAATAAAGCTCAGAACTGCATGTAGGTAAATGAGAATGACTCAAGATCAATTGTTTTTTGACAAGATTTTCGTTCTCGGAAGCGAATGTTCGCCGTTTTCTTCAATATGAACGACCATTAGTGGTTGACTGCATGTCAGAAGGAATGACAATGAATGGAGAATACTATGATACTTATATTGTGGATCCTTTATTTGAAGAGTTGAGGCGGCGGCGTCCAAAAACAAAAACCTCAAGGCTGTTACTTTTGCATAATAATGCGTCTCCTCACAGAACAGCTGCAAATTTGAGGAAACTGGAAGTCGCCAAAGTCCAGTTGCTTGATCATCCACCGTACAGCCCTGACCTTGCACATGGGACTTCTGGTTGTTTTTTCGAGTGAAATCTTCCATTGCTGGAAACCTTTTACACAAGTACTGGATCTTGCTCAAGCTATAAATTCATCTCTGTTGACAATATCTCACTCCGAGTACCGTAGTGCTTTTGAAAGTGGTTGCAACGTCTACAACTGTGCGTGTGTGGGTGTAGGTGTGGAGGGAGATGATTTAATAATGTTTACTTCAGAGACACCACAGGCGGTGGACAATGGTGATGCATGAAATGAAATGATAAATTGGGACAGGAATTTTTGTTTTTGAGGAAGGAAGCATTTCAGGCCTAAGTTTAAGGGTTCGTTCCCGGCATTTGGCGAGTTTCTCTAATAAAACTACTTCGGAACTGCTGTTGCAGTCTGCGGATTATTCCGAGAATATTTCAATGTCCCCCGTACTTAGAATCTGCCAGTACGTACTTTGTTCTTGATGCAGCTGGCACACCAAATGAAGAACTTCTGGGAACTTTTATTTATATTGTCCTCGATGAACGTTATTTGATCCGTTGCCCACCAGGAAAATTGATGGCCACAGCACCGGGAGAGGTATTTCCAAGCGACTAAGTTCACAATCATAATTCAAAGTCGACTAAACCTATCCATACATGAAATGCTCAATTGTGGGCAAAAGAAATGAACCGTGCAGTGACGTTGAACGTTTGGGACAGCGGCTGATAAACCAGAGTGAAACATCTTTACTACTGCTACGAGAGTAATTCGGGAAGTAAGTTCCCTTAATTGTTTTAAGGAATGGAACTTTATTTTTGGAGCTTTTATCATTTTTCAACATAATTTCTGTTTACATTGAGGTATTTATAGTATCACTTCGCAAGCTTTGAAACCCTTTCTGTGTAACTCTGCCACCCTGTGTGTATTGTTGTGCCTTGTACGCCGAACTCCACCAACAACACACCTAGTTGTCCCAAAAGCTGTTGCCGGGAGCTTCTTGGTTGACTCTTGATTGATGTTAGGGCGTCCATCTTGTAACTGACGACACCGACTCTCAGTCATAACGTTCCGTACACTTGGCGGGAACTTCTGTTGCTGAATGAAACAGTCGACACTGAGCCACGTTACACAGCGAATCAACAGTAGCGTTGTTACCGCCTCTCCTGCTCTTGAATGACGCGACCGGAACTTATTTGTGTAATGTCAGTCACTAGAAATACAAGGACTGTTGTAAGCTTAATGCGTAATGTACACAAGGTACAAGTTTCATTGTTGGCATTTCCAATTCCTGCCTGTGAGAGGTGTGCAAGTTGAGACATGCTCAGTTCCGCCCAAGAAAAATGGAGGCGACACACGACGAACAATGTGCCTGCTCTGAAATTTTACTATTGTCTGAACAAATCTTCAAGAGTTCAGCTTGTATGTTTTAAGAGGGGAGGTGATTGATTTCAGATGAAGGCGAACCCGGATCTGCAGTTTATGCTCTAACAAAGGAAACATTAACATTGAGAGAGGACCGCCATAACATTTTTGAAATTGTAAAATTTCACTGGATATCTCTTACAGTTGCACGTGAGACATGTTTGTACACGGTGGGTGTCAGGACTGCTGCTTTAAAACAAAAGGGTGTTCGCATACGGTTGAAGATATTACAGGAAGATGCGCAGTTTCTTTCAAAGGTGATCATTGCTGATGAAACTTGTACATCATTTTATTATGAGAGCAAACAGCAAAGCTCAGTGTGGTCACCGAAAATAAAATAAAAAAAAAAAAAAAAAATCAAGGAATGGTTTACCAGCATGTCGTATCTGCACACACAGAGATGTCATAAAGACCGCATTGCCGTGCAACAAGGTGGATAATGCACGACCTCACTTCGCAGTTGTTGTTGCTAAATATCTCACAAAAATCCATTTGAAGTATTTCTCTCACTTTCTCAATAGTTCAAATCTGTTGACTCTCTTCTGAAACACAAAATTACAAATTTTGGGACACTAACGAAAAAATATAAAACGTGAAATATTTCTGACTCAGGTGGAGGAACTAAAGACAGCAATACGCAGGGGACTTTTGTATAAACACATCCTTTTCTGTGATAAGCGAGCCCTTACAGCCACCGGAGCTCTTCAAACCTTAGAGCATCCTCCATACAGCTCTGATCTTGCTCCCTCATATTATCACGCGTTTACATTCCTTGAATTTACTTTGATAGCAGAGAGATTTGGGATTAACAATTTTATGCTATTTAACATAGACCTGACAGAACTACACTTAAGTTCTGAATGACGAACAAAATGTACATTTACAGTCATTCAAGTTCTAGCATACTGTGTTTCTTCCACAATGTTTTCAAGTTCAGGTAGGGACAACGAGATAAAAATGTTATTTAGGCACTTGCTAGCTTTCACCTACAAGTTTCCCCTTGTTTGCTTTCACCATGCAAATTCCTTGAACTATACACGCCAACGTTCAAGAACCTATCGCCGTGGGTGTTTGTTGTTTTGTTATAACACAGCGTGTGTGTGTTAGTCCCTCAGAATAATAAAGTGATTATTTGTTATAATTATGCTTGGAAATTAAACGGTTTTCTATTAGCTACATTTTCCGTCGAGGAAAACCTCGATTAAGGCACTAGCTAAAACTGAGCTCTTTTGCTCCCTTTGTAACTATATTTTTCATTATTTGTTTACAGTTTTTAAAACTTTCTTTCTCTCTCGTTTTAGTTATTATATTTTTTCCCTTCAATTCTCCCAATTTTGCATTTTTACGTGTGTTTTGTTTTCCATTCGTATTGGTTTGTTTATTCATGTTTCTTATACTTTTATTCTTATTAAAGAGATACATAAACTTTTGAAATTTGTACTTTTATGCATTTTAACAGTAACATGTTTTCCAAATTCCAAAAAGCTAATTATATAAACCACTGTTTAGTGAGCACAAAGTAGGCTTCAGAATTTCTAAGCACTAAAACCAGAATAATGCAGAATGAAGTTATTTTGGTACTGGATAGGAGCGGTACATTATATCACAAGCTACTAATCTTCCTCTACGCTTAGGCCTATTACTCAGTTTTTGTTTATCTGCCGGATGGTGGCTCTTTGTTTTTTATATTGTAGACAAACACTGCCGTAAATGTGTGTTGCAGAAACTGCTGCCCCGAATACAGGGAACATATCTACACCAGCTCTCCTTTATACGGATATTGACACCTACAACAATTGACGGTCTGCAAAAGGAACTGGACTGCTTAGAGGCGTATTGTCAGGAATGAGGAGAAGACTAAAACTATGACGTTCAAGAACGGTGTGGTGTACAGTTCAGGCATTAGAAAATGTGATGAAATTCACATACTTGGGAGTCACTTTTGCTAAGAGAGCTGGGCAAAACACAGGCATCATAAAACGGAAATGCATATTAAAATATAGACGCTTTAGAGATTTTAGTAAAAATGCCGTAAACACCGTTGAGAACAATGGAGGTAGTGTACGTGACGTACGCGGTCGAAATTTGATAGTGAAAAAACACCGAGGAACTTAATCAGGTACAAACGCAGCCTTAAAACAGACGCTACAAATAGCGAGGAGTACAGCAAATTGTGTGGTTTAAAACTAAGAAGAATTAAGTACTGGTTAAGAATTATACGCAGTTTGTCTCAGGGAGCAAACAATGAACGGGAGGGATGTGGGTTGGGCATCAAAAATAAGGAATGACTTAGAACAAAGTTGAACTGGGCTGTATTTGGTTAAGGGAACAGGACATTACGGACAATAGCTGGAAGATAGTCAACAGATGTTTGCGGGATATAAAGTAGATAGACAAAATATTCAAATTCAATGCGCAGAAAAGGTGTTGCTAAACCTGCAGGCTCAAATAGATCAAGTGTGGGCGAGAGGGAATGATGATACATGCCTGCAGGAGAGAAGAAAGGAATGGTCTCGCATGGCTCAGATTAGGTGCTTGGAAAGGAAATTAATTACTGCTTTCGGATGAAGAATTTGCCTCACTGTGCAGAGAAAGTGATATCTGGAGGTATATACTGGCAGCATGCAGGGAAACAGAACTTTTAAGAAATGTGCATTTATCTCCACAATTTCTGAATTAACAACAGAACTTTGAAGCATACCACATGTGTACCTGTGACAATTGCCACAAAGTATTGTTGTTTTACTAACTTTATTGCATTTGTCTTTCTTAGAACGACACTCACTTGCACACAAACAACGTTCCTTACCACCATTCACTTCCTTCGCATCAAAATTCCGCTAATTTTCCTCTCAAAAATTCCTTTAATGTTATGTTTACATTCTTCTGTAGATATCTATGGTTCGTTCTTCACTACCTGGTTTCATCAGTCTCAATCTTAGTTCTTGCAAGTATAGTCGTCTCTGATTTGGCTTCTTATTTCAGTCAAGAAAATTCATCATTTACAGCAGGTATTATCAATGAGGGTACAGGAAACGAATAGCGGCCATCTTTTGGTAGCTCATTGTGCATAATATTTCCTTACCATCGACGGTGTATACGCCGCCTATTGTTTCGTTATGATACAGGCTGATCGGAGTTTTTTCTTCAGATCAGACTCTGGACCAATTCCATCGTCATTGTGCTTAAGAACATTCCTTTTAGGTTTTTCACGACAGGTATATGAAACAATTGTGATTGGAGTCTCTGCTGAATACAGGCAGCTCTCTTCCAGACATATCTTTGAGCTCTTGAAGAGTGCAGTGTTCCGACAAGTGTAATCACTTCCGGGGTTAATGCAGGATGCATTAAGCAGATGTAGGTGAATTCAATCATATGGTTCCATGCTAAGAGCATGCGCATGAGTATCCCTCATCTGTCCTTCATGAATATCTTCCACGGCATTTCATCAACTACTACGGTATGAATCCCAGCAGAAAAACATCTTGGCAATACTTACTCCATTGTTTCAAATACCTGTCGTATTGCTGAACATTTATCTTGTTCCTTGCGTTCAGTTCGGGTCTGTCATTAAAACGAATTATTTTAGTTAGTTGCACAAACCTAGTCCTGCTCATAGTTGCAATATATATATGAGTCTGCTAGAAACATTAGACCAGGGATCTGAAATGCAGATGCGACTGTTACCTTCCACTTATAAAAATGCATTATGTTTAGTTGTTGACCATACATTATCTATCTCAAATTGCTTATATACGACATCTCTACACTCTCTGAAATTATTTCAGTGTAGTTCATTAACACTCTGTATATATAACTAGAGAAGCAGAAAAAGGATAGTATTCAAATTATTAATCTCTATACGTCGAACTTCTTGAATTCTTCTAAGGCAAAAAGACAAGTGAAGGTGGTAAATATAAATATTGCATATCGAAGGTAAGGTAATGCATGGAAACAGATTAAACAAGCATAAAGAGGAGTGAGAGTAAGAGAATATAAAAATATACCATGTGTAAGATTTAAACATTATATATACACAGAGTGCCAAAATGTATACACACTGCAAGTAAAGAAAAAACTGTGTTAACATAATAAAACTGAATTCACACAAACAGAAAACGATGAGCACTAATCATCTTAGACTTTTACAGTTACAACAGTTACTCAAAATGTCCACCATCGGCGTCGATACACTTCTGAGTACGTTGAACTACTGATTGAGCAACGTTTGCGAAAGTGTCCTCAGCGATTGTCGTTTCAAGTTCTTCCCGAAGTGTTGCCAGTGTAGCTGGTTTTTCTACGGTATACAACATCCTTAAGAGTTTCCCACAGTTAGAAGTCCAACGGAGTTACATCCGGAGAACGCGGTGGAAGCTCAGTCGGACCTCTTCGTCCTATCCATTGCCTTGAAAGATTGTCATCAAGGTACGCACGTACATCTCGGTGGTAATGTGGTGGTGCGCCATCCGGCTGAAAGTAAAATTCCATATTTCCATAGAGTGTATGAATGGCTGGTAAGACGGATGTGCGTATCATGTTCAGGTACACTGGGTCAGTTACTGTTCCTTTAAAAATGAATGGTGCAATTAGACCCATAGGTGACACCCACACCAAACATTAATTCCAGGTAAATTAACAGCCTTTTCCAAAATAACACGTGAATTGTTTGCACACCAGTAGACGCAGTTATGCCTGTTAACAGTTCCGTTCAACTTAAATTGGGCATCATCGGATCAAAGAACTTTCCCTACGAAGGCCTCACCCTCTTGCACCATGTTCCGAAACCACCCACAGTACTGTATTCTCCGATCAGGGTCATCTTCATTTTATGCATGCAAAAGTCTTGGGATGAAAACTTTCAACGTTGCTGTTTTAATAATACGACGTACGCTGGTTCTGCTAATCCTGTCTCACGTGCACATTGCTATGTAGATTTCTGTGGTGAGTGCTTTCCAAAACCATAGCCGAGGACGCGGGGCTTGTTGCTGTGCGAGGTCTACCTTGTGAACATCGCATAAGGTACCACGAGTCTTAAATTTGTCTCGAATGCGTGCAATTGTTACTCGCGTTGGCGATTCTGTTCTGTACACACGTCTCCATTGTCTTTGAACTTCAACAACATTCTCGGTTTTGCAATACTACACTTCAAACTTACTTTCCGCTGTTCAAACGATAATCTTGGCTCCATTTTGTTGTAGCAACGCTAGCATTACGTAATGTGAGTCGCATCTGTTTACAGAACATCATACTACACATTACTGTTGTTTTTCGGTTCAACTTTGAAATATGTTAAATAGATATCTACTGTGAAAGTGCGTATACATTTTTGGCACCCTCGGTATGTAAGAAGTTCTATATAAGCCATAAACTACGGATATTTGTTGGTATATTTATTCTATTCTATTCATTGGTATGTTTTAAGATGCTCATTATAACTTCTGGAGCATTTTCTATAGTTTATATTATTATTATTATTATTATTATTATTATTATTATTATTACCTTCATCATAAGTTCATCAACTTGCTCACGCATAATATTGTAATAAATTGTTTCACTCGCTTCCTCAACACAATCATCAAATTAAAAATCAGAAAATATTGCATTATCAAATATATCCATAATTTCTTTGTCAGTCAATAACTTTCTAAATCACACGTGTAAACTATTATGACTGTGCAACAGACAGATTGAATATTGAATAAGTGAAAAAGGAGAATTGTTATAAGAGAACAAACTGCCAGACCAATCAAGAATGAGAAGATAAACGGACTCCATTGTTGGTACAAACAGAATAAGAGACACAAAACCATTGTTGTAGAATCCAACAGCATGACAAGAAAAGAAATTATAGACATGTTATGTATCACATGATCTATGGATGAGCGGTAGAGGTTCTTTATACCACATTGATAGATCATCGCGACTAAAAAGACCAACAATGAAACTTTGAAACAGTTATGTAGCTCAATAATAGAGACAGTGATTGACAATGAATATATTTCATGCCTCTAATACAATAATTAAAAGACAGAATTTAAAAAATGTCAGAAAATGGGCATGAAGTACCCCCCCCCCCGCCGGTTGTTAACGCTAGGGTTAATAAGTGAGTATGATATTGGAGTACTATTACAAGATCACTGCAGTTTATTTATAAACAATAATTACACTTTCTGAATGAGGCACATTCAGGTTCTATTATTCAAGATACAAAAAGATGGTGTTTGTTTTAGGCTACTGTTCACAGAAATGATAAGGACAGAAATCAGCTTAAACGTGATGCAACACATAAGGATGATAAGATATTAATGACGTATTGTAAACATATGCCACCCAGATGTTCTTGTGTTTCTTATTAGTCGATAAACAAAAGAAAGACCGCTTCCAACTTCCAGCTCTTCTGAGAGAGGACCAAATTATGGCTTTATTTATTCTGATATTCTGTTCTGTTCACAAGAAAATTAACCATACATAAACATTTGGCAAAACATGTTCTATTTTTATTATTTACCTTCATATACCAGGGTGATTTGGTAATTAACTTAGTTCCATATTAACAGAGTGCAAAAACATTTGCATATATGATCATAAATGTTGCTATGGTCCCAAGCAGTGCCCGGGAATTCAGACAATTATTTTGGTTCAAATAGGCAGGCGAAAATAGCCTTAAAATATTGAAAATAGGCAGCAACATAATTAAAAATACACATTCATTAAAAGCAAAAACAGAGAGTAATATCACTCATTATTAATGAAAATAGATATTTAAGATACTTAACAATTTCTTTATCACATAATTTAAAGTAACAAAATTTAATTTTTTTTATTACATGCAACAACAAGATATTTTTTCAAGGTATCAGCTGCCATAGTCAATCGCTTGTCAGAGAGAACATTTTTCATCATGGAAAAAGAACGTTCTACTTCCACTGAAGTGATTCGATCATATTTAAAACAAGATAATTCGGAAGAACCCATACCAGTTACAATAGAACTTCCACCTTTCAGAACATCATGGAAATGTTGATCAAGACAAAGTAAATGGTTCTGGCGAATGAGCAAACGATGCGCAGTAGTTTATGGTCAAGTTCATTTTGTGTTTATTCGTTTATAGGAAATGGAATCGGGTTGGTATTTCTCTTACTTCCGTACTGAACACATTGTAGGGACGGTTGTACAGCTGTGCCGCTTTCGTCTTTCTCGTTTGCAATTGTTATCCTTACCACAAATGTCCTAGAATTGTCTCACGCAGATTGATACAAGGTCATTTACCAGGACTATTCACTACTATTTAAACAGATTAAGTGAATGGGTTGAGAACGTTTTTGACTGCTTGGAAATAAACCAATGTATAAAAAAATTCCCAATAGATATTTTTGTGAGGTGAAAACGCCATTTAATTTTTATAACGTTTTTCATTTTGATATACTGAAATTGTATGTGCTTTTTAATATGTGTAAATAATAGCAGAGAACCCCCCACAATAATCCAAAACAGGGATAAAAAGGTTTTAAACCTTAAAAAAGCAACAAAAGTCAAAATAGGCCAAAAAAAAAAAAAAGAGAGAAACAAAATAAAATTTGGCCCTACCGGCCCCAAATGTATGGAAACGTTCATTTTTATCCGACAGTTAAATACATCGTCCCAGGTAACATAATTAGAACAAAATATCAACGTGATTGATTACATTAATGGACAAGTGGAGCATCCCTATTTCACAGAAGTCACTGTTTATTTTTATATGGAAATTTCCCCTTTGTGGTTTAAATACCAGTAACGTTATTTAAGATTTTTCTCCCCAGCATGAGTATTTTCTTTGTATGTATTTGTGTCTTCCGAGAAGGCAGAAAAGAAGCAGAGATAACATTAAGAAACTTATCACTAGACTTTGGACAGAGGGCTCGTTAAAATACAGTACCTCATGTTCGTCTAATCAAAATAAATCCGACGACAAACACTCACTTATCTCATTTCCATATCACTCAACACAGAAGAGGAATTAACGTTCTTTTAGAAAGGATTATGAAATATAAAGCACCATAATACAGAATGCAGTAGCGTATAATTGTAACATTTAAATTCTTTTCCTGTTGTTGGTGAACACGAAACGCCTTTTACACGGCCTCCTAAAATGCAGTCATTGAAGTGCTATATTTAAACACATGCTAGTTTTCAAACTGGTCATTTCCATGGTAACGAAGAATTTTATTTAACATGCCCATATTGCTAAATTTAAAATACCACATTTTTTACAAGGCTAAGTATGTAACAAATAATATTTTTGGCGTGTGAAATATTTAACACATAACGGGAATATATACGATGATATGAGTATTTCAGAATAGTATATTGTAATACAAGAAGTACTGAAAGGCACATGTTGCGTCGAGTGGGATTAGTTGCAACCCGAGTTGCATTTCACATGAGGATTGCAATGAGCTTTTCAACAAGCATTTTACATACTATCATATGTAATGTAGCTTATTTTTCATTTATTATACTTTATCTTAATTTTGAAAGTTAAAAATAACGAGAACTAGAAATATCGAACCGATTTGTATTTGTTCATATGTTTGTATATTTACGCGTTACTGTTTTGTCAGTTAGTGTTGATTTTATTGAAACATCTAGTAGCTATATGATATGAAGATAAATTGAAAAATGTAATGGAATTTGACGAAAGTGATAAAAGATTTTGAATGAACCCACCTGAGGTGATTGAAGCTGCACTAATATAAGGTACGGTTTGCTGCCTGAGAAATCTAAAAAAACTACATGAGCGAGAACCTGATTTATTCACAGCTTGGTGCAAAAAGAAAAATGCCAGGATATTTACTGAGAATGTTATGTTGGCGTATTTTCTGGAGAAATCGAAGGTAATGAAATCTTCAACATTAAGTTCAATTTATTAATTGTGTGATATAGTAAGACTGCTATTTTAACTTGTAAATGTTTAAAATAGTGCCGCAAAGCAACGGTATAAAGTTATTTTGCAGCACTGATCTTCAATTGTTTTATTCCAGCGCGGCTAGACTGGCACTTAGAGCTCTAAAATTAAGAGACATTAGTTACATTAAGATACGATAGTATAAAAAACTCTTTCATTATTTAAATAGTATATTTCAGAAATGAAATGCGACTTGCAGCCAGCGCTATCTTTAAACCCTGATACCGTTAAGAATTTCTCTGAAATATCTACATTTATATTATTTTGGTGGAAAGAAGATAGCAAGAAGCTACACAAACAAAGTCATTACCACGACTTCTCTAATCGTTAACTCCTAAATACTTTCGTTAACATTCGACGCCATTTTAATGCGTTTAATAATCGCACAACAAAATGGCGTGGCTGGAAAAAATGGTGGTATTTCTCTTTTATGAATATCTAATATAAGATTACCATTCGTCTCTTATTTAATATTTGAGAGAAAAAATATATATGTTGCATATTTTAATACGCGTCTCGTAAATGTTCCCTAATTGAAAAATTACATGGCGTGAATCAATTTTTTTTTGTAATTTTTTCCTTTATTTACGGACGCTCTTTAACTTCTCAGGTCATCAGCGTCCCATTCAATTCAGAGCGTGAAACGATCGACAAATTTTGCTCAGAGACCTCTTCTTTCAGACTTGAGGTTCTTTATCGTGTAGTAAATGTACGACACGGCTTTATTTCCCTTCCGAAGGAAGCTAATACTTAAGATTTTTACGCCCGAAAAAAATGCATTGATCCTAGCCGGGTTTGAACCCGCGACCCTGTGTTTAGGAGGCAAGTATGGTTACCACTACTCCCTAGGACCGACACGTGAATTAATGATAATTTAAAGGTTGATATCGTGTTTTACAATATTTCTCTTTATGATTTTATATTGAATTTTAAAACACAAAACTGATGCAGTATTTTCTGTTATAATTTTACATGCACAATCATGTGATTGAAATTTATCTATGAACTTGAAAATTTTCGATATTTATTTCACTGCATAAACTTGTCTTTTTTATTTATTGTCGATGTTGATTAACGTCAGTGACCACTGGTAGTTCGATTTTTCGTTTCTGTGATAAAACGTTGAAGAGGAAATGTTGTTTAATAATGACTTAAGAAAAAACTCCATTTCCTAAAAAGGTGATGCAGTTCCTTTTTTTTTTTTTTTTTTTTTTTAATGGTGTTTAACGCCCGGTTTTACTGCTGAGGCACCACAGGCGGTGACACTGATGATACATGAGATGAAATTATATATTGAGAATTTTTTTTTTAAGGAAGCAAATGTTCCAGGCCTAAGTTTAGGTACCTCCCCGGCATTTGCCAGTTATGAGAATTGAGGAATCCTCAATCAAGGAGGACGGTCCTGGCGGGATTCGAACCCCAGACCTTCCGCTCACTAGTCCACGTCTTAACGACCTCGGACACCCACATGGCTTTTCCTAGTCGCTCCCCCACGTCATAATTCATTCCGTGAGGTTGACTTGGGCGTCTGAGGGGCTCAAACTACTTACAGACGTCCCTGCCGTCGAGAGACAATGAATGTTAAGTAGCCCGTCGGCGTCTCTGCCTCACCGTCCGAGGACCCCCTCCCCCCTGAAGATGCTCCTACTGGGGCGTACTCCTGAGCAGAGTCCTCCGACCGTACCGAATCAATTTAATCAATTAAATCAGCGCAGTGTACAGCTACTTTCAGGTATTATTACGTCTACTTTATTATAAGACGCAAATTAGCTGCCTTTGTAAAGCACGTGAATGTAGTTAGCCAATAGCTGCAGCAAGATCTATCAGCACGTTGGACTTCACTCTTTAGCAGCTGGAAGCACCACCATTAGTGCTGGCGGTACGATCCAGTTAGCACAGTAGAGTGCTAATTGTCTGTCTCCGTATCCTAGCAACATGCCAGTAACAGAACGGCAGCAAGTACCTGTGTTCTGTGTTCACATGCAAGAGGAACAGTTTTAGCACAGGTATGAACATTTCTAAACAATAAAAAATTATTGCGGTCTCGGATTTGCGACCGGGATAAAAGCAAACCAGGTAAATTATTGTTTAAGAGTGCGTATACATCAGCAGTGTGTTCGTGCTTTTTATATGCATGCATTTATTAACTGCGATTGGCAATGAACAATATGAAAATATAGCAAAGTACTTAAAAATGAAACCAGGTACATGCCAATCTACCATGTGCTTCGTTTTGCTTTACCCCGGGATGTTTTGCGCCCCTTGTTACCAGCTAAGCCGGCAGCCGGTTCTCGCTGGAGAGTAAAACAATAAAACAAATCAAACATACAGCAATACACAAACCCATAGACTCATTACTTATCAAAGTATCAAATGAGATAATCAAACTGCCCGCCTTCATTCTCCACAAATTTTTGGCATCTCTTTAGGAAATTATTCATCGCTCTCTGTAGTTCATTTTCAGAAATTCGGACATTTTCTTGATTAATATTATCTTTGAGTTCTTGTATGGTGTGCGTATTCGTTTTGCAAACCATATATTTTATTTTAATTTACCCCTGAGATAATAATCGCAGGCTGTTAAGTCAGGGTACCGAGAGAGCCACAAATCTCTACTAGCGCCAGGGTGGCCGAGGTCGTTAAGGCGCGAACTCGTGAAGGGGATGTCTGGGGTTCGAATCCCCCCAGGACCGTCCTCCCTGACTGGGTTTTTTCCAGGTTTTCCTCAGTCTTCATAACTGGCAAATGCCAGGGAGGTACCCTAAACTTAGGCCTGCAATATTTCCTTCCTTAAAAAATGAAATCCTTTCCCAATATATCATTTCAACTCATGTATCATCAGTGCCCATCGTCTGTGATGCTTCAGTAGTAAAAATGGGCGTTAAACACTATTTAAAAAAAAATCTGCTAATAACTCTGACTTGTATAAAAACATTGAAAATTGCTATCATGGAATTATTCGCAGTGTGACCGGTGGCAGAGTTCTGTTGAAAAAAAATGCATGATCACGCTCCCTGTAGGTTAATTCTCTGGAAAAAAAAAGAGGTTAGTATGGTATTCACATAAATAACAGATTAAACTATATGCTCAAAAAAATTAGTACTGTGATTCTTTTACAACTGAGTTAACACATATGAGTCGTACTTAAAGACAGCTGTGCTGTTGTAAACACACGAGACATAATACACTTTATGTATAGTGTCGAATTAAGAAACGAGCAACACAACACACCCGGGAACAGCTGCGCTACGACTGCGACCGTTAGCAAAGTCCCAAATTTCAGAAACCATTTTATTGGTGTGCTATATATCGAGTTTTGTTGTAAAAAAGCAAATATTGGTGCTGCTAGAGTGTTAACGGATACATTTTGTTTCATGGTAATTTTCGGTATAAAGTAGGTAGGTTTGTAGAATATTTTCAAAAATCTTTTCTAGGTAGAAGCGCAATAGCTACCTACATTCCTTCGTAATTCGCTAAAACGTGGACCAGGCAGGGGAGCCGCAAATGTTTCCGAAGGATATGAAAGTATTAATGCTTTGGTAACAACTCACTATTATGAGGAATCATTCTCTGCACCCATTTATCTAAGAACACTTTAGAAAACGCAAAATCAGAACCGAGAATGAACTTTTCTTCTGTTAAGTTCGATATATCACGATTTATGAATGAAACACAGGAATGCCGGAATTATAAATAACCACAATATATTTTACTTGTTAATATAAATGTTTTATGCTTTTATACCCTTTTAATATAATATTATGATTATTAATATTATTTAAGGACACTACTATAAAAAAAAGAAAACACGAAAAGGTGCGTTAATTTGTTTGTAAATATACTTAAATTTTGAAAATTGCTTATATACGACGTTAAAAAAATAATGTACAGAATGCAAATACAAGATTTTAAACTTTGAGTTAAATCTTACAAGTTCGTGATGAAGGAAATTTAGAAAACCGCTGGTCTTAAAATACAGGAGGTTACTATGCAATGGGGAACGATACCACATGTTGTATTAGGCTGTTCAATGTAGAGTGATCATAAAGTTTTTGACAGCATCCCCCGTTGAATGCAATGCATCTATCACAGCGTTTGTGCCATCATGCTGATAGGTCCTTCACCATTCGTTGGATGCTGGAAAATGCCTTCTACGGAGAAAAGAAAACAGTTGCATGGGGCTAAATATGGACAATATGGAGGGTGAGAGCACGCTTCACATTGATTTTTGTGAGATATTCAGCAACAATGTTGGCCCTATTCGGCCGAGCATTATCGTGGTGCAGCATCCATGCTTGATGCATCTTTTGGTTGTGAAATGACCTTGCAGAGTTTTCAGGATATCTCTGATTGTTGCCCAGTTACAGTTGTGTGTGCAGATACGACATGCTGATAAACCATTCCTTGAATACTAAAAAATGACATTACCATAACTTTCCCAGCAAAAGAAACCGTGTTGTAGATTTACGACACAAATCAACAAAGAACAAATCGCGGTTTTTTTTTTTTTTTTTTTTTTTTGTGATGTTGGTGACCACACAGAGTTTTTTTGTAATGTAGCTAAGTACTTCAGCAGTAATTACCATTGAAAGAAACTTCGCATCTTTTTGTAATATCATTTACTGCACGCAGCAGTCTGTGAACTCACCGTGCACAAACACATCTCATATGCAAGTGTTCAGTTACCAAACGTATGGGGTGATATCCAGTGAAATCTGAAAGTGTTCTTGATGTTATTTGAAGATGCTCTCTCACAATGACAGCTACGGTGTTAATGTTTTCTTCCGTTAGAGCACAAACTAGAGACCCGAGTTCATCTTCCTTTGAAATGTATTGCCTTTAAACATTTTAAATCTTCTTCGAGCTGTGCTATAGGGAAGAACAAACTCTTCATAGAACTCAGATGAAGATTTGTTGACATGAAAGCAGACATTCAGAATAGCACATTGTTCGTTGCACTTTACTGTCAGCGGAACTGAACACGTCTCAACTTATTCATCTCTCACAGACGGCTAACGCAGAAAAATAGAAAAATGTTGCAAGGAAGTGGTGTGTCGTTCACTGTGCAGACATTTAAATAACAAGCTCACTTGACATAAGAAATCACAGGAAAATATTTTTCAATGTAAATACATTTACATCACGGTCTTCTATATCAGTTCGGAAACTTTTGGACCGCATCTATGATCCCATATTTTGAAATTGTTCACAGAAAAACGTAGAGCTGAAGAATGCTAAAGATTTACTGTTGCTCTTTGATTGTTACAGAACAAATGGCTCTAAGCGGCCTCATCCTGGGGTATTTAGTGACTGCAGCGGTCGCAACGGCATCGATAGGGGGAAATCACTTCCCAGCGGAACGACCTCGCCCAGACCAGAGACGGTGCACGTATAGCAAGGCGTACGGCATGCGGGGAGCAGACTGTTTCAACCTCAACCTGCCAGAGATTCCCACCTATCTCAAGAGCAACATCGAGGTATGTTCTGTACTTATTAACATATACAGCGTTTCTTGTGTGCATTGCTTTAGCTTTCGCTACTATAGCACGGTCACGGGTGGCCGAGGTCGTTAAGGCGCGGACTCGTGAGCGGGAGGTCTGGGGTTTGAATCCAACCCCAATCAGTGTCACCGCCTGTAGTGCCTCAGTAGTAAAAACGGGCGTTAAACACTAACAAAATGTTATTATAGTAACTGTATAAATATTGCTCATTTACAATACTGACAAACTTTATGAACAACAAGTTTAGAAGGTATTTACTTTACGAATTCATATATGCCTAGCTCAGTGCTATTAGGAACGCAATGAGAAGATTTCGAACATTACATGAATTGTATCTGTCACACAAGTTTGGCAAACTGCCGCAGTTACCGATAAAAAGCGACCGGGTAAGCCAAAATTAGTAAAAAACGAAGTGCTGTTTAATAAAGAACGGTTATAATTTCTTTCGCTAAATTTTGATTTTACAATATTTTGTTAGCAAAATGCGTGGTACTAATTTCAATTTCATAGGAACGTTGGTAGCTCAAAAAGTGCACGAGACGTGTTTGTGCATGGTGGGTTCCAAAACTGCTGCATGCAGTTGGAGATGCTATACAGGAAGATATGGAATTTCTTTCGAAGTTAATCAACGCTGATTAAACTTGGCTACATCATTTAGAACCTGAAAGCGGTTGCTTCTACCGGGAAAGTCTCCTGGTTCAAAAGCATGTCATAACTGGGCAATACTACAGAGGCATCCTGAAAGCTCTGCAAGGTAAAAGCCACATTGAGAAACTGATGCGGAACATAGCAAAAGTCGTTTTGAATATGTCACAAACATCAATGTGAAGTATGTCCCTCACCCTCCCTATAGTCCAGATTTAGCACCGTGTTTTTTCTTTTCCTCAAATTGAAGATGTGTCTTTCTTTCTGAGAGTCATTTTCATTACTAGAAGCAGCGGCGAGGGCTGCAGAGGCGATTCTTAAGATCTGTCAAAAATTGTTTCCAGCACGTCTTTGGAGACTGACAGAAACTCTGGGGGCAGGTGCATTGCTTCCAACGGGGACCATTTACAGAAATATAACCAAAAGTATGAAAATGAGCAAACGTTTGTAAAATTCTGCATATAATAATGTTGGAAATGTGTTATTCAGACTGAGAAAACCGTTTTAGCTCTATCCCTGTGAAATTAAAATGCAAATACACTTAATGAACAACATAAGCAAAGAACGTGTCACTGTCGGTTTGTAAATGTTAGCGGAGAATCAGAATAGCTAGACAAGAGCACGTATATGAGACACATTATGAATTAAATGGGGTTGTTAGATTATTACCTGGTTCTACGTTACCTTTTGTTTTATTGTTGTATATCAAAAAAAGGAAAATGTGCAAAAAAAAAAAAAAAAAAAAAAAGGTAACAATATTTTTTAACTTTGAAAGGCTTTGTGACACCTGGATTACAGAACTATTATACAGAACACAATGGTGTTATACCTCACACAAAAATATCGTAAAAACATGATTAAGTGACACATTTCACGATTGTGCACCATAAACTTTTCGTACAGATTGCCTTACAGGTATGAATTCGGTTGACTACTGGTTATGAGATTACCAAAAAGAAAGCATATTTATAGCTTAGCCCAGAAGTTCAGGCAAATATTTTGGTTTAAATAGGCAGTGATATAATTAAAAATGAAAATAGACAGTAATATCACTTATTGTTAACGAAAATAGGTAGTTAAGATACTTAAAATTTGTTTGACGTATTTGAAGTATTGAAGCTTACTTTTATTGGTTACAAGCATCAAAGAAGTTTTTTCAAGGTACCAACTGTCCTTGTAGAGAGAACATTTTTCATCGTGGAAAAAGAACGTTCTTCTTTCACTGAAGTGATTGGAGCATATTTAAAACAAGCTATTTCGGAAGAACTCATACCAGTTACAAATGAGCATCCACCTTTCAGGACATCATGGAAATGTTGATCAAAACAAAGTAAAGTAGTTTTAATAGTCCTGGCGAACGAACAAAATGCGCAGTGGTTTCTGATCTAGGTCATTTTCTGTTTATGCGTTTATAGGGGAAACAGGTTAGTATTTCTCTTACTTCCGTACTGAATATACCGCAGGGACGGTTTATTGCACAACTGTACCGCTCTCACCTTTCTCGCCTGCATTTGTTTGTTACATTTATGCAGCTGAACAGTTATCCCCACCACAGATCTATACAAGGTCATTTACCAGGACTATCAAAACTACAGTACTTCCCTCGCCTTCTCTATTTCTTGGCATTTGTATGCCTGAGATATCCTTACGGTCCTTTCACTGATGAAGGTACTGCTATTTAAAGCTACTACTTTTAAGTGGGTCACCATTCACTTTTCGTCATCTCAAAATTTTCTCAGTGACCCTCGTATTTCTCCGTCAGAATGAGAAATGTACTTTTGTCTTGGTGTCTGTTTCAGATCCTTGAGGCGACATTCAATAGGATTCGTGAGCTCCGTTGCGACTCCCTGTCTCGCTATACCTCTCTCAAACTACTCTACCTGGGAGATAATCTCATTTCACACATCGAAGAGGGTGCCTTCCAAGACCTCACGAGCCTTGAGGTGGTGGATATTTCGCTAAACGCCATCCACACAGTGCCGCTGGACCTGCTGAGTCTTCCTAATCTCAGAAAACTTTACCTCAATAATAACAGAATCCAGGAATTCTCAGGTAACATATACTTCCTGACACTCTTAGCTCTAGCAAGACCCAGCACTTAAGTTTAACATCCAAATATCTATCATAGTGTACCCCTAAAAAGCTTCCTTAAAACAGTCGGATTGGTTGAAGAGGGTGAGTGGGCTGGCGTTCACTGCTGTTGAGCGTGTCACGAAAAATCAAATTAAATACTGCAGTAAAGTTTAACTGAGTACCAATTTTTGCATATGTATACAGAGGGTGCCAAAAATGTATACACACTTCAGGCAATAAAAAAAAACTGTGTTAATATAACAAAACCGAGATTACACAAACAGAAAACGATGAGCACTAATCATCTTACACTTTTACAGCTACAACAGTTGCTAAAAATAAACATCATCGGCGTCGATATACTTCTGAGTACGTTGAACTACTGATTGAGCAACGTTTGCGAAAGTGTCCTCAACGATTGCCGTTTCAATTTCTTCCCGAAGTGTTGTCAGTGTAGCTGGTTTTCTACGGTATACAACATCCTTAAGAGTTCTCCAAAGGTAGAAGTTCAACAGAGTTAGATCAGGAGAACGCGATGGCAATTCAATCGGACCTCTTCGTCCTATCCACTGCCTTGGAAGATTGTCATCAAGTTACGCACTTACAGCTCGGTGGTAATGTGATGGTGCACCATTCTGTTGGAAGTGAAATTCCTCATTTGCATAGAGTGTATGAATGGCGCGTAAGACGGAATTGTTACTCGCGTTGGCGATTCTGTTCTGTACACACTTCTCCATTGCCTTTGAACTTCAACAACATTCTCGGTTTTCCAATACCACTTCAAAATTGCTTTCCGCTGTTCAAACCACAATCTTGACTCCATTTTGTTGTAGCAACGCTAGCATAACGTAATGTAAGTCATGTCTGTTTACAGAACATCATACGATAATCTTGACTTTATTTGTTCCTTATTGATTTACCTGTCACGTAGCAACGCTATCATAATGTATGTGAGTCACATCTGTTTACAGAACATCATACTACACGTTACTGTTGTTTTTCGGTTCAAATATTTAATATATTAAATAGAGATCTATTGTGAAGGTGTGTATACATTTAGGCACCCTCGGTATATATATATATATATATATATATATATATATATATATATATATATATACTGTCTTCTTGCCATAGAAGAACTCAGGCAGTTCGAAATATAGCGATTGCTAATCTGTGACTTTTTCTTAGTGTTTTATCCTTTTCTTCTTTTATAATTAGTGTTATTACTCTTTGTTAGTTCATAAATGTTTTATTAAAGTACATTTATGTGTCGTATAATTTCATGTTAATATGAATGAACTGCTAAAGCCCAATAAATAATATTGAAGGCTAATTTAAAAACTCGTATTTTATTCCTATAGCTATTACATCATTTTAAAAATGTTTTATGAATTCTTTGTACCACAGCGTTCGAGAAGGCGCCTCGCAGCTTCTCACTCGTGTACCTGTCTCTGGTGGGATGTCATCTCAAAGAGCTACCTGCACTTGGCTCGTTTCCTCGCCTTGTGGAGCTGAATGTCTCGAACAACGACTTGCAGATGATCAGCGTCACCCAAGTGGCCTCTTTATGCAGCCTACAGTGGGTAGGTCTGGTCGACAATAGACAGCTCTTTCGTATGCTCGATCCGGACAACTGTTCCTGTATAGAGCTCTCTGAGTGGTTTGCACGGAACGGCATCAGTTCAGCAAAGCTCAACTGCACAACCGGTAAGTACGCACGTGCGCTTTTCAATAAAAAATGTTCATGTCTTTACATATCCCCATAACTTTCTGAAAGTAGTTGCAATGCATCTGTCGCAGCGTTTCTGTCAGTCTTCAAACACTTTGGAAACAATTTTTGACAAGTCTCCGTAGCCTTCACCACTCCTTCTGATGATGGAAGATGCCTTTCACGTTTGAGGAAAAGCAAAAAATCACTCGGGGCTAAATCTAGACTACAGGGGGAATGACATTCAGCAACAACATTTGTATGTATGGCGGTGTATTATCGTGGTCCAGGAAAGATGAACTTTTGCTTGGAAAGTTTTAAGGATATCTCTGTAGCATTGCCCAATTAAAGTTTGTGTGCAGGATCGATATCTACATTCCTTGATTTCTGAACAATGAAATAGCCATAACTTTTCCAACAGATTTTTGCTAATTTTGGTGTTGATGTTGATGGAGATTTCCAAACAGAGTTTTTCTGTTTGCTTTAAGGATGGAAATGATTTAGCCAAGTTTCATCAGCGGTGGTTACCTTTAAAAGAACTTCACATGTTTCTGTGCATGCATCAGCTTTGAAACACGTCTCATGAGTAACTTTTCCAACATGTGGATGGCACTCAACAATATCTGAACGTATTCGACGATCCTCTCTCACAGCGGCGTTAGTGTTTTCTTCCGTTAGAGCACAAACTCAGCTCGCAGTCCATCTTTCTGTGTTGCCTCTTATTTAAACATCCTAAATCATCTTCTTTAGAGAAGAACACGCTCTTCATAGGCCCCAGCTGAAGATTTATTGAGACGGAAACAGAATTTCAGATCAGCATATTTTTCGTCGTGTATCATCTTCATTTTGCTGTATGCGGAACTGAACATGTCTCAACTTGCGCTCTTCTCACAGACGAGAGCCTGAACTGACAGCAATGAAACTAGTACCACGTGTAGATCACGCTTTAATCTCACTAAATATTGTAAAGTTGCGTTTTAGCGCGAGAAATTTATGATCATTTTTTATTGAAGAACTCTGATAATTAACATACATTTTTTATAGACAATAGTTTGAGGCCTGTAATGAAAGAATGACTTACAGTCAAAGGTCAAACAATTTTAATTGCTAAATAAGCATGTTTTCCAACTCAATATATTTATTGCTGTTCCAGATCTTAATGCCTGCAGCAACATAACCTCACCTCCTGAAGCTCTTCAGGCCCACAGTGAATGTCTAAGCGACATCATATTTCAAGAGGAATTCAAACAGGTACAATTTACTTATTTTTATACCATTTCATTTTATAGTTAAGAGATATGGTAACGCCATTGGTACCGGTCTCCATTTTATCCATGGTTGCTTTTCTGAGTCCAATTTTCCCGAAAGTGTTCTCCGAACGTTCGCCCGTCCGACTCTGACTAAGTATGAACAAAAGTTTTTTTTTTCCCCCCCTCCGCAGGCATAACATCATTCGAGGGTGTATCAAAAAGTTCTCGGACTGGTTATGTTAAAAGGAAAATACCCATTTTACCTGATGTTGAACATCTTGAGGAGAAATATACTTGTCTCAGGCATTTCTGCCCCTTTTGGAATGCGACCTCAAAGTCATTGTTTGTAAGAGAGTTTAAAACCTTCTGTGATCCACGCTGTATCTCACCAACGGTGTTGAAGCGGCGACCTTTGAGTTGCGTGTTCATCTTCTGGAAAAATTCGCAGTCCGCAGGAGTTCGTTGACCATCGTCAAAGATCTTCCATGGGCGTTCTTCCACTTTTGAAGTTCCCCCTGCATTGGAAACATTGCGTTAGCTTACCGCAGTGTGTTTAATGTCTGTGTGGAGATTTTGTAAGTTTAACGCGAATTTCTACCGAAACACCACAGACGAAGGACTTTGATGATTCATGAAATGAAATGATAAACTGGGAAAGGAGTATTTTTTTTTTATAGGAAGGAAACTTTCCAGACCTAAGGTTGGGATACCTCCCCGGCATTTATCATTTATGAGGACTGAGGAAAACCTGAAAAATCTCAGTCAGGGAGGACGGTCCTGGTCGAAATCGAAACCTAGACATCCCGCTATTGAGTCCGCGCCTTAACAGCCTCGGCCATCCGTTGCGGTTTGCTGTTCGTGATTAAATAGCAGCCTAGTACAGCACATGATGACAAAAATACCGATTGCACTACTCCCAGTGTAAATACAGACCTTTGACTAGTTTAAGGTTACAGTTCTCTAGCGCTATGCAGGCAACACAGTACTGCCATTTACTGGCGTTCTACACAATCAGTTCGGCAACTTTTTGTTACCACCTCCTAGGATAAAATTAATATAACTAGATAGGAGTAGGCTAATCCATAGAGGTGACCTCCAATTCAAAGTAATTTGAGAAATACTAATGTACAGAACTAAACACAAACGTAAATAATATGTTGCATACCTTTGCTTAGGTGCAGAAGACGTGGATCGTCACTGCCGTGTCTCTTCTGCTCAGCGTGGCCGTGCTGATGTTGCTGCTTTATTGGGTTCACAGGCGAAATGTTCTACGAAGAAAACAGCTGCCCCAAAACAGCGGCAATGTGAAGATGAAGTTTGACAAATCCTCGTTATCGAGTCTGCAGTTAATCGAAACCTCGCTTAAATGATGGTGAGCAGCTCGATCTGGTCAAGACCTCGTGTTTGTGAGTGCTAGTCAGTTTCTGTGATCACAAAAGTGATGTAGGGGCTTTGACTTCTTTTGATTCGTCCTTTGAAAAAGTTTCTTGACAGGCAGCACAAATATTCAGCGAGAAGTGGGCGATTAATACAAAAGTTGTGGTTTATAAAATTTAACTTTATAAATTGAAGAGTGTTACCTGAAACATTTGACAGTTTTAAATGAAAATATTTAATAACAGCAAATGTTACATTTTCCGTTGTAAAACGTGACTTATTTTAGAAGAATTTTTCCCCACTGGCATTTTTGAACCTATGATAGTCATGAACTGAAAAATGAGTAGCTAATATTTTGTAATAATCTTTCATGGGTAAAACCATCACCAATCACCGGTTTTCATTCATAATTGAATTACAGTTATTTGTTCAGATATCAAAATAGTTTCGAATTTTGTAAATTTTCAATAAAGTTGTAATAAATGCATGCTTAACATTTCTGTTTTCCCAGATCAACGAGAAGGCCCCGCGCTAATGTTTGAGACTTGCATATCTGAGGTCTTGGGTTCATTTTACGTTGATGATGGAAAATGCCTCCCGTGAAGCCTTTTATTAAATTTGGGGTTAAGGAAACGGGGCTAAATCTGGACTATAGGGAGGGTGAGGGACACAATACACGTTGGGTTTTGTGAGATATTCAGTTCTAACTTTCGACCGTATATTATCTTAATGCAACTTACAGCTTTCTTCCCGGAAATGTATGATATGGCCTAGCAAAGTTTTCAGGGAATATTGTCAGTTACAGTTACAGTGTATGACATGCTGAATATCAAATAATGAGATTACCAGCTGGCAATTACCTTATTATTTATGTGCTCTCTTTCTCTGCCACACAAAGCTTTGCTGTTTGCTCTAGGGATCGAAATGATGTAGCAAACTTTCATCAGCAGTGAATACCTTTGAAAGAATCTTCACATTTTCCTGTAACATCATCTTCATCTGTACAACCTTCTCAGAACCCACCAAGCACAAACACGTCTCATATGCAACTTTTCAATGACCAACATGTAATGTAGTGCATTCCTCAAAGGTTATGCGCTATCAGACACAACGTCAATGTCCCCAACATGTTGACGGACGCACATTCCCTGCCGCTGGCGAAGTAACCGAATCATTTGTAAGCGGACTTGTTAGTTGCAGCTTCTTCACACATACCGCAGTCAAACTTCAACGAATTTCAGCAAAACATAACTATAGTCAATAATTTCCAAACGTCCCTCGTAAATTAATTAATGTTAACAAAGCATTATGTTTGTCAAAATATAAGCTTTAAAATTAACAATTGTTCAAATTTCGGTTTTGAGGGTGTGGAGATATATTTTCTGCACAACAAATAAATAAAATAAGATATTTAGCGAATTTTATTACAAATATTAATTCTAGGTAAGTAGATCATATTTCATACAAACGTTCGTTTTCATGTTGTAGTGGTATAGAAATACAAGATGGGCCGAAAGTCACTACACATGCTAATTGCAATACAATAGAAGTGACACTTTATTGAAGCTACCTGATAATTATTATTATTTATAATAGTATTTCACAAACTGTTTTCCACTTCTGTCTAAAATCTCTGGGACGCATAAGCTGATTGTTGGCAAAATCGTGTATTTATATCGATTTCTTAAAAAAAAACGAATATGTTCTTTTAAGTTCTCAAGTGTTTGTGATTTTATAGCATAAAATATATCTTTAACCCAGCCTCAAAAGAAAAATCCATTGGTGTAAGGTCCGGCGATCTAGGTGGCATTTTTATAGACTCTTCCTTCCGCTAACTTTACCATGAAAAGACTCATCAATTTAATTTCGCACAGGTAATGCATAATGTGGTGGAGTACCATCATGTTGAAAGTGCGGTAAGCTGAAATTGTCGTAATGCATGTGTACCCCTGGAATGACATAGGCAGTTAACATTTCCGGTATTTCTCTTTAGTGACTATGTCATCAAGGCCTAATAACTCCTTGACATGAGATTCCACCCCAAAGAGTAACACCACTTTGGTTCAGCTGCCTCTTAAAGACAATTCTATCGTTCTCAGTATACAAATAGGTTCAGTTGATGTGACATCGATCCTGGTTGTCTATGGTAACCATACTTTCCTCGTAAACCCAAGATCGTGGGTTCAATCCCGGCCAGGATCGATGGATTTTTTGGGCGTAAAAATCCTAAGTATGGCGTCCTTCGAAAGAAAAGTAAAGCCGTGGCTTTCGTGTCGTATTTACGGCACGAAAAAGAACCTCAAGCCAGATAGAGCAAAATATATTGACTGTTTCACGCCCTGAATTGAATGGGGCGCTGATAACCTGTGATGTTAAAGAGCGTCCGTAAATAAAACATATCAACAATCAACTATAGTGTCTGTTGGTGTGCTGTGTAAATTTGAAAGATGCCTGAGCATTCCAAATTTTCTTAGAAAACAAATTGTCGTTAAGGCTCATTTCATTTAACATAACCGCGCAAAATTGAACCCCAATAGCCATGTATAAGACGAGGTATGTAACACTTGAATTTGGCGGCATGTAAAATTCTCCGAACAGCCTGCCCACAATACAGCCCACGTGTAGACCTTTTAAGACTCTGGATAATCGCTTGCAAAACGTTCAGCTTACTTTCATCACTTAATAATCCTGTAATCTCAAAACGTTTTAGTAAATTATAGATTGTCTTCCGTGTTGGTTGAACTTTGTTGAAATATTTATTCCTCTCACTATTATATTATAGACATTTGTAATAGGTTTTTAAAGCAAAATCCCTTTCAACAGTTGTAAATAGCTTCACAATCGTGATTCAACAATGTCAAATCTGGGGGTATACTCAGCGTGCGCAGACGGTAACGCGTTTTCGTTGCTTTGCGCATTACGTCACACGGGAACAAACATACGAAAGTCTAGCAAAGAAGTGCGTGTCTGGTATCATGTGTAATTGATGTGATTGCGTTCTTTTATTGTTGAAGTTGTTTTGTGAGTATTATAGTTTAATTAATATACTTTTCTTTTAATATATTCTGTACAAAAAGAGTGGTTGCAAATCACATAACCGCAATGCGAAAGAAAATAACACGTGTCTCCACACGATTCTGATTTAAAAAAGACTTGGTTATCAAAATGTAACAAAAAAATCAAATAAACATCACCAAAGCTAGAATGTTCTCCCTTCATTTACAAGAATCTGACTGTATAAAAGATATGCAATCAGAACGGCTTAACTTACCTAGCAAACGTGTACTTAAAACCTTCATGTTCACTGCATTGTCTGCATCGCAGAGTCATGTTCCCGACTTAGTGACTTCACATCCAAATTATCTGAGTACCCCAGAGATCAGAGAGATGTAAAAAGCGTTCCTTGCAGAAGTTGACAAATTTGTCGCCAAAGTAGAGAAAACTTGTGCAAAGTATTTAAGCATGTGATATCGAATTCGAAAGTTTAAAGTTCTCGGAAACACAATTGCTTTTGAAAATTGTCACAATATTAGAAATTAAAAATAAACATTTCAATCAGTCGTGCGTGAAACTTAAAAATCGGTACAGTGACCTCATTCAACAAATTTCAAAAATGAAAACGGAATTTCGCCAACTTCAAAGTGATAGAAACGGTGAAGTTGCTGAAGAGGTGAGAAGGATATTAGGTCAAATATTTTCTCCCAATCAGATCGGATCGCTTCAAAATAAGATAAAAGCGTTAATTGGGACGGAGATGACATGCTAAACCATTAAACTTGGCTGGGTCTCAAAAATGCTATTATTTTCTACAAAAGAAAGTGCGTTATTCTCTACCAGCTTTGTCCACTCTGCTCAAGTGGGTTACCTGTCCTCTCATTGTTGCTAAATTGCTGAAGTGAATAAAGCGCGTATGTATTTGGAATAAAACTGTTTCATTTTGAGGTTAACGTTCAGCATTACGACATTTAATTTGAAAACTACTGCCTATTTTATCGTTTTTTATTTTATTGAAGCATAGATATGTTTAAATATGTACATTCCTAACACAGCGACGAACATTTCGTACGTATAAGGAATATTTTATTGTTAAAGATGTTAAAGATATTGTTAAAGACATTACGATGCCTGCTAGTTTCCATTTTGTTCCCTAATGACGTCAGAACACCAACCAATAGGAGCGTCAGTTGCAACCAAGCTCTTGTACTCTATGAACCTTGTGTCAAATGAACATCCGTTTTTTGATTAAATGCCAAAGCACTCTACTGATTACATAGGAAACTATCAGATACAAACAGAAGACGCGTTAATTTAAATCGTCAAAAAAAAAAAAAAAAAAAAAAAAAGATGCGTAAAACGTGTAATTTAAATCAATGGGAAGATTACAACCAAATGTATTAATTCGTGTTCACAAGACTCTCGACTCATTCTGTATATTTCTATTAAAAATATTGAATTACGTAACAAAGGTCTTTTCATAGCTTATTTCATTTTTTTAACAGCAAAAGAGCGCACGAGAGTATACCAATCAATATATATACATTCAAATAAACGTATTAATACCAAATTACCTTTAAGATTCTAAATTCCAAACAAAAACGCAACGCTGTATGACTCGTATATAATTCACATTCCAATCCCAGAGAATGCTACTGACAAAACACGATCATAAGGCGTGTCCAGTACATAACTTGCTATTGCTGAAGTACAGCACCAATTGTAACATTCAGTTAATTCGTAAGATTGATAACCACAAAAATATTATACATATAAACGTGGTTCGCTTGGCATAATACTATACAAAAGTTATAATTTGAGAAATGTCAAACAGAAAGCACTGTTTTATTCCATCAATAGCCATAAATATTGATAAATATGTTTTACTTCTGGCTCTTGTTTACATCCTGTCGTATGCAGAATGTTCGTCTAGAAGCAACACGCACGCACAGGAGCATAAAAACAATAGAACAGAAAACTACTGCTTTAATAAATAGTAAGTATAATAACTTTCATTTTTGGTAACTTCTTATTTCATTAAGTTAGTTACAAATTAACGTAGAATGCTACATGTTGAAGCTATTGCCACTAGATGTCAACATTAGTCCGGTAACCAACTAACAATCGATGCTTACCATAGTGAAACAGCAGTTGCAAGATGATGGCGCTTCTGAGTGAGTGTATAACTCTCGAACAGCGTTCCGATGTGCATTTTTTGTGAGCAAAAGGTGTGAAATCAAAGAAATGCTTCCCATCTATGGTGAGAAGTGCCCGTCATGTCAAGTTGTTTACAATTAGGTGCAGAAGTTCTCTGAAGGACAACGGAGATTGCCACAGAGGCGAATTTGTAATGAATTGAATACTTAATCCTAACAAACAGAAGGGTAACTGTACAGCCGCAGCTATTGGTTGTTCATACGGCATGGCAGGTTAGGTGTTTATAAAGTACTATGCCTCACTTTGATTGTTGTACTCTAATCTGAATACTGGGCAGATCAACAGATTACATTTTCATAATACTTGTGTTTGTTTCGTACATTTGAACATGACATCCCTACGCAATCAACTGTCACGACTACCTCTAAAAGAACGCAGGACCTTCCATTCCCTTACACTCCTGTTCAAAATCCTCCCCACCTCCGCCCCTCTGTTTATCGCCTCTCGCTTCATAAAAGCTGCTCCTACCTCGAACCGAAATGTGACTGTATTGTCGACCATCATCACCGATCACATTCCTACTGAACGTGAGACCCCCACGGGAGGCCGAGGTCGTGAACGCAAGGTCTGGCGTTCGAATCCCGCCAGGACCGTCCTCCCTGACTGAGGTGTTTTTCTAGGTTTTCCTCAGTCCTCATAACTGGCAAATGCCGGGGAGGTAGGCCTGAAATACTTCCTTCAAAAAAAAATTCTTTCCTAATTTATCATTTTATTTCATGCCTCATGAGTGTCCACCACCTGTGATGGATGCTCAAACCAGTGGCCGTTACTTCTCTAAGTTGCAGCCAGTAGGCGGTGCAATGCCTTCCTACAAGGTAGCTGAAATTGCTGTGATTTAAATTCATGAAAGTGTGTCCAATTGGTATTACTTTTTAAAGCACTGTCGTAGAAATAGGACTATAAGTTATTATGACATTTACGCGAATCTAATACGACATTGAATGTAAGGCGCACCCTAAATTCTAAACTTAAAGCCACAAAAAAAAAAAAAAAATGGTGGTACGGCGTCTCAGAGATAAGCCCGTCCGCTTCATAAAACGATCAGAACATAAAATGCACATGTTTCCGAGCTAACCATTTTCTAGGTATGATAAAACAAAAACTGTCTTTCACTTTTCAATACAGTTATCCTTTATTGCAATACACTTCTCACATCTTTGAACTAACATTTCAATCCACCACAGCAAAAATAGTCAAAATTCTTATCTGCAAAATGGGCATAAACAGCATCTATCACTTCTTCGTCACTCTTAAAGTTCCTTCCTCGAAGTTCCTTCTTGAGTTTTCAGAAGAGAAAATAGTCACGGAGAGCTAGATCAGGGTTGTAGGGTGGATGGTCGATCTCCTTGAAGCCACATTTCTTTACAGCTTCCTTTGCAACAAGAGCTGTGTGCACAGGGGCGTTGTCGTGAAGAAGGCGCTCACCACCACTCAGCTTTCCTCGCCTTTGCTCCTTGATGGACTCCTTGCAGTAGACCAGCATAGTACTGCCCATTTGCTGTGGTGTTTCTCTCCTTGAAGTTAATGAAGAGTATTCCTTCACAATCCCAAAAGATTTTGCTCATTATCTTCTTGGTTGACTGAGTGACCTTGATCTTTAGAGGCGGTACTTCGCCAGGTTTACGCCCCTCCATTGATTCTCCTTTGGACAAGGGATCATAATAGAGAACCATCGTTTTTTCTACTGTAACAATTGTTTGCAGAACTTCTCTCTTGCCACGGCAGAGCTGCTAAAATGTCTGACAACAGATGACTCGTTGCTGGTTTTGGACTGAGGAAAGAAGTCTAGGTACCCATCTTGCACTAACCTTATTCATGTTTAAATGTTTATGAATAATTCTAAGGGCTGTTGTTCTAGAAAGGCCCAACCTTGCTGCTATTTTTGTAACTTTGAGCCACCGGTCTTCCATAATTTCTTCTTCCACAAAAGCGATGTTTTCAGGAGTGAGCACCTCCAAGGGCCGACCTGCGCGCTCTTCGTCTTCAATGCTTTCTCAACGCATTCGAAAAAGTTTGGCTCATTCTTTTACGGTAGAATATGAGGGGATGCTTCCCCATATACACCTTCCAGTCGCTGTTTAATTTCATTTGGAGTAAATCCTTCTTCTGTGAAGAACTTAATAACAACTCAGTACTCCATTTTGAACATGTCACAATCTTCTACACATAGCCTTCTCTATGCAACTATATCTAAAACAATGAACACAGCGGAGCGGAAGTTACAGCTTCAATTATTTACTTAACAGATAAGATGAAACTTATGGACCTATCCTCGTACGTGGACTATTGTTACATCTTGGAGCATTAGGACAAAATCTATCACTCGTGCTGTTGTCAAAGAAGAAAGTTATTTCCTATGGTGTCACTAGTCACAGGTTGCCCGGTCTTCCTCCTTTTATGTATACATTCCAAATCGTTTTCTTCGTTGTGAGGATGTCATCCTTTGTGAGGACCAGTGAATTTCCTCCTACTAGCTTTAGTTGCAAATAATTTCTCTTGCCGCCAAAGCAAACATTGCTTTCAGCTACATTGACCTCTCTTCCTGCTTTTCTGCTACCACTTTTCCCCGATCATAAAGAATAGCTTTACGCTTGAAAATAGCACCATCAGATGTTCTTCTGTGTTTGCCTTCCATTTCGCGTCTACGTACTATTTAAACGCTCTACGTAATAATAGATCAACAATAAATGTAATGAAGTCGAGAAATGCATTATGACGTAATAAAAGATCAATTTGGATGAAGTTACAGGCGAACTACGGAACGGATTTGCACTCGGACCCAATACGCCATTGAATGTAATGCGCACTGCAATTTGTAATACATTTAGAGTAAAAGGTGCGCATTAGATTCACGTAAATACAATAATTTATAGAAAGTATGGACTCAGCTATTTTCAGAATCCGGAAGACCATCAACCAAAAGCTGGTCTGAGTAAACTGTGTAAGAGGTTTTCATCTGAGGACTCCAGCCCCTTGATAAAACTGATCCAGCACATAGCACTGCGCTACCTCTTTCGATGCATTTCCGCCATTCTTTACGACGGATTCTTCGAGGACCAGCAACAGAGCACTCTGAGGTAAGTACAATGAAGTGCTGCTACAGTCTCGAACTAAAATGCTGCATTTGATAGTCTAATAACACCAGGGTTGCCAGAAAAATGTCCCATGGATTTAGAGACAAATAATTCTCAACATGTGTTTTTGAACCGCCTTCCTATGTTGCTATGAGCAAATCATAGTCAATAGATACAGCATCTGGACTGTATGTTGGGTGAGGCACCAATTCCATTCAACTTTCCTAGGTTATTTGTTAGGTCAATCTTGATCGATGAGCAGAAACACTGTATAGCGTGCTTTCTATCTATTAAAGTCTTAAACACCGCTACTTCGGTCTAGTGGTTAGCGTTGCTGGCTGCTGTTTTCAATTCCCGGTCTTTTTCTAGCTAGGTAGGTCTGGAACAGCCTGGTGAGGACAATTGGGGAGCTGCTTAATTGAGAGTTGCGTGATAGGCGACCGGCTGGGTGCCGGCATGCTGATCACATGCCTCCCATTCCCGTAATACTGCCATTTATCATTGAAATTGCAAAACGGAGATAGTGCAATCAGCGGTCGCCATGGTAGGCCAAGGCTCATCCCGGGCCGTAGCGCCAAATAGGAAGAAGAAGAAGAAGAAGAAGAAGAAGAAGAAGAAGAAGAAGCCTATAGGCTTAAAACTTCGTAAATCCTATGCAACTGTCAGCTACTGGGTCGTTTAGCAATCAGCTCAAAATGGACAACATCTTTGAAATTGCACCCAAAGCGAAGTATCTTTATTAAATAGAAAGCGCACTATACAGCAGCAAGACAATGCTCTTGTTCATCGATCAAGATTTACTCAACAAAAATCCAGTATGTGGAATGAACCCAACATACAATCTACCTCTGACTATAGTTTGTTTTGCTTCATGAAGACATATCTTTGAGGAAGATGTGGAGAAATATGTTCCGAGTTCTTTACCTCTAAATGCAACAATTGCTATCGTCGAAGGCTAGCAGAGAGAAATATTTGTTCTTTGCTGTAATATTTTGAAATACCGGCTTTAGGAAATGTTCTGCCATTTGGTATTATAGTTAGGGACGTCATAAATCACAAAAACATTCAGGACTTCCTTGCAGCTCACACGGGGTTTTGCATCTCAGTAGCTGAGCTTCTAAAAACTTACCTTAGAGTAAATGTCGTCAGACATTGTGTTTATTGACTAGAGTAATGTTTTTGATTTCATTTCGTGTTTTCGTTGAGTTCTTCTTTCGTTGAGTGTGAGGACTTGTCCTATACACTTTGCCCTTCAGGCTACCTCACAAACTGTTAGATCTAAGGAGCGAGAGGACCATACACTCCACGATCAAGCACTTGTCAAATTTTACTAAAGAACTCCGCTGATGTATGAGCAGGGGCAGAATCTTGTTGGAACGACCCTTATGATTTTCTTTTTCCATTACTGATTAAAAAAAATAGGGTCAGAATGTCATTATGGTACCTCTCTCCATTTATTACTTAGACATAAAAATTCGGACCGATTACACGCATGGCATTGCTCGCACGTCAAAACCAATTTTCTTATCATTAAGAACGGTTTCTTGTATACAATTTGCATTTTCAGAACACCTTTTGCAAATTTTGTGATTGTTCACACGAAAAATTTGATGGAATCACGCCTCGTAACACAAGCTCTCAGTCGATTAACACTTCAGTCACTGATGAAAGAAACCACACGTGATACGGGATCACCTTGTCGTAGACAAACGATACATATACCTGTACCTGTTTTATTTTTAGCAATTTTGTTGCTCTATGTGGAGATAACACTGAAACACCAAATTAATTCAGCTAATTTAGTAGTGATTTTGTTGGCGAACGTTCACGATTTGCCGCTAGTTTCACATTCAAGAAGTAGTATCAAATTTATTCACAAGATCGTAAATTGCAGCTCTGGAAGGAGGCAAATGCCCAGGGAACATTCGAATAAATTCCCGAGGCTCGCAAGCATGAGAGGAATGGGGAGTCGGCCTAGGCCGAGACGCAAAACCGCGTACTAGCAGTGAGGGCATATTCTGCAAGTATGGTATTAAAGCTGGAGACGTCAATTTCACAAAAATTTTTGTATTTATGTGTTGTAGTATATAAAGGTACACAATTGGGGTGTACACTTTTTGACAAAATGACACAACCAAAGGCAAAGTGAGGTCATTTAATGATTTCAGGCAGCTGCTGACGAGCTACCCCTTACCGTATGTGCATGGCCGTGTGGATTTGCGCAACCTGTCCGTGATAGGGAAATCACTGGACATAAAGTGTCGGCACCTCTTGGTACTGGGGCATGACTTGGAGTCCTGTGCCAGAGCTGTAGGAAACCAGGATTTGAGCCACGTTGTCCTGGTAACAGCTCCAGGAACTACGCGTTACACCGTCCTCAGGTTCCTAGCCACTCCTCATGCCCAGCTAATCGTCAACCTTCTAATACTGCGACCGACTGATCAGGTACAGAGTCGGAATATGATCCTTTAAGTTGTTTATTGTTCAGTTGCCATATTGAGGTTCTGAAAGTTGTCTTGTGAAGACTGAAGTATATTATCATAATGTTCTGTAAATATCATTAATAATATACGTACGTTATATTGCAAGATCATGACAATATCTGCAAAATTATTTATATGTTTATCCTCTGATGTATGTGTAAGTTTCAGCACGAGAAAAAATGATAAATTTAAGACACAAGTTGATAGAGCATCCACCCTACCCCCAAATTTGACTCGTGCTGACTTCAATCTCATCTCAAAGCTCGAACAATTCCTCGTTGTTCATCAAATCAAGAGCAGTTTGCAGCATCAGTAACTAAACTATCGCTCGGATAAGAGAGATACTAAATACCAATCTGTGTTTAGGAAATATACCTGTACACACATCGCCTCTACGTGGATGGACTTGGTTCGAGTGAGGGTCATATTCTGACCACATGGCGCTGTGATCATTTCACCAGGCCTGCCGTTCCGCTGTTCAAAGATCGGAAACTGCGCAGAGGTTTTGGAGGACATCGCTTCCTTGTGGCTACCGGCCAACAACCACCTTATGTATTTGACAGGTAAGCTCTAATGTTTAGAACAAGGCTCGTCTCTGTGGCTTGCAAGGAACTGTAGTACAGAACAGTAAACATTTTAAATTATACTTTAAATAGACGCTCACTTCTCGCCAGCAAACTACATTCCATGTGGAGAGTCTGCTGGTTACAATGCCTGGACCCTCTGTGCAATTGTTACTTATGTTTTTTTTTTTTTTAATTTCTCTATTTTTTTATTGACCAGATTCATTGTGTAGACACCTTTCTGTGCTATATTTATGATTTTATGGTACTCCGAATTGTATTCTGTCTTGTTTATTGGTAGGTTTGTTATGTGAGACTATTCATTATGGTCAGTTTATGTTGTTTCTGATTGTGGCTGATATTTTTTATATCATTATCTACGTGGGTATCATCTTTTCTGAATATGCCAAATTCCAGATTATTGTTTTTTTTTTTTTTTTTTTTTTTTTTCCCTATTTCCATTGTGAATTTACAGTGCTGTCTTGTGGTTGAGTAGTTTTATTGCATCCATTGCAAAAAACTCATCAACATAATGGTACCAACATTTATATATATGTGGAAAGGTCTCAACTAATTTTATTTCCAAGAAACTCATGTTCATATCAATGGGTTTCCCATTGCTAGACCCTTCTTTTGTGTATAACTATTGACTCTGAATGTTTTTTGGAGTAGTGTTTAACGCCCGTTTTTACTGCTGAGGTACCGCAGGCGGTGGACACTGATGATACATGAGATGAAATGATATATTGGGAAATGAATAATTTTTAAGGAAGGGAACGTTCCAGGCTTAAGTTTTTAGGGTATCTCCCCGGCATTTGCCATTTATTAGGATTGAGGGAAACCTGGAAAAAACCTCAGTCAGGAAGGATGGTCCTGGCGGGATTCGAACCCCAGATCTTCCGCTCACGAGTCAGCGCCACTCGTAGCGGTTCACTGAATCTGAAGTAACATAAAACTGCTACTAATGCGGAACCCCATTTCCCTTCTCCCGTCACTTGATTGCGTTTTGTTTGGAAACATATTCCCAGCAAAAAGTACAAAGGTAGTCAAGTTAAACAATGAAATTACCTGGTAATGAGCAACATGTGAAAGTTTGTTGGTGAAGTTCGCAAATTTGAGTACCATACACAACAATTTTGAAGCACTTTTTTAGCATTTAACAGAAAAGGTGTAGTAGAATTTATAGTCAGGTTAAATATTTTAACTGTAGCAGCAATTGTGCAGTCACTAAATAAAGTTGTCATTAACCACACTTTTATGTGACAGATACATCAGCTTGCAGTCAACATTCTTAAACAAGAACAGGAAAAGTACAAAGCTTATATCAGTTAATTGTTACTGTCCTATTGCAGTGTTATCCATTTCAGGGGAAATGCCTTCAAGGAGGGCGGTAAAAACGCCGAGTCCTCGTGGGATGGCATTGAGGTGCGTATTTTGTGGCTGATGGCGGAAACTTTGAATTTCACCGTAGAATTCTACGCGCCGCCTGGAGCAACTGACATGCAAGTATAACCTGCGCACTGACTGCTCAAAGTTTTGCAGCTTAATCTGAACATGAATTTTTATTTAAGATTACGAGTTCTAAAAGTTTTCGGCCTGACCTAGAAAACACAAGATTTAAGATATGTGTTTTTTATTTTACAACATAGTCTCTCCAACCCCGAGTAAAATAAACGCGACTGTGAAAAATAAAACTCCAATTACATCATTTGATATGAATCTTCGTCCTCCCAGCCATTTCTTCAGGGTTCGGAACAAAAAGTAATCGCTGGGAGCCAAATATGGCGAATATGGCGGATGTGGAAACACTTGCAAGCTAAGGCCATGCGGTTTAGCAGCAACAATCGCAAGACGTGTGTAAAAGCCCATTATTGTAATGAAAGAGAACTTTCTTTTTCGCAAAGCGTGGACGTTTAGCATCCTTCAGTTGGTGCAATAGTGGGACATAATACTACCCAGCGATGATTCTGCCCTTCTGGAGGTAGTCTACGAGCACTACTATGAGAATTCAGAACCGAACCCATGAAATCCCATAAATCGGTAGCAATGACTCTTCCTGCAGATGCAACCGTTTTTGCTTTCTTTGGTGCACTTTCACCCGTTGCCACCCACTGTTTGGCCTGCTCCTTCGTTTCTAATAGTGATGAATCCATGTTTCATCTACTGTTATGAAACGTCAGAGAAACTTACTGAATTTGCGTTTAATCAAATCAAAACACTTGCGAAATGCGTTTTGGTCCATTGTTAACAAACGCGGCACCCATCCAGCAGAAAGCTTTCTCATACCCAAAACATCGTCCACATGACCTATCGAGGTGTTTGCAGTGTCAGAAAATGGTACATATTTGTCACAATCTCCTCGGTTTTGGGACGCCCTGAGAACTCATTATCTTGGATAAATATACTACCACGCTTATATTCAGCAGTCCATGTTTTAACCGTCAAAAACGAAGTGGAAAACTCCTTTAATGTGGAACCATTGTGTATTTCTGATAGGGTTAAACACTTCAAAACGAAGTACTTTATCACAATTTGTATTTCAGTTTTGTCCACTTTGTAGAAAATGCAAACACTAGTTTGTCTATACTATCGTCACAAACAAGTGACTGCATTAACGCGTCCGAAACTTTACAGCACGCCATCTAAAGGAGATACTTAACAAATATCATAGTAATTTGGTCATCTTCACGACATCTCTAGTCAGTACGAGAACTTTTAGAACACCTCCAGTACAATAGGCACCGAGATATTTCTGAGGGTTAAAGTTTGTAATAAATTTGACTTTAGTTCCATAGACAGTAAACATACGATGATGGCTCCAGTAGGACGTTGCAAAGTATAATAAATGCTCACGAATGTTATAAACTACATACATAGAGTCCAACCCTCTGAAGGACTCCCGGGGTGCACACACAGAGCTCAGATTTACGTGATTGGGGAACATGTTGGAAGTTAGTACACAATGCCCGCAAAGAGCGGTTGCGTAAAATGGAGTCGCTTCATGACGAGTAACGAGTATGGAAGCGTACACGACATATAGCAACAATCAACCGCACCTCGGTGATTCAGAGTACAAGCAGGGTCGTGTTTCAACAATAAAGCAGGTCGGTCCAGGTGTTCCAGCCACTGCAGTGAACGAGAACATGATTAACGTCATTGTTCAGGAAGATCGACAGACAGATATTTTACAGATTTGCCACGGTAGTGCGTTCACCATTCTGTACGGTCGCTTACACATGAGATGCCGAGATTACTGATGTCTGAGCAGAAGATGATGCGAATGGAGCTTCAGCGTCAAGAAGGATACCTGAATTCATCATTACATGTGATGACACTTGGCTTCACCATTGCGATCCCGAAAGAAAGCAGCGAGCTCAGTCTGAAAATCACCTGGCTCTCCGACACCAAAGGGTTGTTCTGTCTGCAGGAAAGGCTATGGTGATTTCGTTCTTCCACTGTAGTGGGATGGTATATCTACATGAAGTCCCCCTGCAAACAACGGTTAATGGGCAACGTTACGAAACTGTTTTAAACTTTCTGCCCGAACACAAGCGACGAAATCGCCCTGAAGAGCCTCAGTCATCTGTTTGGGACCTTCATACGAAAATGCACACCTTCACTTTTGCAATGCTGTTGCTGAACATTTAGCTAGAAAGAATGTGCCCAACCCACCATACAATCCGGACCTGGCTCCGCGAGAGATTAATCCGTTTCCTCGATTCAGAAACGAGTTGCGGAGCCAGATTTTGGTTCATCAACGACTGTCATGAAGAAGGTGGAGGCAATTCTGAAAACGATCTCAAAAAACAGTTGTTAGCACGTCTTCCAGGACTGGCAGAAACGTTGCACCAACTCAACGGGGACAACTTAAGAAAAGATCGTACAAACCTTGGCCCTGCCTAGTGTACGTCGTAAGTTAAAAAAAATCATTTTCTCATTCTTTGTTGATTAGTCCTCATATTTGTAATTTCTTGTGAGATTTATGCGATTAAATTTAGGGGTTATGTACATTCTGCTTAACCGGCAAACAGCATGCTTTCAACCGCCTCGCGGACCGCGCTATCACGGATGAAGGTCCATTTGAAAGCAATGTGCACTGATAAATTTAGTTTAGTTTAAAAACTATTCATATCAAATCAAATTTCGTTCCTTGGGGTAAATTAATTGCATGATGGGAATCAGTCATGCAAGTATATATATAACATTGTCACAACAGTGGTTACGAGGGTCACTAGATAAGCACTGAGACACTATGGAAAGCAAAGGTTGCTGGATCAAAATTGTTGAGCCATTTGTGTTGCCCTGGTAGCAGGCAGAGCTCTGTTGTGTTATTCATTTTCCTGTATTTTGTTTTAAGTCTGGAATGTGTGAACATTCTTATAAGTGCAATGAAGATTCAGAGAGAGCATTTTGTGGGATGATCTTGTACATGTCAAATATGACTTAAATGAAACGCAGTCACTTGGGCGTTTGGGGGGGGGGGTTCTACCTCACGTGCTACTGTGTTCCGCTGGGTTGGAGAATTGAAAAGAGGGCGGCAATCTCTTAAAGATGAAGAGACCAACAACAGCAGTGACTGAGATCATCACCTCTGTGGAAACAATTGTCAGGGAAGATCCAACACTAATCTACAAGGACATTGAGCTGACATTAGCGATTAGTTCGCAGAGTGTTTCAATCATCCTTATGAGCACCTTCGTGTAAAAAAAATCTTCAAGATGGGTGCCCCATAATTTATCTAAAACAGAGAAGCTCCACAGAGTGGAATGCTGCACAGATTTAACTATGGAAAGTCTCTCCGTGTTTCAGATATTGTTATGGATGACGAAACATGGATCTATCAGTTTGATCCAGAAACAAAACGCCAGACCTCCATTTGGGTTTTCCCTGATGATCATACCACCCGAAAAAGTGAAGAGGTCAAGAAAATTATTGCCTATTTCTTCTCCACAAGTGGTCACACGGCAAACATTATGCTCAAATATCAGAAAACTGTTACTGTAAAATGTTATACAGGAGTTTCCCTTCCGAAAGTGTTTCAGAAAATGCAAGAATGCCGTCCAAAGACAGGACTAAGGGACATTTTGTTGCACCATGACAATGCATCAGCTCACACAGCTAATGTAACAATGGAGTTTCTGCAAGGTACTGAGACAAAACAAACGACTCATCCATCCTACAGTCCCGACCTGGCACCATGCGATTTCTTCCTGTTCCCTGCTGTGAAGAACAGATTTCGAGTTCACCGATTATCCAGCCCCGAAGAAGCGGTTGCAGCATACGAAGAGAAGTTGTCTGCAGTGCCGGAAAGTGGCGTGGATGCTTCCAGAGGATGGAACGCTGCATACAGCGTCAGGAGGGAATACTTTGAGATGCTGGGATTAACAAAACTTTTCTATGAGTATTTATTATGTGCTGTCTCAATACTTAATCTAGTGACACTCGTATAAGGCGAAATAAGCACAATGTAATGCAAGCGTGTATGTTGCAGAACGGAGACTGGGAATGCCATAGTGAAGGAAATCTTGTTAGCACGTGCGGACCTTGCAGTGGGCTCCATTTACATGCTACCTGAGCGTATGAGTTCTCTCACCATGTCGCCTCCACATTCACAGGACTGTGCCACTTTCATGACCGTTGCCTCGACCGCATTACCCAGGTAACATTACACCTTCATATGAAGAGGTACGTAGTAGTGAGATTCAAGGCAGTACAAATACAGGACTTCCAGAATATGTCCTTACCGCTCGCCAGGGTTTTGCATCTCGGCAAGTGAACATGCCACATCTGACCGCGCCGTACTCTTGACTTCGCTTCTTAAATCTTACCTTATAGGAAATGCTGGAAATGTCCTCCCTCAGCTAAACAGACATTGCACCCGGTAAACACAATTTCGATACATACGATTTAGTTCGACCACCGTGGAAAGATTTCTGCAATTGGAGTAGAGGCGAGCCTTTTGAGGGGATCGAACAGTTTCTAGGAAAGCGGGTGCCCATTCAAGATCCATGGTTTTATTCGCCCGTCCTTCCGTCACCTGGCCCCATTATTAAAGTATTCTGTTGTACCCCATGTCACTAAATATATGCCTCATGTAAAGAAGCTGTAAGCCTTCAGGTCGCTTACAGTGCCAGCTGTTTTGAGAATGCGAACACAGGTTGGTCCTGGTGGTGTAGTGGTAACCATACTTGCCTTCTAAACCCAAGATCGCGGGTTCGAACCCGGCCAGGATCTATGGATTATTTTCTGGGCGTAAAAATCCTAAGTATGGCTTCGTTCGGAAGGGAAGTAAAGCCGTGGGTCCCGTGTCGCACATTTACGGCACGAAAAAGAACCTCAAGCCTGAAAGAAGAGGCCTCTGAGCAAAATTTGTCGGCCGTTTGACGCCCTGAATTGAATTGGACGCTGATGACCTGAGATGTTAAAGAGCGTCCGTAAATAAATTAATCAAAAAAAAAAAATAAAAAAAAAAAGAATGCGAACACGAGTGTACAGTATCACCAATTGATAGCTTACGATCACCCACTTAACTTAACAATGTGTTTTTACAGATATCGGGCTATTATGGGACCATTCCACTGGACTGTGTGGTTGGCGCTAACACTCGCCTATCTGTTAGCCATATTTCCGATCGCGTTTTCTGCCAGGCACACGCTCTTCCACCTGCTATCGGATCCTTGGGAGATGGAGAACATGTTCTGGTATGTCTTCGGGACCTTCACCAACTGCTTCACCTTCCGCGGCAAGTTTTCCTGGAGCCGCGCCGACAAATACGCCACCAGGATGCTTATAGGTACATGATGGTGCACTTTCACGTAGAAACTGAACAAGCAGCGCAACACCTTCATATCTTGTACAGTTGTGGAAAAAAGAATAGCGGCCCCAAAATAAATGTCAACAATCCTTCAAAAGTCAGCTGGCACTAGGGAGTAGGGGAGGGGGGAGAGAGAGAAACGATCGATTAATGCGTAAACTCATCGGCGTTTAAATGAAAATACATTGAGCTTTACATATATACAGGATGTATCAGAATAACTGTTCCTAATGTTTAATATAAAATGAGACATTAAAATAAACATTTTTTCGTAAAAAAGTAAGTATGGAAATACTTTGTTTTCAATATAAAAGACAGAGCGCATCACTCGCCTTATTTATGTTTCAGCTATGAGAATAGATCCATAAGTTTCCGGCCTAACCTTTCTCTAGATATGATAAAGACAAAAACTATATTTCGCTTTTCAATTTAGTTACCCTTTATTGCAATACACTTTTCACATCGTTGAATTAACATTTCAACCCCCCCCCCCAAATAGTCAGAAGTCTTGTCTACAAAATGAGCATAAACAGCATCCATCACTTCTTCGTCACACTTAAATTTCCTTCCTCGAAGATCCCTCTTGAGTTTTGAGAAGAGAAATTAGTCCCTGGGAGCTAGATCTGGGCTTTAGGGTGAATGGTCTATCTCCTTGAAGTCACATTTCCTCGCACCTTCCTTTGCAACAAGAGCTGTGTGCACAGGCGTGTTGTCGTGAAGAAGGCGCACAACACCACTCAGCTTTCCTTGCCTTTTCTCTTTGATGCAAGGACGTAGTCTGTGCAGCAGGCCAGCATAGTACTCCCCATTTACTGTGGTGTTCCTCTCCTTGAAGTTAATGAAGAGTATTCCTTCACAGCCCCAAAAGATTGTGGCCATAATCTTCTTGGTTGGCTGAGTGACCTTGGCCTTTAGAGGCCAGGTTTACGCCAATACATTGATTTTCTTTTCGATAAGGGATCATAGTAGAGGACCATAGTTTCATCTGCTGTAACAATGGTTTACAGAACTTCTCTCTCGTTGGCACGGCAGAGCTCCAAAAATACCTAACAACAGATGACTCGTTGCTGCTTTTGGACTGAGAAAAGAAGTCTAGGCACCCATCTTGCACTAACCTTATTGATGTTTAAATGCTCATGAATAATTCTAAGGGCTGTTGTTCTAGAAAGGCCCAAACTTGCTGCTATTTCTGTAACTTTGAGCCGCCGGTCTTCCATAATTTCTCCTTATACAAGAGCGATGTTTTCAGGAGTGAGCACCTCCACGGGCCGACCTGCACGCTCTTCATCTTCAATGCTGTCTCTACCCACCCGAAAAAAGTTGACCTATTCTTTACGGTAGAATATGAGGGGATACTTCCCCATATACACCGTCCAATTGCTGTTTAATTTCATTTGGAGTAAGTCCGACTTTTGTGAAGACCTTAATTTACTTAATATTTACCATTCTATTTACTACTGCTTTCATAATTTCAATCATATTGTCAAATCTAATACCTCTAATGCGACTTGGACGGAGGTAGAAATCGATGTTTTGAAGCTGAAATAAAATAAACAGTGAAAGGGAAAAAAGTCCATCTCGCAAGAGCTGCGTAAATTAAGCGAATCCTTCCGAAAGCTGAATTTTGAAGGTTATTAGTTATTAAAGAGCGATAGAACAGAGAAGTCACTCATTATTATGTTAACTTTATAATAAGTACAAAGCTGATTGTTTTGCACATCCCTCTCTTTGTAGTGGGGAACTTAATGTACTGTTTGTGAAGATTATTACAGAATGCTCTTACATAGAAATATAATTCTCATCACATGCTACAAGAAACTTGCATGCAAACAGTTATACTATGTTAGACTGTCCCATAATGAAAGCAGTTTTTAAATCGAGCGCCTCTGTCGCTTTGTTAGGTTGCCGGATCTGAAATTTAACAGACTGTCATCTGTTTGTGTTACAATTAGCGATTGTCATTTGTGTGCCTTGTTATGAGCTAAAATAAAGGATGAACGTGTTCAGATTGTGAAAGTGCATTTTAAGTACGCCGAATCTTATGCAGAGGCCGTTCGAGGACTTCGTGTAATTTTTGGTAAGGAAATGTTCGGTGGAGAATATAAAATCCTGAACAGTCTTGTCATTCGGTAAAGACAGAGCATTGCTACAGCGAAATGAAGTCGATTAGTCGCCGTTCTCAACAATTAACCACTCCAAGAAGCAGTTAGCAACGAATTTTAACAAACGATCTGAATATGATATTTTTAAGATCGAACTAACACAAGAGCTGACTGAAGCTGACGAATCATTTGCAGCGTCGTCGGTCCTGTTTGGTATAGTGGTAACCATACTTGCCTCCTAATCCCAAGATCGCGGGTTCAATCCCGGCCAGGATCGATGGATTTTTTCGGGCGTAAAAATCCCTAAGTATGGGGCCTCTGAGCAAAATTTATCGGCCGTTTCATGCCCTGAATTGAATGGGACGCTTATGACTTGAGATGTTAAAGAGCGTCCGTAAATAAACCACAAAACTTTTTGCAGCGTTCAAAATTTACCTCTCTCGCTACGGCGATCAAAATTGGCCACAGAGATCGCGTGATTTGAACACCATGTGTCTATTTTTTATGGGGTTATGTAAAACCTTGTGCTTATATGGACATTCCACGATTCATTCCTTAACTCAAGACAGAAATTAGAGGTGTCATGGGTGCCAGAACTTTACTTAAAGTTCGAAAAGTTGAAAAGTTCGCCAACAGAGTGAAGGTGTGCCAACGAAACCGTGGAGGACATTGGCCTGATGTTTTGTTTCTTATTTGCACTTCATGTTGATTTAATAATATTAGCACTTTTCGAATAATTTATGCGTTTTCTATTAAAACAAAAATTGCGTTCATTATAGGACACCCTACACAAACTATTTAATTAAAACTTACCACGTGCAACAAAGTATCAACTTTTTTATGATTTTAGTTTATTATATTAAATAAATGAAATGCATTATGCACCCAAAACTGTATATTCCTTGACGTAAAGCGACAGTGATGATTTTAGAGTACCACTTATATATAACAATATATTAAGTGAAAGCAAACAGTTATAAATTATAATTAAAGTAATATTTCACAGTTCCTATCATTCCTTGATATGCTTTTATCAAAAATAAATCCTATGCATCGTTATAAATAGTTTATTTGTTAACTTGTCATTTTGTTTTGAAACAATTGAGAGAAAACTAAACGCTAGAGTACTTTTAAATTTAGGTTTTCAGGTATACCCGTAATATTCTGATTTCGATAATTTTCAAAAAGTGTCTTTGTTGTTTTATTTCGGTGGCATATACCGAGTTTTGCTGAGAAAAAATGCGGCCGCTAAAATGAATTTTGAAATTTTGCTTTAGATTAATCCCAACTCCTAATTGTCGAAGTTTGCCCGATAAATTGTTTGTTATTGATAATTATATGGCGAATTCCGTTGAGAGAGAACAAAAATTGCGGGTGCTGAGCGTTAATAGAGACACACCACATTTATTTCCATTGTCACTGTCGATGCCTAGTAGGTAGAATCGATGGAGATTTGAAGAAGATGTTCAAATACATTTTCCAGAGTACAACCGCAATAGCTGCATTCTGTCGGGATTGGCTAAAATGCTTTACTTATTGAACGCTTGATGTTTGGGCGTGTGCTATATAAACAACGCTCTTCTATTGCAGGGTGGTACTGGTTGTTCAGCATTATTGTGACCGCGTACTACACAGGATCCATCATCGCCTTTGTTACACTGCCTGTGTTCCCCGAGGTGACCGATACAAGTCGACAGATTCTTGAGCAGGGCTTCCTTGTCGGAACACTGGGTGAGTACAAGTAAATCAGGTGAGGCATCGCTTTTTACCGCTAACATTAAAAACTGAATGCTTCAAAATCGGGTAAGAATGAAGACATAGCGAAAGAGCTGAAAAGAAAGGCAGGTTTCAAATTACTTTGTCGGTCCTGGTGGTGTAGCGGTAATCGCACTTGCCTTCTAAACCCAAGATCGCGGGTTCAAACCCGGTCAGGATCAATGGATTTTTTAGGCGTAAAAATCCTAAGCATGGCTTCCTTCGGAAGGGAAGTAAAGCCGTGGGTCCCGTGTCGTACATTTACGGCACGATAAAGAACCTCAAGCCTGAAAGAAGAGGCCTCTGAGCAAAATTTGTCGGCCGTTTCACGCACTGAATTGAATGGAACGCTGATGACCTGAGATGTTAAAGAGCGTTCATAAATAAAACAAATCAAAAAATTACTTTGTGTGTTTAGGAGGGCCATTTAATACATAAAGATATATTTTACTTACACGTTTATTTTTTTTTACAGTGTCTTCATAGCTCTTCAATATAGTCTCTCTACTTCTAAATGTCTGAGCTCCCAGCTTTTGGGGTACCGTGGTATTCCATTCAAAATATCACTTTTGTTTAACTATGAGCTCGGGCAATGGCGGCAGAAAGCTATTCCAGAGAAGGAAAACAACGTCTACTCATTTTTTTTTTTCTTTTTTCGATTTTGGGAATAAGTTCGGACTGTAGGGCGGATGAGGCAATACTATTATATTCGGAACACTAGGAGTGAATTTTCAAAGTTCTACATTTTTTGTATGTGTGTATCTAAAAAAATGTACTGTGATTGCATTGCTATTAAATTAATATGTATGCCAAACTTAATTCCAATTGGATAAATACTTTACGAGCTATAAATTATTTCATAAATTTTATTACGTAAATATGTCGCATAAACAAAATGTCCCATGCGTCTCATGAGTTGAGAAAAGTCTTTGGCATTTTTGAAATTGAAACTTTGAACTAAATACAAAAATTGTATGGAGATAAATTTTAAATAAATTTGATGAGTGAACTGAGATAATTTTTTAATCTATTTAAACTTTAAAACTAACTATTTTTCACACAAAAAATATTGTTGAATTTATTATTGGTGTTAGCAGGTATTTTGTCCCATAGAATGTTACAACGGATACTTCTGCATATTCTGGAAAAAATTAATTGGATATAAACAAAAACTGATGTGAACATTTTGAATTTGTGAAAATTAAGTTTTGAGAACAAACGCTGTTTATATATATATATATATATATATATATATATATATATAAAGTATGCTGGGAAACAGTGAATTATACACTTTACATATCAGAACCCTTCTTATTTATAGTTATGTGAGCCTGTACTTAAACTTTGTGTTCCTCTGTGCTGTTCTTGTGCTACTTTTGTTACTGCAGATCCTTTCCTGCAACTGACCTCCTGCTCTCGTAGAGTCCAGTCCTATCCCGGATCTTACTGATCTTTGAAGCAGCTGGCGAACATTCCTCACCCCTTAACACATCTCTCCGCTGCTGAGAAGCTCAGCAGCCCATATTAAAAGCAGAAACACCATTTAATGCCCCAATTTCTAGCCGCTTGTTAGAAATAAAATTCCTTGGGGTAGTGTTTCCAAATGAGCGAGTGAACACTTTCATTTGCTTCTTGTGTCTCTCCACGAGCACTCATACCAGTAGCACGCTAGTCTCTGGTAGATGGGGAGAATTGTCCTAACTTTACTATCATCAAACTGAATAGACATCCTGCAATGGCTTTGCGGAGTTTCACCGAGATCTGTGCTCAAACACTAAGAGTCTGTAGGTCACTTCTGGTATGTTCATCTGATGGTAAAGTGTAACATATATGACATTTTTCATGGCAGACGCTCCTGGATGGTCAGTCTGTTCACAGCCCATTTCTGGCCTATTCCTTGTATAAGAATCGGTTTTTGGGAAGCACCTGCCCACAATGTGGCTATATCTCCCATTCTCTCAAGTGTGCTGGCTTGTCGGAATACTTTTGTCAAGTGAGTGGTGGTATGATTAAATGTAAGTATCGCCTCTAACACTTGCTTACTTGCCAACACGCGTATTGTAGCTTGTCACGCGGGCATCCACGCCCAAAGCTGCTTAACCTAACCCTATGACCTTGGAAATACAGGAATCCGTAAGCAGTTTGGCGAGATGTCGGCTGGGGTAACTTCAGGTGGTTTAAAGATTAGTGGTCGGAATTTTGTACCTGAGCGGGGATTCTTTATGTTCTTTAATATCATCCTGGATCAGCACCTCCTTGGGTAAAGGGTGTGCTGCTCTACCTTGACCAGGTCTTGGATTATAGTCTCCAAGTGCGCGTGCCAGATGATTGGGGTGATTAGCAAAGCGCGCACAGGCTCTGCCGGCTATTCTCCTGATGATATCGATGATATACTCCAAGCCAGAAGTTTCATGAAAAAAACTGAAGGGCACACAATGTCTGTTCCTTCTGCAAATATCCACGTGTGTTGGAACAGTGTAGCCCCAAACCTCGCAAGCATGCAACGTAATAGTCGGAATTATAGCTTTGTATATTCTTAACTTTATGTGTAATGAAACGGAATGAATCGAAAATATAGAATTCAATTTTGTGATGGCCACTCTGGCCTTTGCACCTTACATGGGGTTTAAATGTTAACCCCTGACCCAGGGTAGCCCCGAGGTATTTGACCCGTTTCCACCAGGGAATGACCTTGCACACGCTAAACCCCCGCTACAGCGCTTGATGATAAGTATTGCTTCACTCTTTTCACCACTAACGCGCATGCGCCATTTCTCGCTCCATTCCTCTACTTAAGGAGATATGTGCGAATCTGAGTAGGTGCAAAATTCAACATTTTCTTTTGTGTCATCATAATACATCATCCGCATATCCATGCATTAATAATTGTGGCTTTATGGGAAAATCTGACATGTATAACGAAAATAAAATTGGTGAAAGCATGCAGCCTTCCGGTACCCTAACTGTGTCCTTCTGGTATGTGAGTGATGACCTTGAACTTTAGCACAGATAGGAAGCTCGGTAGTAGTCTATGGTGCCAAGTACTGGGGAAAGCTTTTGCAATATTAAACGGAATACATGCCTCCTCGTAATCCCAAAGCAGCCTTCTGCACCAACCTCAATAGCTTTGAGCTGTCGAATGTTTTACTTTAAATCCAAATTGATGCTCCGGAATCAATTGCGATAAAAGTGGTTCCATTCGGGTCAAACAGCTTGAAGGTAAGACAGGACTCTTTCCTTTTTTCAAAATGCAAAGTGGGAAGTAGCGTAAGTATTAACTGAAGTATAGGCCGCTTTGGGAGTGAGCCGCTCTTCCACATCTTAAGATGTTATAACTGACAGCCTATTCCGCTCCTCAATTTCTTGCGCTTCCGTGTCCAGGAATTCACGGATCTGCGCTCCTGGAGGTCATCCCAGGGGCCATCTCTTGGGTTGTACCATCTTTCTAGTTCATCAGGCCAACACAGTGCCTTTCTCCTGTGGCTGATACATTAATCCGCCTCTATTTGCTTGAAGGGGATGCAGGTGAGTTTTTCTCCCCCCTTTTAATTTTCGAATAGTTCTCCCTGGTTGTTTGTCGGTTGTTCTTCCAAGTCATAGCCCTATGTTGTCTAATCAGACATCTTGTCCTGGGTTGAAAGACACGATGTAGACTTGAATTTGTCACACAGGAGTCGTACATGAAGATTTTGTGTGCTAAAGTATAGAAACGTTTTTGGTAATGTAACAGCACTAACACATTATAACACTGAAACATGTGGTATCACAACGTTCAACTTCTGTACAGCACAAAGACTCCGCGTTAGCACACTGAGAGGCGGGAAAGGAAGGGGACAGAAAAACAGGGCAGGCTAATCCCCGTTAAGCCGGCCATGTGTCCAAATGAAGGTTCTGCAGTATCGGTAATAAACAGCAGTGTTACCAGCTTTTGCACGCCCTCAGTTCCATGCAGCGATTGACCTTTTCATTTAGCTGCCTGTTATATTTTACTGCTTACTATGGGCAAGGTTAACCAATCTAGAACATTATTATCTAGTTCATTATTTCCCTGTCTTTTTGTTTCCTCACATTAAAGAATTGTTATTTAAAAGAAGCAAATTGCAAGTTTGTTCTGCTGTATTTATATGTACGTTTTGGTGATATTTCAGGTAAAGGAGGTTGGAAGGATTGGTTCAACAACTCGGCTGACCCTGTGGCTTCCAGATTGATAGAAAAGATGGAATACTTGCCAGACCTGGAGTCTGCGTTTGTGAATGTATCTCAGCCTTACTACTATTACCGTGGTTACGCCTTTCTTGGATCACAGCATATCCTGCGTTATTTTATCCTTACCAACCACACAAAAAGGTGCTTTTCTAAACATAAGAAATGCTTTTGTGTCTCGCTGAAAACCTTCCTCTTAAGACCTGCTTATGACTACGTTATTTCAGAAAAAAAAAATCATTCGATTGTTTCTTATAAGGTTGTTACCCTTAAGCTGTCAGTAAAAATACGATATTATTTATCCTAAAGCACAAAATTTGTGATAATGACGCAAAAGGTCCAAAAATCAAAGGATTAAATACTTGGCTTGTGTTATGCCCTTTTAGTTCGTAATATCGCTAGTTTCTCTCACTCTCGGCCCCCTTTTTTTCTTTTTAATTTTGAAACTAATTCACGTAATTAGCTGAACTTTGAAACAGATACACCCTGATGTATGGAAAGTGTGTATATGAAAGAAGACACGAAGATGACAGCATTTGAGCGGATCGTGCATGAACAAAATCATCGTTGATTCATTAGCTTTCTCTCCGACATTATGTTTACGCCGTATGAAAAAAATTTCGGAACGAAACACAAAATGGCATAACTTTTTGAAATTATTCTTATTTTTGCATATAGTTTCCCTCTTTACTGATGCACTTTGTCCAGTGATACCCCGAAAGTGTCAGCTTCCTCCAGGCCTTCCACATACATTTTTAGCTCTTCATGAGACAAAAATTTAGTTCCACAAAGGAATTTACTCAATTTAGCAAACACGTGGAATCAAGTCAGAGGTATAAGGCGGATGTGACAGCAAATTGCACCCCAATCTATTGAAACGACACGTATGGGGACGAGCATTGTCTAGATGCAAGATCAAACCAGCATTTTCTCGCATATTTTTGTCTTCAATAGATCTATAATGTTAGCACAATGTGCTCCAGTTCACTCACTTGGCATCAAACGCTATGGTCTTCCCGGCAGGTTTCACACACTTTGGCGGTGGAGAACCGTGACAGACTGCTGTTTTGTGTCAGGTGTGCAGTAGTTCGTCATTAGTCACAAATCGACGCACACAGCAGGAGAAATCTCCCAGAAAACGGGTCAGAGAATTTTATCTTGATCCGAGTCAACAGTCACGGCACCCATTTTGCCCATCATTTTCTCAAACTCAGCTGTTCCCTCAAAATGTGAAATACGCGACTTTGAGTGATTCAAATCGTTGGCCACTAATTTTTTCTTTCATTTTGTAGAATATAAAAAGGTCGCATGGATAGATCTGGGCTATAAGGAGGATGACTCTTGCAGAAATGGAGTTTTTCCCAGTGCAGTGTGGACAGAGGCGTTGTCCTGGTGCAACATGATTCAAGTCCAGTCTTAGGTTGCTTCCTTCTCAGTACATTAAAGACTTGTTGCAGACATTTTGTCTCTCAAGTGGAAAGTCACTTGCTGAGGAGAAAGAACACTTTCCCGTAGTGAAATTCTCGAACTGCTAGAGCTCCAGTCCCGAGCGACAGCGGAGAGAGCCGAGCTCCTCAGTCCCGAACGGGAAAATCCGATGTTACCTAATGACTACATAATCTGCACGTGGTTGTTTTTATTTCACAGTTATGGGCGTACTGTTGCTGTCAGCTCCCATTCGGGACTAAGGAGTTCGGCTCTCTCCGCTGTCGCTCGGGACTGGAGCTCTAGCAGCTCGAGAATTTCGCTACGGGTAAGGATAAGCGAAAGAACAGATTTTTGCCAACACTTCTCGCTCGCCTCACTTTAGGGATCCTCTGTTGGGAAGACCCAGACCGATGACCGTCGCTTAGTTTGTGGATCATACTGGTGTATCCAGCTTTCCTACCTGTTGTGATGTTAAATATGTTTTTGATGTTTCATAATAAAAAATTTCGAACATTTTTGGCACTAATTCATAAAGTCTTTTTTCTGCTCATCTGTTAGATGGTGGGGATACAACAGAGCCTTCTGATTTGAAATTCTTCTTCGAGGATTATTTTCACTACTGCCGATCTGATATTTAGGACTTCTTGAATCTCATATATGTACAACGATGATCTTCCCGCGACATACGAGCATAGGTCCATAAGTTTCCGGTATAGCTGATAGGGATTATCGCCTTCACAAAAGCCTTATCTGGTGTCATACCTTATCTTTTAAGTAAATAATTGCAGCTGTAACTTCCGCTCCGCTGTGTTCAGTTGTACAGATATAGTTGCATAAAGAAGGCTATGTGTAGAAGATTGTGACATATTCAAAAAGGAGTTTTGAGCTGTTATTAAGTTCTTCACTTACTCCAAATGAAATTAAACAGTGATTGGACGGTGTATATAGGGAAGCGTCCCCCTCATATTCTACCGTAAAAGAATGGGCCACACTTTTTCGAATGAGTCGAGAAAGCATTGAAGAGGAAGAGCGTGCAGGTCGGCCCTTGGAGGTGCTCACTCCTGAAAACATCGCTCTTGTGGAAGGAGAAATTATGGAAGACCGGCCGCTCAAAGTTACAGAAATAGCAGCAAGGTTGGGCCTTTCTAACAACAGTTCTTCCAATTATTCATGAACATTTAAACGTGAATAAGGTTAGTGCAAGATGGGTGCCTAGACTTCTTTAAGGATATATGCCTATTAAATTCATCACACAATATTTTTAAGAAACATTTAAATTATAATTTATAAGTTATATTCCATATTTTTTGTTCACTTCGATATGAACAGAAAATGTATCCCATTATTTTAAAAAAACAAGGTAATATATTTCAAATTGACTACTTTCCCTGTTTAAATAGCGAGAGACACTGGTTCTCATAAAACCACAGAAACAGACAATGGTCTTGTTTTGCTTCTTTAACAACAAGGTTCATATTGCACATGCTATGGCAAATACTCTGTACTGTTTCGACTGGATGATTCTTGAACATCATCTATCTACTTATATATCCACCTCTCTAGGCTTTTGAAAAATCCTTGAAGGAATATCACAATCAAGATGTTTTCATAAGCTAAAAGAATGGCTACATCTTTGTGGCAGGATAAAGAAATGTGTTGCCTACTGGTAACACTGCTTAAAAAGTGATAGTAAGTGTTTGACTCCATAGCTAAATACAGGGTTTCCAGCATGTGTCCTTACCGCTCGCATGGATTTTGCGTTTCGGCAATTAGACATGCCACAAGCGGTAACACCGCTTCTTAAAAATATGCACAAAATCTTATCTTGTGGTAAATGCTGGAAATACGTTCTCCCCCAGCTTAACAGTCATTGTAAATATACTGTGATTGACACGATTTAGTTTCACTAATGTAATGTTTCTGTTTTTATTTCGTATTTTTTTCTTGAATTCTTCCAATGCGTGAATTATTTTAAACACTGATGCGGGTTTTTATGCTGGGGTGTGTCGTGGATGTCGCCCCAAGTTGGGTGTGTCCGATTTGAAGCGGCTTTTATGTGCTAAAGTTGATGTAGTCGTTGAACCGAGGGTTCCACTTCATACCCCGGGTCGTTCAAGGGTCCGAAGTTGCCTTTCGTATTTTATTGGTCACAGGAGGAGGGAGATGTAGAGGGGTGGTTTAAATAACACGAACTTGCTTCATTTAAACGCATTGAAATGTTTAAGCACACTACACTAGTTATCGGCCACCTGGTTCGTTATCTGTATAACTTTGATGACACGTGCTAAATATGTTGCATCTGTGTGCCTCTCGTCTACTGCCCCTGGTAAAGCGATCTGGTAATGCGTTGTGCTGCCTTGACTTCCTGATCTGAACTGCGGCTGCCACCTGGTAAAAACGAATCCGGTAAAAAGTGCTTTGTTAGATTGGTTTCTCCTTATATATGAAATCCAAACGTCACCACGTGGTTTCAAAGCGTTACGTGGGGTTCACAGCACAGCGCCCAGGCTTCCCTGAGCCTTTGAAATATTTTAATACTATTGGTAAGCTTTTGAGTTCCCAATCGCGCTTATTTTAAATTCATCGACTCTTTGACGCCTTATTGGAGAGTTCCCGATCATACGATGTAGCGATTTCACCATCGACCCTGTCCCCGCTTCTACCTTCAACGGATTTTGAAGCATCTTCAGCAACTAGGATACAAAATAATCTATTGTTTGGTCACCTGCATGCACTTAGCTTTGTTATAGTTGAGAGACCCATCGCTCTAGCCATTATCAGCAGAAGAAACACAGAAGATGACAAAAGGCAACCATTTCCCTATTGTCATAGAGTTACAAGTCTAGGTAGTCATGAATACATTTTAGCAATGCAGCAAATATCCCAGTTTGTTACTCTAAGCTATATTTTATAATTATTACTATTTACATTATCTAAAAGATTTACTCTTGGGCATCCGGGGTGTGAGGATTTGTCACAACACTTTGTTCTTCAACAAATAAAAAGCATCACAAACTGTTAGATGTGGGAGCTTGAGTACCATGCACCAAAATTTATCGCTGTATCTTCAAACACTAGCCTAATTAAATTCATGGACTCCTCTGCTGTGTGAGCAGTGGAAGAATCTTGTTGAAAACACCCATATGGTGTCTCTTCTTCCGATTAAAAAATGGGATCAGAATGTTATTTCAGTACCTCTCTCTATTTACTGTCTGCTCGTAAAAAATCGGGCCTATCATGGGTCTTACGCTAATCACACATCAAGGGGGGTTTCTTGTGTACAATTTGGATTCAGAACACCATTAGAAAGTGTTGTGAGTGTTCATACGGTAATTGGGGTGCAACCATGCCTCGTAGCTGTGGGTCGATTAATCCTTCAGTCACTAATGAAAGAAATCACTCGCAATAAAGCAACACCGTAGCAGGATGGACACGTGTAAGGTTTGGTTTGAACTATTTTTGTTGTTTGTGCAGGAGATGTTGAAACCGCACTCGTTGTGCTAATTTCGGTAGTGATTTTGTTGGCGATGTTCGACATTTTCGTCTAATTTGTCTTCTGTTAAAACTGCACGTATGTTTCCTGTTTTGTACTCAACCAGTATATCAAATTTATTGGTAAGATCGTAAATTGCAGTTCTGGAAGGAAATAATTGCCCAGAGAATTTCCGAACAAGTTCCTCACTGATATGCATTTATAATATCAAAGATGCGTTGCTCTTAAATAGCTGTCTTGCGATCTTTGTGAATGTGATTGCTCGGGAGTTCCTAAGAGGCCGTGATTGGAGAGGGGAGCCGACCTTGACCGAGATGCAAATCCCGCGCGAGCAGTAAGGACATATTGTGGAAGCCTAGTAGATGATAAAGGTTTCTTTTCTAATTGACAGGTCCACTAAGTCACATTTTCACCTAGGAGCAGAATGTTTTGTTCCATTCAATGTGGGATTTGGTTTCCAAAAGCATGCCCCTTACAGCGATATCATGGGCTATATGCTGCTACGTATTGTTCAGCATGGGTTCATGCACAAACTTACAAGAGATATGGAGTGGAGTATGAAGAGTGCTGATATAATGCAGGTGAGTGCTTATCCGTAAATTCAACGTTTCTATATGAGAAAACAGTTCTTCATTTGACATTATTGTTAAATTGTGTTGGTTTTTAAGTTTGGTGTTTTATAAGATTCTAATAGTTTTCTCTTATTTGGAAACGTTATTTACAGAATGCCATGTGTAAATTGTAAGCAATTGTCAGTCGTCAGTTGTTAATACATTATCATAAAATGGAGGTAACAAAGTTTGAGATTAGAGTTCTCCTACAGCACTAATGGAAACAAGATTACAAAGCTGTTGCCGCGCTCAAAGAACATGCTAAGTGGAGGGAGACGGTGTCTTTAGCGAGCTAGTAGCACGTTGTTGGTTCCAGCGTTTCAATAATGGAGAAGAAAACACATCCTGGAATACCTTAAGTATGGAATACTGAGAATAGACGCAGAGTTTGGAAGAAAATCCACAAAAAGTACACGTAAGCTGTCAGAAGAACTTGTTGCATCAAATTGTCACATTAAAACACTTAGAAAGTCATACAGATGCTGTAGATCTGTACTTGTTGAATTGACACCTGAACAGGGTGTATATCTGTCGTCAGCTTATCGCAAATCCCATGGATGATAAGATTCATCAGGAGAATTGTCACGTATGCTGAAAAATGAGTGTATCTCCGTAAACCTGACACCTCGCAACATATGGAACAATTCACTCAGAATTTGTTCCAAACGATGCGAATCCTTATTCTCAACAACTGGAACTAGTTTAGAAAGTTTTGATACAGAGATACTCAGCATTAGTTAGTCGAAATAGAGTTCTCTTGCAACAGCAATGCGAGACCTCCCCCCACACCATCGAACAACCATGGAAGTTGAAGACATCGAACTGCAACCATATCAGCACATAGCTCTGATCTTGCGCCTTCAGAGTGTAATCTGTTTCCATTCATGGCTCATTCCCTGCGTTGAAGATTTGAAGCCGTGGAAGTGGATATTAGCAAATTCTTCGTATCAAATCCAGAAACTGGTACCGTAGCAGGGTAACAAACCTTGCTGTAAGATGGCGCTAATGATATGTCTAGTTTCTTGTAAGAACACATTTCAAATACAGGCTTGCTTAAAAATTGATATTAATTATGGAAGAGCCCGCAAGTTCAAGCATTTATTGATTAAAGTAGATAGGTACTTAAAATACTGAAAACAGGCAGTAATATAATTGAAATAAACATTTATTAAAAGTGAAAACAGAGAGTAATATCATTAATTATTAATGAAAATATGTATTTAAGATACTTAAAAATTTCTTTACCACATCATTAAAATACTTAAGATTCCTTTATTTATTTTTTTTTTTTTTACAAGCAACAAAAAGATGCTTTTTCAAGATATCACCTGTCATAGTTACCAACTTGTCAGAGAAAACATTTCTCATCATGGAAAAAGAACGTTCTACTTCCACTAAAGTGACTGGAGCACATTTAAATCGGAAGGACTTATATCAGTTACAACAGAACATTCACCTTTTAGGACATCATGGAAATGTTGATCAAGATAAAGTAGTTTTGAGTAGTCCTGCCGAATGAGCAAAAGATGCGCAGTGATTTCTGGTCAAGTTCATTTTCTGTTTATGCGTTTACAGGGGAATCGGGTTGGTATCTGTCTTACTTCCGTACTGAACATATTGTAGAGACGGTTTATTGTACAGCTGTACCGCTCTCATCTTTCTCGCTTGCAATTGTTTGTTAAATTTATACAGCTTAGAAGTTACCCCCCCCCCCCCACAGATTTATACAAGGCCAGGACTATTCAAAACTACAGTACTTGCCTCATTTTCTTTATTTCCTAGTATTCATAAGACACGAGGTAACCGTGTATTCCTTTCATTAATGAAGGTTCTGCTATTTAAAGAGCTTAAGTGAGTGGGTTGAGGAGAAAGTTTTTTACTGTTTTAAAAGAATTAAACGCATAATAGGATTCTCAATAGACATTTTGTGAGGTAAACATGGAATTTAATTTTTATAACTATTTCACTTTGGTGTATTGAAATTCTCTATGTGCTTTTTAAAATGCGTAAATATCGCGAAAAAGATTCATAATATCCAAAACAGCCAAAAAAATATTTAAAGCTTAAAATATGCATTAGAAGCTTTAAAAAATGCAAAATAAAAACTGGCCATACCGACCTCAAATATACGGAAATACGTTTTATTTCTATCTGACTCTTAAATATGTCTACTCAGATAGAAAATGCTTTTTGCCTAACTTTGGGCTCTGCCCTATTTTTAGCTTAACATTTGGTTCAAATACCAAAAACACAAACATGTATTTTGGGTATGTTTGTCTATAATTTCTGCTTTGCATCTTGTAAATGTCAATTCCATTATAATTGTTTTATTTCTTTAGGTCTCAGCATCTTCATCGTTGCGAGTTGTTCGAACTGTGGAGAGAAAACTGACTTTAGAAGATGTCCAAGGAATGTTTCTTTTGCTTGCGGCGGGATTTGCCATTGCATTCCTTGTACTCTTTATGGAACTTACCGCTTGGGCATTAAAGAAACTGAAGTCAAGATTCTCTAAGCAACAACAACAAGAATCCGGTTACAAGGAAGACAAAACTGCCCAATCTCGGATATCTTGTGTAAATGTTCACATGCCTTCAAGCTCGCTTCTTGATCAGGATCTTCGAGAAAGAGCAAATCGACTTCAACAACTCTTCAGCGCTGCAATTTCATTTCCCTCAAGCAGCAATTCTCATTCCAGAAGACCTCGTTCTTTAGATGAATATTTCTTCAGTCAGAGAGAAAACACGAAGCCGAATACCCCAGAGTGCAAAAGTCACCATACTACCAGCATGAAACTTTCTGATAGCCTACCTCGACGTAACTCAAGTACAAATAAAGAAAACAAAGCAAATGAAGCAGTATTTGGATCACAGGTACAAGACACCATCAGTAATGAAGGAGATTATCAAGACCTCCACAGTAAGTCATTCTGATGCTGGCAAATATTACACTGGATAAACAAATTTATCATTCAAAGCTTTATTGCCACCAAGTACATCGATCACTTATCAAAATATTAACAGACACATCGAGGTTTGCCAAGAGGTTGTATTCTTAGTATCACACTTTTCATTATTTTCTGATATGAACTTTGGTTTCCAAACGCCAGAAATATGGTTTGGTCTATTAATAAAAATTGCAAGTCATAGTTTGTAACCACAGCTGTTTAATAGAATGCAATTTCAATAGATTTCTTTTTATACAGTGTTAGTCAATAGTTCCCCACGATAAATAAATTTTGAAGCGTGTGGTTTAGTGACATGAAATTCGATGTGTGTTGGGATAGCCGTATACTGAGAACTTAAAAACTATGTTACCGCATTTTTTCTACTTCCGGTGCAAGTAACTCCAACTCTCTTACTTTAAATAGAACATTTTCGAATAATGCTCATTAAGAGATTTTGAAATACTCACACTAAATACTTCTGTACAAATTTACTCTTGCTAAATCGAATGTAACAAACAATAAACTGCTCCTTACTTAGCACGAAACAAAGCTAGCTCAACGTCTGAATGCTGTGTTTAACTGGTAGCCCTCAGCTGCTTGACAAAGTACCGGTAGATAAGAGAAAACATTTATAACCAAGCTTTAGGAAGGAATATCTTGCACAGCTTGGGTCTTTCTCGATACACTGCTCACTTCAAATGACCCCACAAAAAGAGGTCTATCTTGCTGGCCCCTTTACGTGACATCTACTACCAATCCATCGTTGTGAAAAACCTGGTCTAAGTGCTGACGAACGTTCTGTCCGTAGTTAACTGGATCTTCATTTTGTTGGAAATAAATGTCATCTCTGAAAGAAAGAACCAATGATATAATCACTAACAATACAAGCCAAACATTAAGTGTTTGTGGATACTGCATGTGGTTCTCCTTCATCCATTATGGTTCATCTCTGACCGGTATCGCGGTTGTGTCTGATGACAAATCCATTCAGACAGAATGTGACTTCATCTGAGAATACAATTTGTTTGATAAAAACTAAAACTGCGTTCTTCTATCTGGGTCTGAGTTATATAAGGATGTTGCTTGACACTTTTAAGGATTTTCATCACGGAACTTTGGCTTATATTTGATTGTAACGATAAATTTGTAGTAGAAACTTTTGTATTTTCTTGCACACGGAGGAGAACATCCCATGAAGTATTCTAAGTTGCGACCTGATGTAGGTAAGTTCTTTACACTTCCAGTTTGTGTAAATTTCTTTACGATCCTTGTCCTTGTTGTATGTGGAATTGATTGCGATCCGGATGTACATCATTAAATAAATTCATACCTCTCGATGAGATCGTCACCTGTTTCCATAGCCAACCATAATTAAAATTAGAACTCTTTCCCTTTCGCTCAACATCCGATAGAAGTATTTAACATACTAGATGTCAGATTTAATCTTTTAAACCAGAAGTTTCTGTGTTAACAAACATGGTTCCATGGATGTAAACAAAGAACAGTATTTACGTTATTACTGACAAAAACGCAGTAAACAACGTTTTATTATTCGCAAAACCGTTAATTTCCTTGATTTAGCAAAAATAATTTTGTACAGAAGTATCTAGTGTGGGTTTTGAAAAACCCCAAATGAGCATTATTCAAAAATTAAAAAAATACACTGAATATTCCATTGAAAATAAGATAAGAGTTACTTCCGTAAGTAGAAAAGTCAATACTATAATTTTTGAGTTCTCAATACATTGCTATCGAGTTTCATGCCACTGAATCATGTGTTTAACTAGATGGTATGGTACTTTTAACTAATCAATATATTTTATGCATAATATTAACAGCTATAAAATGAATTTTGATGGATGGCTAGTCATAAAAGAAAAATAAACTTAAACAAAACATTTAAATAGCACTAAATGTGTGCAAACGCTTTTATCTGCTACCAGAATGATGCATTTGTTTAATCAAATGTATTTCCCTGTAATTGGAGCCTTGAGACGTTGCATAAGGATATTATAATTCTAGATCGCAAGCTTCTAGAATCTTAATAATTAGAATTAATCATGCGTGCATGGCTGTAAATACGCCACAGAAATAATTAGAGGGAGAATGTAACAATCATATTGCTGTTTGGTATCTATTTAAAAGAAAGTGTCTACTTTCTTGTCAACAAACTTGTTAATGGTCTTTCACTTAAAATCCGAAAGTTGCAGAATGAATCTGTCTGTACATTGAGCATTGTGTACTTCTTTGAAAAAGTTCTCGGAATGACCTTCAAATTGTAGCAGCAGTTTTGTTATAAAAACCCGTCATTTTCCATAGAAGTATTAATGCAATAATATGTATTAGTCAAGAGAAACTACCCTTTTGAATTATTATTATTATTATTATTATTATTATTATTATTATTATTTTAGTGTTGAGATTAAACTATAAAAACTAATTCTATACTATTAATTGAATTAAATATATTACCATTGATAGACAAAGCTATACTGTTTGGGTATTTTTAAATATTTTTAAATGTAACCATGTTCATGAACTGAGCCTTTGATATCATCTTTACATTCACTAAAATAGAGAGAAATAACAGAAAGTTTCGTGTTACATTCTGTATTTAAGATGATGATGTTCATATGTTTCAATAAAACAAAAATATGTTACTATTTAAAAACAATTGCAATGTATTAAGTAAATAAAAACAATCGAAAGTTACATCGATTTTCAGTGGCTTTGAAATTTAATTTAAATATTGTTGTATTAAAATCGAATAACGTAAACTTTTTCTGAAGGTTATTACAGAGCGCTCTTACATACAAATATAATTTTTAAATAATATTACATTTATATTTCGCAACTGCTATCTTTACGATGATGATTTTATTAAATGTAAAAAATATGCTACGTTATACATACACTTTATATACTGAATTAATTTCTCATTTTATATTAAAGCAATACAGAGAAAATTAAAAGTCAGAGAGCTTTTTAAATTTCCGTTTTCAAGCATACCCCTACTTCTGATGGTCAAATTTCCCAAATTTCCAGAAACGATGTTTCTTGTTTATTTAAATTATATATACCGAATTTTGTTTGAAAAAACAAACATTGATTGCGATAGAGTGATTTTTAAATTTTGGGTTTCAGGTAAACCCCCACTCCTAATGACCTAATAATTTCAGGAACTCATTTGTTATTTTATTTACCTAGTATATGCGGAGTTTGTTGAATTTGTGAACGTTATTGTTATTTTTGGTACCTAGAAAGAATAATCGATTTAGATTTGAAGGAATATTTTTAAAACCATTTCAAGGGTACATAGTAATATTTCGGAATTACCTAAAATTACGATCGCTAGATCGAGAAGGGGTAAAACACACACACACACATATAGAATTTTAGGTTTTCTTGGGTTTTGAACTAAATGAATCGGTTGTTAATTGATCGTTACATGCCGAGATTCGTTGAGAACAACATTTTTCCAGCATGAAGCTCAAAAATGAAATTAAAAATCCAAATAATGGCTCAATTAATTGGTGAAATAGTTAATGCATTACTGTGTGATATTAGCATGACGAAATCTAAAGCTAACTAATAAAAGAAAAACTGAACTATAACACATTACTCAACTAGATTTTATTTTCCAAAATCACTTGGATATAGATGTCTATAGTAAAACTACTCTAATTTTCAAAAGAAAATGTTTAAATTTTCGCTTTAATCTCTATTGTTTAAATTTCGGTTTTCGGGTAGCCCCGTATTCCTAATGGTCAGCTTTTCCTGATTTTCAGAAACTATTTTTCTTGTTTTATTAAAATGGTGTGTAAAGAGTTCGTTGCAAAGAAACAAATATTGGTGCCACTAGAGCGATTCAAAAGCTGTTCAATAAAAATTAATGATCATTTTTTACAGACATAATTTCTCGCTATATAATTTAACTGCACAATATTTTGTTAGCTTAATGTACATGTGGTACTAGTTTCACTGTTGCCACTTCCGGTTCCAGTCTGTGAGAGGTGTGAAAGTGGAAAAATGCTCAGTTCCACCTACAGCAAAATGCAGGTGACACAAGACTTTGCTTTCGTCTTAACAAATCTTCAGGTGAGGCCTATACAGGAGGTCTACGGAGAGTTTTTACTTCCCTACAGCATAGCTTGAAAACGGTTTAAAAAGTTGTAAAGAAAGAAGGCAATCAATTACAAAGGAGAGTGGACCCGGCGCTCCAGTTTAACAAAAGAAAACATTAACACAGCTACTGATATTAACATCACTTTCAGAAAGCCTTGAAGATTTCACTCGATGCCACCCGCAATTAGGTAATTGAAAATTTGCGAAATCCTTTCCCAATTTATCATTTCATTTCATGTACCATCACTGTCCATTGCCTGTGGTGCCTCAGTAGTAAAAACGGGCGTTAAACGCTAATAAATAAATAATAAATAAAAAGAGTTGTACATGAGACGTGTTTGTGCTCGAAGGGTTTCAAGACTGCTGCGTGCTTGAAGTTACAGGAAGACGCGGAGTTTCTTTCAAACGTAATCACTGATGATATAACTTGGATACATAACTTCGGTCCTGAGATAAAACGGCAAAGCTCTGTGTGAAAATGTCCATCATCACTGCAAAAGTGGCTGCATCTGCTGGGAAAGCTACAGTCATCTCACATTTCAATTTCAAGGGCATTTAGTGGAAACGTGATGATAATTTTAGTGCTGAACCTCGACAGAATACAGTCTGTTTCTGAAAAACAATATGTCTATCCAAATGAATTTTTACCAGTTATTAAGCAATTGTTTCTAATATATAAACTATTTTTAAATTTTGGCTAGCCTTAATTGTTACTATTTTACAATTATTTTATTAAACCAGAATATTTCTATTTTTAACATTTTTGGTGCTTTAGGTGCACTTTTTCCATAAACTATAATATCATCAGACTTTAAAAACAGTTTTAAACATGCTACTTAACATTGCTGGGAAATAATATGACATTTAAAGCAAAACTTTAATTTTTGAAAATATTATTTTAAGCAAATTTCAAAGTATGCATATATATTTCAGAACTCCCATGCATGCATAAGTTAAAACATAGTTTTTAAGAAAATTGCATATAAAGTTCAAACATGCAAGTTATAGCAAATGACAAAAGGGGAGGGGGACAAAAATGTGTGCTCTGTGGCCATATTTAAATTGTAATTTAAACAAACAAAAATGATATGTGGGTATAATCTGCAAACTATGTACATCATATTGCATGTAAAACCAGGGATTACTTTTTCACCCAAAATCTGAAAGCAGGGTGTAGCAGCCAGACCGACATATTTAAATGTCCATTGAAATCCATATTAATGCCGCAAACATACAAAAACACAATCTGCATATTGCACAGTTTCATATTCTGCAAAAAACAAAAATCCAATTTTTGACGCAAAATCTCCACCAAGTGTCCCCAAGGAATGGTTAAGTAGCATGTTGTACCTGCAAGTCAAATGTAACTGAGTAATACTACAGAGATGTCTTGAAAATTTTGTAAGGCCATGCCCTACGTATAAGGCCACATTTCCGTAGATGCTGCAAGACGATAATGTACGGCCGCACAATGCAAATGTCATTACTGAATATCTCGCCAAAAGCAATGCGAAGTGTGTCCTTCATTCTACCTGTAGTCTAGATTTGGTCCCGTGTGTCTTTTTGCTTCTTTCCAAATTTAAGAAACATCAGAAGCAGTGGTGAAGGCTGCGGAACGACTTCTTTGAGAAATATCATAAAAATTATGAGGGTGAGTAAAGATTTGTTGTCAAAAAAAAATTGTCTTTATTGCACAGCCTTCGTATTTCACATTTGATTAACTTCCCCATGGAAAACGTCAATGTTTATGCTATTTATACAGCTCTCATAAAATAGTTTCGTTAAATTATATTCAGAACACGCATTTTGTAAGTAAGCTTCATATGTGACCGTAGGCGGCTGAACGGTTTGAGAGTAACGCTTATATAATGATTTCATTTCTAGCTAAAACTATTATTTTTTCATACTGGTTTGCATTGCACCCAATCCAAAAAAAAAAAAAACTAATTTATTTGTCTTATTAATTTATATTTTTTTCAAAATTTTACTTTTAATTGTCCTTTTGCGGAAATCAATTAAATGCGCATTAAATAGATTTTCTTTTAATATTATCAATAAAAAAATCACTACGAAAGTTTGAGATGAGGAAAAGAGAATGTGTCATGTGCAGTCCCATCCCTTACGAGTAAAACAATACCAGGTAGCGAACCTTCCCACTCCCGCATTCCAGAGTGTGAGGATAAACAAGGCTTCACGTGCACAGGCAGCCAGTCATTACGATGGAGCTGGAGAGCGCATTTTTCTTTATGATTTCAAGAATGGTTTAAATGAGTCCCAAAGCCTTGATTTCTTGCAACAGACTTTTGGGGACCTTGCTTCATCCAAGGCAGCAGTTTTCCGCTGGTTTGCAGAATTTAAAGGGGCCGGAATATCACTGCAAGATAAGGAGAGAAGTGAGCATTGTCGCGGTGGGAAAAAAGTAAGCGAAAACAGTGCGTTACATTTAAGAACATCGAGGCAGCGTTTCATCGCTAGCAGTATCAAAAATCTTGCAGGATCATCATTGTGTCAGGAAGGTTTCCTCCTATTGGGTGTCCCACAATTTGACACAATGCATATATTAGTTTCTAAAAATTGTAAATGAATATTATTTGTTGCATAGTATTTTATTACATAATCTGAAATATTAATGTTTTTGCTTATAGACTTGCATATTTAAGCACCTTAACTTAGCAAATACATAAAATACAATTATATACACAATATTGTACATGCCTTAACATGTATTTACATTTATTTACAAATGAAAAATAAATTTAAGCTATACACTTTTTTCTAATAAAGTACATTTTAATTCATTTATGAGCTGTCACCCTTGCAATTTCAAATGTTGGGTGACTTACAGTACAGAATTTTAAATGTATATTATTGATCTGAAAAGGAAGTTTTCTTTCATAAGCATAAAATAAACAAGATATTTTTCATGCTGAATTAAAATAGGTTTTCAGTATTTTTCAGAGTTTTAATTTACATATTTAAAATTTTAGATTGTAATAACCTAAATGATATCTCTCTCTAAGCTGAATGTTTCCAAACTTTGACACTAACTCGTTCACAGGGTTTTTAATTAAGACATGTTTTGGGAACTGCAGTCATCTTCAGCTGTTAACTGATTGTTAAGTTTTGATTTGTGATGAGCTGCTGCTGTCTACACCTGTTGGTTGGAATGGGAATTTATTTAATTTGTTCAAAGGTGGGATGTCTTACATTCATTAATTTTTTCAATTTTTAAAAAGAAAAATTTTCCCTGTCAATAGTGTCATTAAAGCATATTTATTTAAACAAAATGACCTCTTGCTTGCTTTCATGGTTGTTCCTAAAAGTTAAGTTGCTACTGCCAATTTTTCTAATTGTTTTAGCTGGACATTTCTAAAATGTTCTTTCTTTCTGGCTTCCAAATTTCTTTTAGTTTTTCTAATATATTTTAAATCTCATTCTAAGCATTCTTTTACATATGCTTTATTTTAGCAAATTTCAAATGAATTGAGGCTGTACACATGAAAATATTTTTGAAAAAAGTCTTCAAATCTGTTATTTTTGGTTTCCACCTATAAGAAGAGTGAAACTTAATACATGTTTAGTTCTACCTACAGAAAATGGAATGTTACAGGTGGCCTATATATAAGAATTTCACTGAGAAAAATAATATATATAAAAATAATTTTTTTCTCGATGTGCCACTGAAATTAAGTTTCTGAAAATCAGCAAGATGAAAACTATTGGTGAAGAGGAGTATACCTAAAATGTAAAATTTAATAATTACTCTACCGGCACTAATATTTGCTTTTTCACAATGAAACTTTGTATATACCATTTAAGTATAATAATAAAAATAGTTTCTAAAAATCTTGGAAATCTGAGCATTAGAATTGAGGGCATACCTGAAAAATGAAATTTTAAAAGAGCTCTAGCGCACCAATTTATAATTATTTCCTGGTAGTAGACTCAGCTTGCTCTCAATTTCTGTAAACTCAAAATGTAACTTCACTGCTCTAGAATTCTGTAATAACCTTGCTGAGGAATTTATTTAGTTTACGTAGCTTCTGCTTGACAAGAGTTTTTTTCCTCTTCTCCCCCCCCCCTTTTTCTGGTGCTATCCTATCTTTTAATGAAGAACCTAATAATTTTTCCCCCTGGTGCTATTCTATCATTGAATAAGGAACCTAATAAATTTTTTAATATTCTATTGATTTTATGGTTCTAATATTATGTGCACGAGGTAGTCCTGGAGGATCGCCGATCAAAGGTCTCCGAAATTGCCTAAGCTTTGGGAATTTCAAGGGAATGTCTATTTTACATTTTCAGGGAAGAATTGTGCTTGAAAAAAATTATCAGCAAGATGGGTAGTTCGGCTCACTGCTGACTCGATTAAAAGCGAAACAAAGCAGTCTAAACAACGGGAGCACGAACAACACGATTTAAGACCAAGTGTGTGAAATCGGCCGGAAGATCATGACTTCGGCTTACTGGGTGTGAAATGCTGATTGATTATCTTCCCATTGGAACTTCTATCATTGGAGCACATTGTGCTAACATTATTGATCTACTAAAATATGCGAGAATAGACAGGGTTTATCAAAGAAGAAGCTTATCTTCCATCAGGACAATGATCGCCATCTCATGTCTGTCGCTGCAATAGTGAAAAATAATGCTACATCCACCTTATTCCCTGACTTGACTCTGTGAGACTTCCATCTGTTTCCTAAACTGATAAAATTCCTTAGTGAAAGAAAATCTTACGTAAAGAGTTTAAATTATAAGTTGGGGCGCATTTTGCAGGAGATGCTGAAATCATCAGTTGAGGCGTATTTCACAGGGAGTGCTTAGTCAATAGAGACTGTGTTGCATAATAAGACATGCTATGCCGTCATTTTGTGCTTCATTCCAAGAACTTTTCAAATGACCCACATAAATTAATTAAAATGTGCAAATAAATGAAATGTAACACTCGATGCAAGACAGTAGAACTTCGTCAAGCACTGTGATAGTAACACGTCATTACATGATTAGTCAGTTTCTCTTACATTTGACCAGTGATGCAGGATATTCATATCGTCAACTGGCAGATATTATTTTTGCGTACGGGCATAAAACGGTGATAACGCTAATCTTTTAATTTGGTCATCTGAGATGAACCGAACGCTGCAGCTAATTTCTTATGATGACACCTGGATCTTCTTCAACAATCTGTAGTTCTTCTTGATCAGGTGTACGAGCAATCATTAGTCTTTCCCAACCTGCTATAGATCATGTTTGAGCAACTCAACGACATCAGTAGGGAAACTTTTAACGCCAATTCAAGTAGTCATTCATTCAGCCTCGTGTCTATCTCACCACTCGCTGCCGGCTGCGCCTTTACTCTTAAAGCTTGCCTTATGTTGTCATCCCTCAGCTAAACAGACATTGTTTTCCTTGAGTTTTTCCGTTTTGTACACTTTGTTCTTCAGGCTATCCCACAAATAAATATTACTGGCTGTTAGATCTGGGGAGCGAAAGGGCCATACAGCAGCACTTTTCCTATCATAAAGAGGGTTTCTTGTGTACAATTTGGATTTTCAGAAAACAAGTAGCGAGTCACATAACCATTTTGATGGAAACACGCCTTGTTTGAAAAGAACACAAGCTGTGGGTCGAACAACCCTGATGAAAGAAACCATTCACAATAAAGTACACCTGCTAAGGGATCATCCTATCATAGACAAATACTTGTAGCATTTGAGTTTTAACAATTTTGTTGCTGTATGTATAGAAGTTACTGAAACCCCAACTTGTGCTAATTTCGGTAATGATTTTGTTGGCTAATGTTCAAGATTTGCGCCAATTTCGTCTTCGCGCGTGTTTCTTTATCCACAAAATCGTGAGTTACAACTCTGGAAGGAGGTAATACACAAAAATGCATTGTTCTAAAGTCTTTGCAAAGAATGCAGGCTGGTGATTGCTCGGTTGGTTTGTTTTAATTACGGACGCTCTTTAACATCTCAGATCATCAGCGTCCCATTCAATTCGGGGCGTGAAACGGCCGATTATTTTTGCTCAGAGGCCCCTTCTTTCAGGCCTACTTCCCTTCCGAAGGAAGCTATACTTACGATTTTTACACCTGGCCGGGATCGAACCCACGAACTTGGGTCTACGAGGCAAGTATGGCTACTAGATAACCAGGACCGACTTTATTGCTCGATAATTCAAGTACAGGCAGGCAGGTGACCATGAGTGTAGGGGCTGGTCCCAGCCTTGACCCAGATTCTTGCGAGCTGTGAGGACATATTCTGGAAGCTCTGCACACGGCAAATATTTATCTCAGTCTTCTTTTCCAAAGGTGGCAAAGGAATAATTAGAAAGTCGTTGTGTTAGTATCACCGCTGCCTGGAGAGAGGTTGGATATCTTGAACTGCAGAAGTACCACCAGATATGTGACCATCGTAGTCATCAGCTGAAACAAAACAAAAACAAAATGCAGCGGCGTTGCAGTGAGAGACAAAAAGGTTACCGTATTAGATTAATTTTGAGATAATCAACAATAGTAAGGAAATTTTGAAAACATATGTACTCCGGAAATACCAAACACGGAGGGATTACTCTAGCTAAGGAAGGGCATGTTTCATGGCGACATTCCCTTTCGCCATCACCGGCTGTGATGTCCATGGTTTGGACTATCTCTACAACGAAACTTCGACTGCATAAGGTTGTGTCGCAGTGTAGGAGGAATGTATTCTCCATTCTAACGTGGTATATCTGCCTTTATGCTTCTAAAGCACAACGAACCAAACATCCGATTAGGTCACCCAACCATGGTTCTGGTAACGTAAGTATGAACTGGTTTTTCCGCTGCACCAATATTTTATCCAATATATACATAATTGTTAATATCGTGGTTTTCCGTTTTTAATCCAAATTTAAAATGAGTGCTAACATACGAATTTATTGATAACAGAGTGCTGCTTCGGCATAATTCTTACACCTGTATCCTCTGGTCAGAACGAATTTGCATTTGTACCTTGTTTCATGCCGGTAGCCATGGTAACAGTAGACGCTGGCTTTATGCTCCGAGATAGCAAATACAGCCAAAACTAACAACCAAACAATCCGATACATAAAGTGTATTATACTTCATTGGGTTAAAAGCTCCAGATCGTAAAACAGTTCTTTGTCTATGTGATAAATTTCAAGAAATTGGAAGTGTCCAGCCTAAGAAACCTGTTTCTCATTGAAAGAAAACATGACGTTGGTAATATTTTAGAAAATTCCCCTAGAGAACCCCTTCGTCGTCTTGCACAAGTGGGAAATGCATATGTGTCTGTGAAAAGGCTACTAAATTATTGCACTTCAAACCGTATAAAATAACTGTGACACATAATCGTCAGCCAACCTCGTACCTAGGTGCACATTTTGTGAGTGGTTTCCGGAAAATGTGAACAAATAGAACCACATTTAATGTTCTTCTCGAATGAGGTCTGGTTCCACCTCCATGATTATGTGTTACTGGAGTGCTGGCTGATACGCCTGAAAGTGCCCCTCCATTGTTAAAAAATGGGCGTATGGTACGCCATCAGTAGTGAAAGAATCATGGGATCATTTATCTTTGAGCATGCAATTGGTTCTGTTACTTATGTGAATACCACACTAAACCGTTTTTGCAGAGAATTAATCGACATGGAGCGTGATTATTTAGTTTTTCAACAGGATTCTGCCCTGCTAACCCTGCAAATAATTCCTTGAGAAAAATTCGCAATGTGTTTCCACAAGACAAGAGTTGTTAGTAGGGATTTGTGACTCTTCGATCCCGCGATTTAACAACTTGCGGTTATTATCTCTGGGGTAAATTAACAACTGCCGTGTACAAGACGACAAGAACTCAAAGATAATATTCATCAGGAAATTGTCCAGATTTCTCAAAATGAACTACAGCGAATGATGAATAATTTTCTAAAGAGATGACAAAAATGTGTGGAGAATGAATGCGATAATGGGTAAGTAATGAGCCCCTGTGTATTGTTCTATTGTTGCACCCTCCCGCTAGTGACCAGACCCGGGTAAGGAGCGGCAGTGTAACGTACGGCGACCAGCAGTCTACGGCTCACTGTGAGGTAACCATGCAGGCTCAGTTCTGGCTGAGTGCACCGGATCTCCAGCAGGAACGTGTCGACCTGGAACAGAAAGGCGGCCTAGAGAGCAGCGTGCCTCCTTTCTAACTCGCTCCCTCTCTCACATGAACTACCAGGTACTCACCTCGGTAGATGTGTTAGGGTCCGTCACTCGCAGGTCCAGCAGCAAGTTTTGGAACTCGCCTGCCACCTGCAAGAGAAAACGACCTCGTCAGAACTTTACGAGAACATGACACTGAAGAAAAGCGCCGTGTGACTTTACCTTGGAGTGGACCCGGTGTGCGTCGTCGCAGAAGACGAAGAGGAGGCTCAGGTCGATAAGAATGGAGATGCAGATGTAAGCGACGGAGACAATGTGGCGATTGGAGTTGAACAGGAAGCTTCCCAGGGTCCAGTAGATGTTCAAGGTCATCTTAGCGAACATGAACACAATGAAGAAACTGTAAGTATGATGTACAGCATTACCTAGGAGTCCTACCAGCTGACCCAACTGCAACCACTTCCTGGCGTGTTTGGCCAGCGCCTTGTTCCGGCGCTCTGTCCCACTTCTCAGCTCCTATAGACACAGGAAATAACTTTACCAAGGAGTCCTACCAGAGCCCACTTTGTAGCTCTGTCGTCAGAATTCTTAGCAACTGGGGAATTTTGATGTGAAAGTCTGCCACACTGGAGAGGTCCACAGAAGAGTTTGGGAGAAAAGAGGGGAGGAGAGGAGAGAAGAGAAGAGAAAAGCAGAAAAACGGAAACAAGGAGAGATGCAGGGGAAGAGAGGAGAAGGGGGATTAGAAAACAAGGGGTGATGAAGGGAAAGAGGAGAAAAGTGAAGAGAAGCCAAGGGAAGGGTAGCAGAGAGGAGAAAAAAAAATAGAAAGTAGGAAACAAGGGGAGAGGAAGGAAGACGAGAGAAGGCAGATGGAAGTAGTGGGAGGAGAAGGAAGAGAATAGGAGAGGAGAAAAGGGAGAGGGAAATAATAGAGGAGAATAGAGGAAAGGGAAGAGAGAGGAGATGAGAATGGAGGAAGAGAGGGGATAGATGGAAAAAGATTAGAGAAGAAGAGTGGAAAGCAAAGGATAAAAGAGGAGAGAGACTACTGGAAGTGAGAGATGAGTAGAAAAGAAAAGAGGAGACGAGAGGAGAGGAGAGGAGAGGAGAGGAGTGGAGGAGAGAAGGTGAGAGTATTGGAGGGAGAGGAGAAATGGAATAAGAGTGAGGGGGGAAAGAAAAAGAGCAGGAGAGAATGAATAAGAAGAAAAGATTAGAAAAGGGCCTCAGAGAGGGGAGAAAATGAAATAGGAGATGACCGGGAGGGAACGAAAGATAGAAGGTAAAGAAGACCAGAAGAAAATGCAACAAAAAAAAATAGTTGAAAAAAATTACAATAATGAAAAGAAGACATAGTAGAAGAAAAGGAAAGGAGGGAAATAAAAAGAGAAGAAGGGAAAGAAAGACTGGAGAAGAGAGGTGAGAAACGAGGAAGATGCCGATTGAAAAGGAAGAAATTATTTAAAGATGAAGAATGGTGCACAGAAGAAACACGATAAATAAGATTGAAGAAAGTTAAAAAAAAAAAAAATCCTCTGAAATGAAGGATGTGGACAAAAATATTGACAAGAGATAACGCGTTGTATTGAAAACGATCTGCATACAAAAAGACATTAAAATAAAACGAACATGCAGACGTAATAGGTAAAAACAGAATGAAAGAAACGAAGAACGAACCTGTGAGAGACTGTGTAGCATACGGGACGCCGTGCCCGACAGACCTGAACACAACACGTGCCATAAAGCGACGGTAGCCAAGCGCAGGGCTAACACGTGAACGTCTGTCAGGAACTGAACTACGTCGACAGCCGTGTACAGCAGTTGATACGTCAGCTCTAGCGCCACACTGAGGCCCACAGTGACCACAGTCAGCGCACAACTGCGTCGTTTGAGACTGGGCAGCAGACCCCTCACCTCCTGCAACTCGTCACATCACCATTCATTTGTTTGGGTCTCGCTAGCAGCCAAGTCACGCCGATAGTGCCGTGACAAATGAACGAAACTGCCTAAGAACAAATTTCCTTTTACTGCGCTCTACTTCGACATTGTATTTTAAATTGTGTTTACGATACCCGAGCGCTGTTCCAAGTGACGAGGAAACGGACGAGGGCCCTAGAGTCTCGCCAGAAGGTGAAGGGCAAACAGGCCACTATTAGCATAAGCACTAAGTGGTAGAAGGCCAGGATCGAGTCATCAAACTGCATGGAATCGAACTCATGACCATGAACCTGCCACATGCCCCAAAGAATTATCCCATACATCACCAAGCAGTAGACGAAAGACAATGACATCACTCGAAACTGGGGTTGGCGTCCTGGAACGAGAAACATCCAAATGCAATCAATTGTTAGTTTGACAAGGCACAATGTGTAAATCATTGCCAGAACTTTTAGTTTCTACAAAGTACTGACAGAAAGAACAATGGCCCATTTTACTGAACTCGGCAGTAAAATGGGTCAGGAAATGGAATTTTAGTAATATGTATAAGAAACAAGTTGTATAGTGTATTAAACGTTTTTCAGGGAGGATATTCGGTGCAACCCGCTGGGCTTTGCATTAATTTGTGGTGTTTCCAAAGTTGAAAAAGTAAAATTGTGAACGATTTTAGCAACTTCATTCTCATTGGTATACTAACCTGTGAAGGGAACTTCAATGGGCAGCGCTCCCAGAAACTTGAGCAACAGGAGCACTGGCCTCAGTTCGTTCTCTACTCTAATACTGTTCTCCCAGGCTGCATACATCGTCGAGCAGCAAAACGGCTACACACGTCGCAATAAAAACAGAAGTATATTTGATAACTTCGTCTGTTCGATTTTCATCTCCTAAAATTTATATAAAAATGTCATCAGTTATATTTATTTTTTACTTTTATTTTTCTATAATTATTATATCATGCAAGTGTAACCAGTATTTGATACAAAATGCCCTCACGCTACAAAAATAAATTCAAAGTCTGTTGGTATGCACTCTAGTGAATACCAACTAGTGTAAAACATACTGCGAGATTTGAATCTGATCGTGTTTTGAATTTTTTTTTAATAGTGTTTAATGCCGGTTTTTACTACTGAGGCACCATAGGCGGTTGAATATTGTGTAACTGTCACGAGTGACGGGATTTATTTATTTTCCCTCCATGACAGACTGACAAATGTTCCTGAATGTCATTGGCTTCCACATTTTTGTTAATTTTAGAGTAAATTTATGGTTGTATCAAATATAAATCACTCGATAACTTATTTTATGTACTCTCTACTTTTCTTAATGCTTTGGAAATTGTTACAGCTCGTCAGCTGTTAAAAATGTACGTTCAGAAGTTTGTGATATATTATTGGTTGCCAACTAAAATTGCTTCTCCATGATAGATGTTTCACCCCCAATAATAATAATAATAATAATAATAATAATAATAATAATAATAATAAATACAACTTAAACTAAGTTAGGAAGCTATAGATAAATAATTTGCCGTAATTTTAGCAAACATACTTTTTTTTAAGGTTTAATGATCTGATTAATTCATTATTGGGTATTGGGTGAAAGAAGTACAAGATATCTGTTAGAATTCTTTGGGAAATTCCGTTGTGCTATTTCTTTAGAAAGCTACCAAATTCTTTTTCAATACATTTAATATTCATTGGAACACTTAATAATTATGTATGTAATGTAAAGTTGTGATAATATTATGATAAACTGCATGTCGCTATTGCCATTTTGCAGTAGTAACTCCTTATTGTATAATTGGTTTAATTTCTAAAAGAAGACGTTGCCAAAGTACGATAGGCAACATTTGTAAACGACCATGCGCTGAATTTTGCTCTATAACAGAGATTTGCATATGGAATGACATCACTAACTTAAATATTATAAAATTGTTCACTGATAAGACTTTTTCGGGGAACTGATTTTCAATTACCCGAGCGAAGAGAGAGAGAATTTCGCTATTTCGTCATTTATGTTACTCTTTGATTTGTGGAAAGTCTTTGGCTATACGAGATGCAAATGGGAAAATGAGCGAAAGCTTGGATGATGGTCATGAGTTCAAGTTTCTTCAAATGTTAAGTTACGAGTTCATAAAGAAACATTTAGCAAAATCGGAAAAGAGTTAAGACAGAATGAGATTGTAGCAGATAGGCTCTATATTTAGGATTTGCAGGTCCTTAAATCATTACAAGCGATATTTAAAAATCGACACAAGAAAAAACGAACATGCTAAAACATGGTGCTAAAACAAGCATGTCATATATTTCAGTATTAGTCATTCATTGGCCTGAAATAAAATAAAATTAGTTTACTTCTGACATATTTATAGATTTTAGTTATTACTAAATATAAAAGAATATTCTCGATTCGTTTCAGAAAAACTTACTCACCTTTTGTTTGTTGTAACCTGCGAGTTAGACAGAGAAATTGTGGTCATTTTATTTCTATTCCTTGAGCGAGCAAAAATGAAGCCGTGCCACTTTTATTTGTTTTGCTTGGTTGTTATTGTTAGCAGCGCTGTTGATTGTTATCAGTACAACAAACTTGTAGATATCGAATCTTTGATCTATCGCATTCTGTGTCACGTGAATACAAGATATGTCTTGACTCAGTCACTAATTACAGCCATTTGATATGTATGGTTGGCGTTCTTGTACTGGAGAACAAGAAAATATCGTAGTTGAGAATTTATATGTAAATGAATATAATTTTCATAGATTAAAGTAAAAAGCATTATCACTCTCTGACAATTAAGGGCGTCCGCAAGGAAGTTCAATAATATAAATCTTTCCAATGAAAATTTGCCTTCAATATGGTATTAGAATAGTTACGAGTATTGTCAAAGGCAATGCTTCTATAAAAATTGATGCTTTATCCCATCGCTACAAACAAATCATAGAGATATACTGTTCATCACATTTATCACCTTTTCTTAGCTTTGTTCCCCATATTGTTTTTTTTTTTTTTTTTTTTTTTTGTCTGATTTGGTTTATTTACGGACGCTCTTTAACATCTCAGGTCATCAGCTTCCCATTCAATTCAGGGCGTGAAATGGCCGACAAATTTTGCTCAGAGGCCTCTTCTTTCAGGCTTGAGGTTATTTTTCGTGTCGTAAATGTACCCGGGACCCGCCGCTTTACTTCCCTTCCGAAGGAAGGATTTTTACGCTCGAAAAAATCCATCGATCCTGGCCGGTTTGAACCCGCGATCTTGAGTTTAGAAGGCAAGTATGGTTACCACTTCACCACCAGTACCACCCCCATATTGTCTTAAAAACAGGACGTTAGGCCTGCTTATGTGTGTGTGCTTTTTTTTTTCGTGCATTTTATTAAAAAACAAATATATCATAGATGATGATGACAAATAATAATAATAATAATAATAATAATAATAATAATACCGCTTCCATGGTCTAGTGATAGCTTTTGCGATTGCTAATCTGAAGATCCTGGGTTTGATTCCCGGTGAGTCAAGCTGTATGGATAAAGTTTTTTTTCCTTCAGAATTTTTTTCTTACCATGAGAAGATGAGCTCATTTGCGCCGTCATTAATTCATTACATTCATAGCTTTAAGGAACTCCATGCTGTACCTTAAGCATATCAACTTCAAAAATTTTATCGGCTCTAGAGGTTTAGTGATAACCATACCTTGCCTCGTAGACCCAAGATCGCGGATTCAATCCCTCCAGAGTTGGTGATTTTTTTTTTTCCGGGCGTATTACTTCCCTCGGAAGGAAAGTAAAACCGTGAGTCCCGTGACCTAGATTTTCGGCATTTAAAAGAACCTCAAGCCTGAAAGAAGGCTTTAAGCAAAATTTGTCGGCCATTTCACGCCCTGAATGGGACACTGATGGCATAAGATGTTAAAGAACATTCTTAAATAAACCAATAAAATAAAATAACCTTAAAAAAATCATCTCCAATGGGTAACGTAGAGGCGAATAGCCTTAAGTACTTAACTTCATGAGTTTATGGGCTTCTGGCGTCAGAGTTCGCTACAATACCGCCAAGCAAAGGGGGCATGCCCAAAAATTCATAAGACAATGGGCTGGTATAGGACAAAAATTAAAAAAAAAATAATATAGGCATTTTAAATCCGAGTAATTGTTTTCAATAGATAATATATCAGGTGTTAAATTATTTCGTGAAATATGACAAGTTTTCGACTATTTTATGCATTGTCTAAGATAATTTGTAATTATATACTCTGTGAGAAGCATTTTTACCAAGTTTCAACTTTTTAAGCAAATTAAGTTGGTATTTCTGAATCAACAATAGCGTTTTTAGTATAGTTGTGCTACCGGCAATTTTGAATCATAAATGCAGGCTTCTTACTTGGTTTTCTTATATTAATTATTATTCTCATTACAAATACAATATGGCAACGTGTAACAAACAACGTACTAAACTCAGTACGAGTTCGGTAAGTACTGTAGCAGAGTATGTAATCAGTTTTTGTATTGCACTTAGCCACAGAAGAACAGTTTTAATTTTATTCGCGAACTGAATGATAATGATACTGGTAATATTATAAACTCTAGAAATCGCCTCATTTCTGATGTTACAGTAATGTTGTCAGAATAGCCGTGTATTTTAAAAAGTGCTTTCAACAGCCTACTGTTTAGGTTATAGAGGAAAGTAAATTTATTTCTGCCTGGCATATTTACGCCTATGACCATTTTTAGAAATTAATATCCCTTTAAAATGAAACAGAAATAGCATTATCTTTGCAGAAAAGTGCCATATTTTGTAGTTATTGAAAAGTCATTAATTCACGTCGATTTATTACTAATTGCTTCATTTTTATTACTGTTTTCAGACTTTGTTGTTTCAAAATCCAACGGTTTCTAAGGAAGCCTCCCAGGTGTTTGTAAGGAAGCTAGTGGCAATGGCGATATCTAATGTAACATACCTACGTGGAATCTTCCCTGAATCAGTTTACGCTGACCGTGAACTTGAGGGTTTGAAATTGAAGATCCTCCGCGGCAATGAAACCTGTCCTGCCGCGTCGCAGCTTGTGCAGTGGCTCAGCGGTGCTTTCGACGCTTTGCAGAAAAACTATGTGAGTTTAGGACAGCTCAGATTTACTTTTCACTTTAATGCATAGGAAAATTTATGAATGGGTAAAATTATTATTATAATAATAATAACAATTTTACCCATTCATAAATTTAAACTCAGTTGATAATCTATGGTAAATTTTGTAATGCAACTGATGTATACTTTATAATAAAACTTATCATGTAGAAAGCATGGTTGTTCTGAGTATTATATTCTCTGAAACTTTCTCATTATTGTTTTTCTTTCTTGTTAGCTTCTATCATTACAAAAACTGTATTTCATTTTTGTGAAGTTTAAAGTATGTGTAATATTGCATATAACAATAATAAGTTACTCTTGATTATAGGCACTTTGTTTGTTTCAGCTACGCAAGATAATTCTGGGTGTTCATGAAGAAGGCGCCCAGCCTGATGATGTTTTAGAGACATATAGCTTTACTTTTACTTATATAGGAGACAAACTCAACACTTGTCATGTGATGCAAGGTGGAAAGTCTACCCAGTATGTATATTCCCTGATAGAGCTGATGTGAACTATATAGGTCTATTTAAAAGTTTCAAGTTAATACTTGAGTTTTGAGACTTATAAATTTTGCACTTTATATATGTAAGATAATAAAGCAAGGAGCATTTGGAAATTATTTATAATAGTGGTATTTTATGAATGCCATGCAGTCTATGGACATATTCAATTGTAGGGCAATGGACTGAGACTAGTATACGATGCAGATGTTGGGTGGTGATTGTAAGCAGAATGTGTAACAAATTGTTACCAAGGCTTCTGCAAAAAATCCAAATCTTCATTATACATGCTCCCAAGTAGTTGACAGTAACACTTCAATCCTTTTGTCCTTCTGTACCTGTGTTGCATTCCATGGAGCCCAATATTCACATCATTGTGGATAACGGTGTGCAGGATTGTGTGACCAACGCCTATCTGATGTTCTAGCTATAGGTCATACTCAATTCAGACACAACCTCAATATTCCGGGAGACTGCATTGTTGATGGATAACCTTATAAGCAGATTCTGTGCTGCTGGCGAACTCATTGACGCAGTTGTAAACAGTTTTCTGTGCAGGAGCATCTTGACCATATACTGCAGTTAAACATCTATGAATTTCTGCAGTTTTGACATCTTTATTTCAAAATAACCAACCGTGATAGTCACCTTCCATTTAATGGAACAATTGAGATACAGACTCAGTGTTCCTGGGAGACTGAAATGTTGATGGACAATCAGTACTCACATTCTTGTGTGTAGATTCCCTACTTTGAAGAACCCATAGACCCAGTTGTAAACAATGTTCTCTGCAGGAGTGTCTTGCCCATGTAACACAGTTAAATGTCCATAAATTTCTGCAGTTTTGACACCTTCCCTCTTCAAAAACCATGCAGTCCATCTATGTCCGCATACTTCTCTACTTGACAACAATAAAATATTGTCATTTTGCTACACACTCTGCTTACAACTGCCGTTTAGCATTTGTATGCCATACTAAAATCATTCCATCACCCTACAAATGAATGTGCCCATAGATTGAGCAATATTTTTAAAACATTTCCAAAACCCCTTCATAGTTAAAATGACTTATTTTGCCCATATATACACTGCAGAAAAACATTAAATCATAATATACGATATCACTTCAATTTGCAGATCCTAAAAATGAGTTTAGCCAACTCTATAAAGAGTTAGTCTAACTTTAGGATAGGTAGAATCTTATCAGAAATTACATACATTGTGTAAATTTGATGAAATTGTCTCTTCTCTTCATATCTACAAAATTTAACCCAGATGTAGAGTTTGTCAGAAATGGTAATTTTTTTTTTTTTACATAAAATGACATCTTAAGAGAGGAAAAAAACCATATTAATGGCAACTTAAATTATTCACATTTAGAATGGTTACAACATGGTAACTTAAAGTATTTACATTTAGTTATTTACAAAACTGAATTAATTAAATGGAGAAAAATTAGTACACTTATTTTTTGATTGCATGAAATCCTCCTCTGAATAGAAGATTTGAGTGATAAAGTGTCTTTTTAATGCTACTCTGAACTTATTTTTATCAATATGCAGCTCCTTTATAAATAATACTATACTATTTTAGTATATTATAATATGCAATTATAAAATCACATGTTAACTTCTTTTTGAAGCTTTATTGCCCTTGCAGAATTTAAAATAAAGAAATTTAAGGCAATCTTAGCATTTTCCACAAGTTTCTAGCACAAATAATTTTCAAGATATTACCATTTGAAAATCTGTCTTTCAGCTAATATTGTTAGCATAAATATAATATATAAAGGAGTATTCTACAGCAGTTTTCTTCTAACACATGTACATTTTTCTCTCCATAAATATTTGTCTTAATTTCTTCACCAGACAGCGCTTTGTTAGTTTGCTTTCTCAAATACTATCAAGCGATTGTTCTATATTCCCTCCTTCTTAGTGTTCTATTCATTTTCATTCTTTTCATATGCCCAAACCATCTCTACTTCTTTCTTGGACTGTGACAAGCACATTCTTTTCTACATCCAAAATTTCTCCAATTCTAAAATTTTTAACTATACTGTCTTGATTTCCTTGTTACCCTCCACCAAAAATGTTCTATAGTGAATAATTTTTTACTTGTTTTTATGGTTGATGTCCATGTTTCTGCCCTATATAACAAAATCATTTGTACTAATGTACTCATGAATATTTAAATCTATTAACCTTTCTGATTTTTTGATTTCTAGTTTCAATTATAAATGCTTTGTTTAGTATTTCCAGTGATAAATGTACCATTTTTGTAAAAAATTATATTTAGCACTCTATTTCATATTCTTTTAAAATCCCTTGATTATCTGCAATTAAATATAAAGCTACTTGTTTGATTAAAAGGACAAAACATTTCCTGCAAAATCGGGTTTTACATATATACCATTTTAGTTTTAACATCCTTTGTAATTTGCATTTTTTCTGTATTAGGAAAACTATGGCAGTCTGCACAGATCCCAAAGCTGTACTGCGTTGTGCCATGGAGATGCTGCGTGGTACTTTGTTCCTTGTTCGGACATTAGACCCTCTACCAGACAACATAATGCTGTCCATGAAACTTCTGTATTTTGACGAAGGTATCATTTCACTTGAAGATTTATCATTGTTTTGTTACACTGGATTTTTCATGGTTTTGTTACCTGTTACCTGTTACCTGTTTCATGGCAGTCAGAGTGGTAGCCCCTGGAAAAGTACATGTAAAATCTGCATAATTGATTCCAGTTCTTATTATAACTATAGGTATAATTATGATAGGAAAGGTTGTTATGCTATATCCACATATTTATGGCATATAATATTATTTATATACATTTTATACAATAAAAATGAAAAATAAAGTAACTCACAAACAGAAATAAATAAAACCCTTAAATAGTCATATAAATTTCAGTACATTTCAATCCTCAGAGACAAAAGACAAGTATAGTATATATACTTGTATAGTATATACAAGTATATACTATATACTATAGTATATATATAGTATAGTATATAGTATTGCATAGTATATACAAGTATATACTTTAAATACCATTGTATATATACTATATATACAAAGTGAATGTGGCAGAGGATACAATCATTGGAGGAAGGAGATATTCTCAAAGACTACTTGGGGCTATAGGAAGTTGGATAGGTAGATTAAAGGAAATAATAAGAGAAGTTGGTTAGGGAGAGCTAGATAGTTTAAAGTCACATATTGAATGAGGCTTGGAATAAAATGAAAGCAAGGATTGATGTTGTAGAGAAACAGGAAATATTTGGTAGCCTAAGAGATAAGAAGACTCTGATATATTATTTGAATTTTAAGAAGGAGTTGGGGAGAGAAAAATATATTGAGGTTTGTGACAAAATGGGTAGGGAGGGCATGGGCAAGAAAAGGAACTACCATGCTAGGTGGAATAAAAGTAACTTTTGTAAGCTAGTTAAGAGCAGCGGTTCTAAAAATGCAAATAGATTTATTGCTAATTTTGGGTGATTATTAAATTGTATAAAATGTTTTAGTTTATGTTATTATAGTGTTTCTTTATTTAGTAAAAGGGGCTGTGCCAAAGTACTCCAAGGCAACAAAGGACTGGGACTTAGAAACACTGTTAATATAGAGTTGAATCAGAGTGATTTAAATATTGGCCTGGAATAGAACCTGGGTTACACATGCCATATTGCAATATATATGAGAAACTAGTGGTACATCTGTCTCATATATGTTCAGTAATGGGGTAGATATTGTTGCAGAGTCATATTTGTTGATTCTCATTTCCATTTAAATAATATTGAAGGTAATTATGATTATTGGGTTCTATAGCACTTCTGTATGTATTACTGTTTGTGATATTTTTTTACAGGTAAAGAGTATTTCTACTTTTTTTTTTTTTAAATTGTTATTGGGGTATATTATATCTTAATCCTCTTAGTGATGACTTCGAAGAAACTGTTTGGGTATCATAAATGAATATGTGTGTGACAGTAATGATGAGGACGATACTTGGAAGTGGAATCTAATATTGCTAATGAAAAAAGTGCTTCAAAAAAAAGTGATAATGAGTAAAAATGTAATAATGAACAAGAATGCACATCGATGGACTCGTGACCCACCACAAAGTTGCTGTACTCCAGCTTGAAACATCATTTGTATTCTGTATAGTAAGCACCCTGCAAATAATGCTACAACTGAATGTGACTTTTGGATTTTACCTATTACATCAAACATGGTGAGTTTGATTGTCCAGTTCACAAATGACAAAATAAAGAGGCAAGAAGCAAAGAAGCAGGTACACAGATGAGGTCAGGTATGTAAGTGAAAAAAACAAAGATGAGATATGCAGTCTTATTGATTTGCTTTATGTTGCTGGATCACATAAGGACAGATGAAATGTTGTCTGAAGCTGTTGGCTGCCCAATTTATCATGCAATTATGTCAGAGTGTCGATTCAGATTCCTAATTTTCACCAATAAAATTGCAGGAGTCTCTCATCAAGAACTGTACAGAGAGTTACATACCTTGAGAATACTGTACAATAGATGAACAAATGTTAGGAGTTCAAGGTAATTGTCTTTTTAGGGTATATGTTCCCTCCAAACCAGATAAGTGTGTCAGAAAAACTGTAAGTATTAATGATTCCAGGATTTGTTATATCATAAATGCTATCGACATATAGGTAAGGAAGTGAAAGGAAAATACCACTGCCAATGAAGTATGTACATGAACTAACAGCCAGTATCCATGGATCTGGAAGAAATTTGACCATGGATAATTGGTTCAAGTCAATTCCACTAGCTGATATGATGCTAACTCAGTACAGTCTAATCTTAGTTGGAACACTGAGAGATTTCTCCTTCATTTTTACCTTCTTGCAAGAATGAATATGAATATAAATTAAAAAAATCATAATTTTAAATATAAATAATAGATCAGTGCCTTTGGCAATTCCAGAAGGCACTAACTCCAATTTATTCCATTTTGACTGGCTCAGCCCACTGGTTCCTGGTTCTTGCAAGAAGGAAACTTGTTTGTCTCAGTTTACCTTTGATTACAAAAAAATGTTAGTCTCATATTCACCCAATAAAGGAAAAAATGTTATTCTCTTGTCCACAATGCACAATGGAAAAGATATAAATGAAGTGACAAATAATCCAGAGGTGATAAACTTTTACAATGAAACCAAGGGAGAATGAAATATTTGATCAGATGGTTCATTCCTATTCTATTTCTTGAAGGACCAGAAGATGCCTATACAGTTCTTCTATGGAATCCTAGATGAACTGGTGTTAATTTCATTCCAAGAAAGACCACATTGCAAGAGGAAAGTATAAGAATTTGACTATCAACTCAGTAAACCACGTGTGGCACAGAGATTTCAGAACAAGAATGTGCCTCATAAACTAAGAGCTACAATGAAGAGAGTGCAGGCATATCTGAGGATGAAGGAGAAGACTGCATTCTGAATGCAAAATCTATATTAGTGGATGTTCTGTACTTCAACCACTGATTTTTCTATTTACCTATATTTAATATTCCTTCTTTGTTTCTCTAACCTGGTGCCTGTATTTATTTTTTTTTTTTGTTGTTGTTTCCTTATGTAAATTTTTCCATAAGGGTCCATGAAACATGTCCTGGATCAACCCTTGAGTAATTGAAGTTGGTAAGAGTGTTATTTAAAATAGTTGATTATTAATGTGTGCTTCATTGTGTTACTTTCCAAATGTAATTAATATTGAAATAAATGTTGTATTTTTAAATTGATAAGGATTTAATAACCATCCTGTACACCTGATTAGCAATGTTGTAATATTTCAGTCACTCCTGAAGACTATGAGCCCCCTGGATTCCGGCCTGCTCAGAACTTGGCATATAATTTTGATTCTGATCCACTGAGCATCAAGGTTGGGGAAGTTTCAACACCATTTCACATGCTCACATTCAACTGCAAGACAGATAGCGCCAAGTTTGATGCCATCAGAAAGTTGTCTGATTCAACAGAGTCAATGAGTGTTGACGATGATGCAGAAAAACAAATGAGTGAGGTGCGTAGAAAACAGAGTTCACCACAAAGTTTTATTTTCTACTACCATATCAGTTTTCATCACTTCAATCTGTGGATCCTGCAATGAGTTTAACCAACTATAAATGAGTTATTTTAACTGTAGGATGTAGATTTTATCAGATTTACATACATTCTGTACATCTGATGAAATTGTCACACTCTTAATATTTACAAATTTTAACTCTGGTGCAGACTTTGTCAGGGATAGTACTTTTGACTTGTTTACATTAATATGCCATTTTAGAAAAAATAATATATATAATGATAACTTATTTATACTTAGTATATTACAAAACTGAATTAATTCAATGAAGATGAATTAGTACATTTATTTTTTTATTGCATGAAAATCCTCCTCTGTTTAGAAGGTACGAGTGATAAGGTATCTTTTTAAAGCTAATCTGAAATTATTTTTATTGGTGTGCAATAGATGATGACAACAACAATAATAATAATAATAATAATAATAATAATAATAATAATAATAATAATAATAATAATAATAATAATAATAATAATAATTTATTGCAGCTCATACAAGAGCATCTGACATTGTAATTACTCTGTACAAATAGTTTAATATGTTATTTACTCAGTAACCAAGTTATAATCATGTGTAAATATATACACTCATTCGTCATTAGCAATATTATACACTCATATCCATTATAGTTCGGCAATATTACAAATATTTTTCTATTAGGAATATAAATTTCAAGTCTGTGGCATTTTTAATTGATAATGACAATTTATTATATAATAGAGCTCCTATTTTATGTGCATCTTTATTGTTTGAGTTTTATTTATTCTCACCCTATGGTAATCATTTGCTGTTTTTGTATCACATGTATGGCAGTCTTTATTGAGCATGTTAAATTCCTTTTTATACTTGACTAGCATAATAGTTTTGAATACATATGGTGAAACTATGGATAGGATGTTTTGTTTTATGAATGTTTCCTTAAGGACTTTTGAAACTGAAGGTGATGTAAGTGAATTAAATAAAATTATACCATTGTAGCAAACACTTTTTTGTAGTACCTGCAACTTGTTGCTTGGTCTGTGTAAGTTCTGCCATGTCTGGTTTCTGTGTGTACATATCTGAGTTTTTATGAACACTTCTGAGTTGTCTAATACAAATCTAAAAGGAAATGAGGACACAGAGAGTTTAATTTTGTATATAACAATTTTGAGGTGTTGAGTATAGCTTGTACAAGTAATCATTTTGCAATAAGAGCTAAATTTTATAGAACATGTAAGAGTGAAGAAATACTTTCTGAGCCAGAAAGAATTAAAATTCATAAATAGGAGAGGGGAATGAAGAAGCAGAGTAATTTATTATGGAGTTAGGATTGAAGTCTGGAGGGTTGAGGGAATTAGGTATGGAGAAACTACTAAAAGAAGGTAGAATTGAAGATATCAGGAATAAAAATAAGAATGACGAAAGATAATTTAGTTAATAAGCAAGAGGGGGACATGTGAAAGAACAGCAGGAAAAAGAAATTTTTCTTATTGAGAGGTCTAATGTCTTTTAGTGGTAAAAAAAAAAAAAACAGAGAATAGGAGGAAAAAATGAACCAGAAACTATATCAGGAAAAAAAAGTTTATGGAAAGTAATTCAATTAAGCATTTAAGATATTAAAAGGCAAGAAATATTTGCTAGTTTCAATTTCAAAATATTGAAATTAAGCATTTAAGATATTAAAAGGCAAGAAATATTTGCTAGTTTCAATTTCAAAATATCATTGAACATATATCAAGAATTGAAAATAATCCCCACGAAGGGCTTGGTATAGACTAATGATATGGATAGTATTTGTAATGCTGAAATATTTGAAGAACACTCCTTTGAGAGATTCCTGAATCATGTTCCAGTTGACAGGAACTTGCGTGAGTATTAGGGGCAATTGCAGCTAATACAGAGACTTTTGAATTTTCCCCAGTACTTCTCATTGGATGATATTTTTTTGATGTGACTCTTCCTGTTTTGAAGAATAAGTTCGCAAGTCATTGAAAATTTCTAAAGATAGTTGCCTACTTTCAGGATATCGATCTTCAATAAATTGCAAGCTGTGTAGCATTGTTATGAGCTTCGCCATAAATGTAAATCATATCGACCCTCTCGTAGATCATGTATCAAACACCCACAGTTAAAAAAAAAGTGGAACTGATTGAGAATAATGCACTTTTAGGTTTGAGTCCACAGTTATAAGCACTGATTTGTATACTGTTGTCAGCAAATGAGCATCTGCATATAAAAAAATTAGTTTCCTTCATAGCAACAACAAAAGAAAAGAAGAGAGTGAAGTGAAAGCAGGTGAATAATATTTGCTGTCTTATTTGTCCAATATCTTGTCATGTTTCACCCCTAGCTGATAGATGTACTATAAGTTTTATACTAAAAATTGAATGCTCTTTCCATTCTGGGGGCAAAAATACACCATTCCATTTGAAAACAACAATTTGACCATGAAACGACCTTGAGAATGGCATTTCAGGGATGAGTTAAGGTCGTTATCTTATGTCCCCTAAGAGCACTTCAAATTTGTCTGCAGTATTTTTTTACTTTCCCTTTCATTTCGGGGTAGAATGGCTGTGACACTATAAATGCCTGACTCTGTATATGGGTTATCAACTTTTTGTTGAAGTTAGTGCATTAGGATTTGTTGAATGTATTGACCCATTTACCATATTTAATTGTTTCTCTTTTTTGTGTTCATTTTGTTATAAATATTTTGTATTTTGATGTGTGAGAAGTAAATCCTCATTTATTCATTTAAATTAAATTAATGATCTGATTGCAAAACATGCCCACTTATATTTGTATCCAGGTATGACAACTGTTGTTATTTCTTATAAGCAGGAAGTCACATTGTTGACCACACAGCTTTTGAAGCAACCACAATCAGAGAAACCAGGGGAGAAATCTCCAGAAAACAGAGACATTATCGATGAATACATACCAGCATCCCAGATTCCAGGGAAATCATTCTCTGGCCATCAACAGAAGTCAACGAAGTCTGCAGAACCAGTAACGAATGTGGCAATACCAGCTATTAGTCCTGAGCCACCAGGTAGAGTATGCATGCACAAATATATAATATATGAGGTAATTTGAGTTATGGGCCACCTATGTGTAGCTGCTTATTAGGGAAAACCAGAAAAAAAAAACAGATAAGAGTTAACATGCATAAAGTTAGTATTTAATTTTAGTATTCTATTTTTATTGAAAGAATAATAAGCATTTACCTGTTATAAGAGATGATAAAAATGATGCCCCTCAATGGCAATACATTTCATCAAACTTTTCTTCTGTAAGAACACTGCAGTTTAGAACATGTTTGTTATTATTGAGAAATCCTATTTCTTGTGACTTTTTAACAATTTGGCAAACAGTTTCTCTACCTGGAACATAACTGGCAGGATATTTGCTTTCTTTCACGTTACCACCACAGGTCAAAGGTTTCCGGACACTCTAAAAAATTGCATAATTTGGTGTTAATGACTGCTCTTGTTTATAGTGCTTATGCAGGTATATCATATTATAAGACATAAACATGTGTCAGTACTGTAAACAGACACTCCAGCACCTGCTCCTTGTGGTTTATGATGCATTGTCTAGATAAGTAGTATATGGATCACCATAGTGATGAATTAAATTACCTATTGTGAATGTGTTTGTTTCATTTTAACAACCTAAGTTTAGGATATATTACCACTCCATTGTCAACAGCTTCGTAAGCACAATATTTATATACTAAGAGCATTTGTTTATTAAGCCTGCACCCATAAAATGTAAGTACAGTATTTTGTAATCTATTATTACTTTATTTGTGGCAAAAGGAATACTATTAGGCTTCATTTTTTTTTTCATTTAATTGCCCAAAATTTGCTCATGTCAATTTATTTGATTTTAGGATGTGGGCCCAAGCAGACACTGGGAGCATTGATAAATGCTCAGCAGTAAATACACTTCAAAATGAGAAGGGGGAAAAAAAAAAAAACATATACAACCCACCCTGAAGATTCCAAGAAAAACAATTGGTGACACAATAGAGAGATTAATGGAAGCGGAAGCAGGGACAAATATGACAGAAAAAGAAGTGGTAGGCCTACAATGACAAATGAAAGTGAAAACAATAGGATAGTGCTCAAAAGCAAATGAAATGGAAACTAAACAGCATCTGAAATTCAGTCATAATAGAGAAATATCCCTTAGCACAGTAAAAAGGAGACTAAAGGGGGCTAATCTGTTGGGAAGGCTAGGTCTTAGGGAGGTAAATAGACAGAAATATTTGCTTGATTTTGGAACACAAAAATTGGACTATCGAAGACTGGAAACAGGTGCTTTGGACTGATGAATCTAAATTTGAGATTTTTGGTAACAAACAATGAACATTAGTAACATGATCATCAATTGAATAGATGCATCCAAACTGTGTGACCCGAACAGTGAAGCATGAAGGGGATTCTGTAATGGTTTGGGGCTGTATTTCATTCAGTGTGATTGGTGATCTGCAGCATGTTAAAGGGATACTTGACAAAAATGGATATCATAGCATTTTAAGCAGGTATGCCATCCCATAGGTAAAGGTCTGTTTAGTTGGAGCATAACCTTTCAACAAAATAATGATCTGAAACAGACCTCAAAATTGTGCAAGAATTATCAGGAGATCCAGCAGAGAGCAGGTGATCTGAAAATTATGAAGAGGCTGGCGCAGTCTCCTGTTCTCAACCCCTATTGAGTTATTATGGAACGAACTGGATCAGTGGGTTTGGAAGATAGGTCCTACATCTGAGAAGGCACTTTGGAACATGCTAAAGGTCTGCTGGAAAGAGATTTCTAGGCCTACTATTGAAAAACTTATATACAGAATGCTAGGAGTTGTGAATAAGCTGATTTCAGTAAAAGGACATTTTTATAGTCAGAAAGAAGTTTGAAGTAATCAGTCAAAATTTGGAATTTATATTCGATGTAGGACCTTTTATTATTACATTATTAAATAGTGATCAGACAGTAAAATCTGTACGGATTTTGCATATTTGCATTTCCTGTTCTTTCCTTGCTTTAGATTTTCTCTGAATAATGTTTGTTGCCTAGAGTGCTTGGAAACTTTTGACCTGCTGTGCATATATTGTATATAAAACCAGTACTTCAAATACTATTTATGTACTCATATAACTAAAAAAGATTATAAATTCACAATGTATGCAGAGGATGCATCAATAATAAATACCAGGAAATATGATCAATTACTACATGATTCTACTCTTATTAATACTAAATGAATTATACAACATCTCAGAGCTAATAACCTTCACATAAACATAAATAAAGCAAACTTTATAAGGTTTCAAATACCCAAGAATAAAAACAGCACAGTATTCAACCTGTGGATTGAAATTGAACAGATTGGTCAGGCAATTTCAAACAATTTCCTTGAAGTCATTATTGATAATAATCTTATTTGGGATAAGCATATAGATAAAATATGCAATAAAATTACTTCAGGGTTGCTCCTGCTGGGAACAATGTCTAAATTTAATGATATTATAAATTATATATTATGCACTTATATATCCATACATTTTCTATTGTTTAGTTGTCTGGGGTTGCCATGCAAAAAATATTCAAATAGAATATTCATGCTGCAAAAAAGAGCAGTTTAGATATATTGGTAAACTCAAACAAACTGATTCTTGTAGGAAAATATTTAGAACACAGAACATTTTAACAATGTTAGTAGATTTATTCATGAGTTCCTTTGAAATATATATCACCAAAGCTTTTCTATTAATGTTCAAGACATGGCATAGATATGTGGGCAACATATTTGCAATAATATTGAAAAAATATTTAGTAGACACTCTGAAGCTCCTTAATTTATAATATAAATCTTACAGTTTACTATGGAAGAGGAGAAAAATGTGTGGGTCCCATTCCTAGATGTAAGAAATATGTGAAATGCAAACAAACTGAACTTTAAAATCCATAGAATGAAGACCCACACAGAAAATTACATAAAAAATAATAGTCATGACCCAACCCACATAAATATGAGATGTTCTACAGCTTGGCAAACAGAATAACTAATATCCCACTCATAGAAACAGAATTCAAAATAGAACAACAATAGATAAGTAACATAGCAATAATTAATGGTTTCAACAAAGACAAAAAAATGAAATGTGCAGAATGTTTTTCTTGATTATAAAGGTTCTGATATTCTCCCCCCAAATGGTTTTTGAGTTATGCTAGTGATAGCAAACAAAAATTAGAAATAAAACAGAAACAAATTCATGACAGTGTCTTGGGTTTCATACTTAGACTTTTTTTTTTTTGCAGCACCTTAATTCAGTTATTTTCAGAGCAAAGTTTATTTGAGTGATCATGTTTTATATAAGCATTTATTCAATTTACTTCCCCCCTCTTAACTTTATCCAGACTTGCATTATACTGCAAGTTATTCTCAGAACATAATGCTATTTTTAATCATTTGATGTTCCTTTTTGTCATGTGAAAGAAGTTTTCCATTTTAAATGTATTCTATAATGATTAATTAAGTTTTGTTGCAGTGTCAGCTATAATGGACCTAAGCAACCCTGATGAGTTACACTCAACAAAATGTGCTTGTGGTGGTGATAAAGAAGGTGGCATAATGGTGTCATGCTGTGTCTGTCACTTCTGGAGCCATGCTGTGAGTTGTATACTTCATTTCTAAACATAATATTTAACAACATGTTCTGTGTTTCCCTTCTATCATTGGTAATATTTTGTATCTCTAAAATGCCATTTTTAAGAAAAGGCTGGTGGAGTTACTTGCATGAGTGCAGAGAGGAAGTATGTGTCGAGTGAACACTTGTAAGTATGGGAAAGTAGAGTGCCATGTTGTAGTTCTAAAGAGCAAGGAGCAGGTGTTTCAACAGAGGAAAAGTTAAAAGTACTGATAAAGAAAAGGGCCTAAAAATAGAGGAAGTGAAGGCTATATTCAAGTCAATAATGGAAGATATAAATGAGATTAAGAGTAAGGAGGCGAGAATAGAAGAGAAAATGAAGAAGAGCATGGAAGATATAAATCAGAAGACCAGATGACTCAAAGAAGAATTAGGAGTTAGTGAAATGCAAGGACAGAATGGTTAAAATGGAGAAATTGGCAGATGCAAGCACGAAGCTGAATGTAGTGACTTTGGAGTGGAAGAAAGAAGAGGGAAAAAAGACATGGGAACAAGTAGAAGTGATTGAAGAAATATTGGGCAACAAATTGGAGAAATGGGAAATCAGAGATTCCTGAAGAATTGGACAAAGGAGTGAGAGATCAAGGCCAATATTAGTTAAATTAGCCACAATGAATATGAAATAGGAAGTATTATGTCAAGCTGGAAATTAAAAGGCACAAGAATATTTATCGAAAATGCTTATGGAAAAAAAAAAAAAAAAGAAAGAAATAAGAGCAGAATCAACAAAAAAGATGAAGAAAGCCAGAAATGAAGGAAGAAGAGCATTTATGCATGGTATGCAGTTATGGCAAGATGGAAATCCGATGATGCAGCCTCAAGGTGATGGAACATTGAATTGAAGAAAAGAATGGAGGAAAGATGAAAGGGAAACAAGTTGCAGGCAAGGAACTAGCATTCAACAGAGAGGGAAGGAGTGTATAGCACTGAGCATGCTAAGGACAACACAGTGCAATAGATAGAAACCCAATGATGCTGCAGGAAGGTCAAGGAATGATTAGGTGGGAAGGGATCAGGCAAAAAGGGAAGGAATGTATACCAGTGAGTGTACTGTTAAGCATGTCACTGAATGAGACTCCAGTGAAACAGCTCAGAGCGGTAAATGATATGGTGGGAGAAGTGGAAAGATGGAATCAGCTGGTCAGTGATTAAGAGGTTGGAAGTATTATCGAAACAGATGATGCCAAAAACTCAGGAACAGATAAAAGAGGTGCAAGAGCAAAGGCGACATTAGTATGATTTATATGGAAGAAATAGAACATAAGTACTTAGAGGGGGATTATGGTAATTTTAAAGATTTATATTGTAAAATTGAAAAAGTAGGGATCATAAATAAAGTAAAGGAAGAAAATATATAATATGTAAAGTTAATGTAAGAGAATTATGTAGAAATAAATCATTCATTCATTCAAGATAAGACTGGTAACATATTAAACAGACTTAAAATTTTTTGGGTTTTTTAAATATTTAAGTCCTTAATTTTATGTATCTGAGCCCTCTTTTTGCTTTTAAATATATGTTACAATATCATATGGCAATTTGTAAGTGGAACCTTAGAAGATCAAAGTTAAAAAAATTTTGAAACTATTAGCATATAGTTATATTTTCATTTTCAAAATATTAATATTAGCAGTCAAAAGAAGTTGCATGATGTAAGGATAGGTTCTTCAAAGGCATACAAGGGAAAAATACAAAAATGCAATGAAAGGTTATATATTAGAAAAGAAATAAAATTTAGCAAAGTGAATAAACTAGTTATTTCAAAATAGGTTTGAGTCAAGTAAGGACATTTCTGACCTTAAAAGGCTCTAGATAGTTTAAAACATTGAGCTTTTAATATTTATTTCTTTTCTCATATAATACTACTCTTTGGTATGAATATTTCAGGCATGTTATGGATTCAAAGCAGAGGCTAGCATCCCACAGAGTTTTGTATGTCTGCATTGCCATGACGAATCTAAAGGACAGATATGCGCTGACCCCAAACTGCTGTCTCTGGCTCCTAAGCAACAAGAGGTTTGTTTATAACCTTACCTTAATCTCAAGACCTATACAAGTATAGTAGTCATTACACTGGTCCAATTAATAGACATTTACAGATCAGTGAACAAATAATCACCCGGTTTGTTTGTTCATTTAGTGTGTCAAGCACAAGGAATTAAATTTTGTGCAAAGGAGGTTAGAAATATGCAAAGTTTATTGATAGAATATTGATATTGATTAGATATTGATTTGATATTGATTAGAAGCCAAACTGAGTACCTGTTAGATATATGGAATTCTTTGCTTTCAAGAGCAGTAGGTTGAGTAATGTTAAAAAAGAATAAAGACTGATTGATCAGTAACTCTGAGGATGATTTTTAGCTTTGTTTGGTATGTGAATCATTACAATATAAGCATATTTTCATTTAGTTGGAAAATAACCTAGATGACGATTGGCATTATATATCTGTGTTAAAAACACAAAGTTTTCCGGGGAAATATTAAAAGTAATGGTTTAACAATTGAATCATGGTCTGGAGATTTGTTGGCTGAGTATTTCTTTTTTGCATTGAGTATCTGAGCAGGGGTGAAATATGTAGTGAAATTTGTTAACTGAAGAAGTGCTGTAACTTTCTCTGATATTTCTTGTTCAAATTCAGGATCTCTAGTTGGATTTGTTTTGAAAAGTCCTTCTAAAATGTTTGAAAATAAATTTACTTTCTCTTCAAAAATTCAATGCCAGGAGTTATCAAATCTCAAATTTGTGTTCTATCTTTAAATTTTGTTAGAATTTTAGGTTTTTGCTTTATAAATCCATCTTTGCAATTCATTGAAAGCAGTTGATTTCTAGTAGCAAGAATTCTCTCATTCTTAAGGGTACAATGTAAAGCTTGAGTGACTTATTACCAATAGTTGCAAAGAAAAAGGCTTAAAATGTAACTTTTGTACAGTATTAATTTTCTTTACATTGAATTAACACAAAATGAAATAAAGTACCTAACTACTGCATGAATTTACATGAAACTTTACTGGCATGGCAACATACTATTCATGAAATTATTGATTATTTATCTCTACTGGAGAGTACCTTTACGAGAGCATTGCTACTTTAAATATAATATTGTTTCCAGAATTAAGTGTAAGTTTTCCCATGTTTAATATATACAGAATGAGTCAGGACTTCTGTGAAAAATTTAGCAGAGAGTTTGATCTGAAATGAGAAACATTTTTTTGTTAAAATAACCTGTTCTTCACAGTCATTTAGAAGTGTGTATGCCTGTTTATGTTTATTGTACCAGGTCCATTATTAAATCACATGATACTGCCTTGTCCTGAACATGTACCTCTGTATGTAGTTGATGCATGTGCAGTTGGATGCAAGCCTCCATTGAAAATGGACATCTATGCTTTTCCTAAGTTAACAATATGATATGATAATGTGTTATAGAGAGGCAAGGGGAAATGACCACCCAACTTAACGCCGCTAGATTCTTTTCTTTAGGGACACATGCAGATTGTTGCATACATGACCCTAACTGACACAAGACATTAGCTGATTGAGTGAATATTCATTACTTTTCATCAAATGTGACATAGGCCTGAAATTTTTGCCAAAACAATGGACATTTAGGGTATAATGATTATTGCTCTGTAGGATATTTAGGACCGAAAAGTCAGGGATCATCATTAAGTAAGGAATGGGTGAGATGTCAAGTTTCCTATAATTGTAAGGATAAGTCACATTAATTGAAGTCTCTATGAACCAAAATTTCTGCACATCAGTTGTCTACAGGATAAATTCTTGATAATTCTCAGGAACATTAGCTATAAAATGCAACTTTACTCTAAGAGGTTAATGTTATTATGAGAGAATTTATTTTAAGGTGGAAAATTATGGTTGGAAAAAGAAAAAAAGGTTCTGAAAATTGATACAGGAGTCATACAACTGTGGCATAAAAGTCCATTTTGTTAATATGGAGCCTCATAAAAGATCCACATTAACTTTGTATGGGAGGTCAGTTTTGTTCCATGATGACAATATACCTGCAGATGAGTGTACTTAAACAGAGACTTGTCTGTCCTTATACAGTATCAAAATTTGAATACAAGTCTTGTTGATTCCAGGCATACTTCTCATTTTAATAAGTGTCATCTTAAATAGCAGGAATTTTTACAGTGAAATAGATCTGGTATCTGGTAAACAAGAAAATAGAAAAAATTTAAAAACAAAAACAAATAAAAGACATCACTATACTAAACAGCTACAAGGGAGATCATATGTACAAGAAATTTCCATTCCATCCATGAGCATACCAAACCAGCTACATATATCAAATATCCAAAAAGTATAGCAGAATTTGTTCACAGTTTTGGAAAATATGAGACCTCATCTAGTTTAAAAACTTTGAAAGACTTAATTCATTTAAGAACTTTCGAAAAATAAGACATTTTTAAAAAATTATGTTGGAACTCACACACTGAAGCTTGTTAAATGTAAATTATATCTAATCTGTCGTCTAACACACTATTATGCTTCACTTACTTTTAAACATGGTCCCACCATATTTAAAAGTAAGTGAAGCATAAGAGTGTGTTAGACGACAGATTATGGTGGGACCATGTTTAAAAGTAAGTGAAGCATAATAGTGTTTTAGACGACAGATTAGATATAATTTACATTTGAAAGACTTAGTTCTTCTTATTGAAATGAGAGGCTTGAAGGAATAACTTAATTTCTACATCTTCTTGAGCACTGATAATACTATCAGGCTGGTCTAAAGATTCATCAGATACATCCAAAGGGACAAACTCATTAGTGTGTCTATTTTGCAATGTAGATTTATCATTTTTCTCCTGGTGACTACTAAAGTCTATGGATTCTGCCAGACAGTGAGCAAATTTCTTCAGAAACTTACTATATGCTTGAGGGAGGTTATGGAATTGGCTCGTACTACTGCACATGAACTGGAAGTTTTATGAGTCAGCTACAGATATCAGAATGAAGTCTATACAGAATTCGTCCAAAGCTAAACACTAAAACCTCATTAAATATAACATTTAATTTCGTGTCGGAACCAATACAGTGAAGCAACTATTATGTTCTTAATTACCTAGTGAGATGATTTTAATAACCTTATGCTCCACTTACAGTTGAATTATGCGAAACTAGTTTTGCATAATTCAACAGTAAGTGGAGCATAAGGTTATTAAAATCGACTCACTAGGTAATTAAGAACTAAAACCTCAGTTCCACAATTAGTAGAGATTTAAAGATGCAAACATATTATTTTGACTCCAGTAAACAAATATGGTTTAAAAAACCAACACAAAAGATAAAATTCTGCCAGAAAAACAATCAGGCATTTATGAAATCAGTTGCAAAGAAAACTGCAATATGAAATGTATAGGCAAAATGAAAAGAAACATTATCCTATAGTTTAAGGCACACATGAGAAATGTAAAATATTAACACATGGAGAAAACAACAATATCATACCATTTCTGGCAAAAATCCTCAAATTTCAAAATGAACCAAAACTCTTCAAAGCTCTTGAAAAACCTGTAGAATTAACAGTATGATAAAATATATTCATAAACAGAAACAAAGAAAATTTATTAACTAGAAATATTAATTGGAACTTGTACAGTGAAACTAAACACATAAATAAGATCATTGTAAGATTGCATCAAACTAACACTCTTATTGCTCCACTTACTTGTTTATAATATGCAGTACTAATTTAAAAAATCCAGTGTTCATGTCCTCAGCTACTTGTTGATTCACCAGGCTCTAGTAATGACAAAACAGGCCACCTTAAACTTCTAAACTATATATCAATTGCCTGCAACATATTGACTACTTTTGTCAAATCACAGTATACTCTAATCTATTATATGAATTTGCAGCATATATTTTGCATAATTTTAGAATGAATTAAATAAGTTTTAGTTGTAATTTGTATTGATTAAATTAGTTTTACTAGAAGGGAATTAGTGCCATGGAGGAAGAATGATTAAAAAAATAATAAAGATATAGCTGTAATTCTTTTGCAGTATCTGAAGCTGTGTTTGTTCTTTAATATCCTCAAATTGCAGGAAATTTGTATGTATCGCCGCGCCCTGGTGATTTGTATGGACATTAGTCGTATCAGTGCTGCCACACTATGCAGAGAAATGGACATTGACAGGGCTACAGCCAACATCTTAATGGAACGTCTTGTTACTGATGGTGTACTCAAGTACACCAAGAACAAAGGGTATGTATTTGTTTGATAATGTTTTCAGTAATTCATTAATTATAAATAATTTCATAAAATACTATAAATGAAAGTGACATACTACTGAAAACATGAAAGTAGTCACTGACAATGTTATATTCAGAAAGACAAATGTATGTTCAAATGCTCCATTGTCTCTACAGATAAACTTAAAACATTTTTCTTTCCTTTAAAGTTGGTACTATTGTCACTCATTTGGTTGGCATTTTAAAAGATACTTGAAGGCTTCAAGAAACACAAATCTGTATCAGTATATGTTTTTTTTTTTTATTTTAAATTATACAGCATGCTTCATTGCAATAAAAGTAATACTGCATGTTTATACAATGTTTACAAATATAAATTACCAATTGTCCATTGAATAATTATATGTTCTTGCTATGGCTTATGAATTTTTAAAATCATACTTCAATTGATTTTGATTAAATGCCATGTGTTTTCTGTGTATAATTATTAGATTTAGCATTATATTGTATGATAATTATTCTAACACTTCTCACTTAAATGTGTCTGTTTATCCTATGCTTTAGTCACTTATATACTACACTTTTACCATTTATTGATTTAAATCTGCAGTCTAAGTCTATAGATTTCATGTAATTTATAAATTATTTTGTGGCTTCTTGTACTAGTTTGACTTTATTATATGTACATTTTCCACGCTTCATTAGCATTATATTTAGGAAAGAAGATATTTTTTTATCCAATAAATCACATTCGAATAAAACATTTTTGACTGTCCGGTCTTGTTATACCGCATAAACACAAGGACTGTCTCTTATTTTGAACCAAAGAAATATGAGTTTATTTTTCCATATCCTGTTAAGAAAGTCTTCCCATTTCTGGTTAAGGGTATATTTATCTTTAGTCTAGTTTTAACACTGGGAAAAAATTATATTGTTATTGCACCATTTTTGGTTTTATTCTATTCACTTTTCAAACTCAGTTCCTGTAGTTCTCCTAACTTAGAACTCAACAAAATTCTGCTGTAGCTCACTGGTAGGTTTCTGTTGCCTGCTGCCCACTTTCCTAAATGGTCTGCAATCTCATCCCTAACTGTCCCGATGTGGACCTTCATCCAGGCAAAGTGGATTGTCCAGTTGGTTCTCTCAAATCTTCTTATTGTCTGCCTGATTTGTTCAATCAACATGTTATGGTTGTTGGTATTCATGAGCGAACCTGGAGTTATTTTGCTGTCCGTATGGATTTCAGCAAATTTTAGTCTTCTGTAATGTAATTAAGTTCTACATTAATGTGTTCAGTTGTTAACACTAACTCCACTTACTTTTTTAAAACTTTGGACTAGTTTTGGGAGAGGTTCCTCCCACCATCGGCTGTTGTTGACTGAATGCCGTTGTTCAAAACGGGAGAGGGACACCCGTTCGCTCCTGTGGTGGTATCTTGTGGTTCTAGTAGAAACTTGCTGAGTTCATCCAGCGGCGGAAAATAAAAATTCTTTAAGTTGTTCTTATTTTTTAAAATGAAAATTCTCTCCCATGTGGATAGTTCTAATGGGTTGTAAAGTTGTTTCAGTAATTTAATTTCTGGTTTTATTTCATGATTTGGTTCCATGGCATAGCATATCAATTTCAAGTATGACTTTATCTAAGTGTTTTACCCTTATCTACTTTTATTATTACTGTTAATTTGTTACATTGTTAATAGTGTTATTTTATTTTTATTTTTCATTTATATTATATATATAAATGAAAATGGATTCTTGCACAGAATTATTAGCAAGAAAAATGTTTGGCAATCATGTTCTAAGCAGAGAAACTATTTGCCCAATTTGTTCAAAAGTTACAAGAAGTAGAATCTCTCAATGACAAGAAATGCTTTCTGAACCATTGTGTTCTTATGAAAGAAAAGTTAAATTAAATACAGGAATTTCCTACATAGATGCCAATAAGAGACATAATTTCAACATCTCTTATAATCAAATAAATTGTACTTATGAAATGTAGGATCTCTTATAATGCTTTATAAGCTGCTTTAAATCATTATCATTTTGTTCTTTCAGTAAAAATATAAACACTAAAATAATAATAAGTTTGTGTGTGGCAACTCATATTTGTTTTCTAGTTGCAGCAACTGCACCTCCCCAATAAACAGCCATGCATGAATGGCCCATAACTCAAATAACCTCACTGTATAAAGAGAAAAATAACACGAATTAGAATAGTGACAGGCTGTTAACCTGACCTGGCTTCGATACTTATTGAATTTGTAGTGATTGGCTGCCCAGTAGCTAATGGAAATATCAGTGTGCTGTCCACCTACTCCTACCTCCTCGTTGACCTATTAAATGTAATGTAGCTACTGATAATGCATATAACCCAAGAGGAAGCTTATCTGAAGATGGGTAAAATATCAGTAAACCCAAGCCTCAAAGCACAGCCCTCACCAGAAATGCAAACTCTGGCCATATAAGCCTTCACATTCATTCCATTCATTCATAATTGCCATCAACTTTGCTGCAAGTAATGCAAATGGCACACTTTCCCAATCTTTTAAGAACCATACACACTAATGTCAAGCCAAAGTAAACAAATATTTACTCATGGTAGTTTGATTTCTTTGTATTTATACCTCCATGATGTCTGGTTTTTAATAATTTTAGTATTGTAAACTTTCATAAATCATTAACTTAATTTTCGCAATTTATTTTTTATTAAAAAAGTAGGGAAGTTCATCTATTGGATGACCTTTCTATTCATAAATATGGTATAAAATTAATTTAACTTATTATTCAGTATGATTTGTTGTCAGCTCAAGCAGGGTAGTGAACTCTGAAACATTGCAGAGGAATGTTCTTGGACAATACTTCGGCCCAGTTGCAACTTTAGGCCTGGATCTGACTGCCAACAAGGATGCAATTGAAACAAATATCAAGGTAAATATTTGTTAATGTTTATTATAAATAATGGAAATATTATAAATTATGTATGTTTAAACCTAACCCATGCTCGGTGTGCTTAGGAGGGCTTAAATCACAGAATGACTTTTGTAACTGTAAGTCCTTGCCTTGATAGTTACCAAAAATATCTTGGGGGGGGGGGGGGCTTATTTAGTAATGCTATTTTAACTACCCCATCTGATCATGGTCTTCAGGAACTCATAATCCCCATCAGTTCATTCTAGCATGTTTGTGGCAGTATGTTTTGCTCTTGCAAAAGCTACTTGAACCTATATTTTGTCATATTTATTAATCCATCATTATATTCAAGACAAAAATGATTGTGCTGATCTAAACTATATCAGCAATTTCTCAAACAGTCAAATGATCTTCATAATCATAACAGAACATTTATCACTATTTACCAATGTGTAACTACCTGTATTTAATCTCTCTTTAATTTATATAATCCAAACTGCATCATCACTGAATCTCCCAACTTGATACTTTAGTGCATTACATCATCTCTGACAAAATGAAAATGCAACAATAACATATATCAACACATCATATTTGCCTTCTGGAAGTGAATTATGTGCCCTCAGTGCTTGAGGTGGAATCAAAAAAGTAGTAGTTTCAAAATAGCATGTGTTAGAATAAAGTCACATTTGCATTACATACCTTCAGAATATTTTCCAGATGTTTTCAATGCTTTCTGAATTGGCTACTGAACTGTAATCTGCATGTCAACTACCTTTATTTCAACACCAAATTCATTTTCAATAACTAACAACTGAGAGTGATATCAACAATAGAAATAAACAACTGACCTATTGGAGACAGGCTACCATGCTGCTGCATTGGAATAGGATGAGGTGGGGAGCACGATGTAAGACAATCATTTTCAACATTATAAAATTTAAATGTAAATTGGAACTTGCACAGTGAAGCCAATCATATTAATTGATATCATTGTATGATTCAGTTGACTACACACTCTTAAAGCTTCACTTACTTTTCATAAATGTATGGAACCGGTTTCTAGAACATTTTGTTCCCACCTTCAGCCAGGCTAAAGTTCAACTCAGTTATCAATTTATCTAGTGTGGATACTTTTTGAAAAGCTCTTAATGGGAATTATTCAAAAATGTAAAAATATAATTTTATATTCTATATAAAATATATAAATAAGAGAATTGGAGATACTTCTGGTTTAACTGGAAGTAGAAAAAAGTTCATATAATTTTTAAATTCTTAGCATTTGGCTATCCCCACATACAGAGTTTCATGTCACTGAGGCATGAGCTTAAAAAGTATTTAGATGGCGTGGGATTTTTAACTATCCTTGTATAAGCAGTTCGTAAATATAAAGAAGAGAAAGGAAAATTGGTTCAAGTCCTACAAACACTAAAAGTGCTTAGAGTGCTAATATATGAGTACATTTTCTATTTTTCAGTGTTATTTATCATTTTGTATTTGAAATAGCACACTGCCACTAACAATACTTTTTGTACTGTTTCAGGGCATCCAAGACATAAACCTTACTCCAACAGCACAAAGAATTTTAAAACGCTCTTTGTACAAGGTTGGTATACTTTTCTCCATGAATAGGTGACATTTTTTTCACATCAACTGAAAGAATGTTGCTTTAAACATACAGCCTCCTTAACTATGCACATAGGTGGCCTGCAACACTTGCTTTCCAAATGAAATTCCTTTCCTAGTTTATCATTTCATCTCATTTATCATTAACAAGGCCTGAATTTTGACGATAGGTCATTTTTTTACTGCGCATCATAGACATAGGTAACTTGTAAGTAAATCTCAAACCTGTTCCCTGAATTATACAAATGCAAATTTGTTAGGTCAGTTTCTGGTCAATATTACTACTCTTTACTTTTAGGTCTCCCTGTGTGGTGACTGGGGAATAGTTTATGTAGAACAAAGTCAGTAATATTAATTTTGAGCTTTCAGTATATGACTAGCCCCACATACCAAGTTTCATGTCACTGAACCTCATGCTTCAAATGTTATTTAGGTAGTGTGGGACTTTAAACTAACTAATAAAAAGTGAAAATAAATGAAAATATAATTGATCCTCTTTCAAAAAAAGAATCAATGAAATGGCAGTAGAAGAGTGAAGTATTTTCTAGAAAAATCAAGGTAACATAATTAAGGAAAAAGACAAAGGTGGCAATTCTTTGAGACTGCCGAGGAATTTTGATGATAGACTTCTAGGAAAGAAACACAACTGTGACTGGGAAGTACTGTGCCATGTTGCAGCATCAATTGTGCAGTAGCACTAAGAAGAAGAAGCGTGGAATGCTGTTAAGAAATTCATCTGCTGTACAACAATGCACCATTCCACACATGCAGCTTCCAATTGTTGGGTCATCCATTATACTGTCCAGCCCTTTTCCCTAGTAACTTTGCATGTATGACAACAGAGATTTATGAACAATAAGGATTTGAAGGATGCTTTTTTCCAACATTTGCAGATAAAGCTTTGGACTGTATTTTTATGGAGATTGAAATGTTAATTCAAAGATGTAAGAAATGCATTGAAGCAAAGGAAGCTTTTGTTGAAAAATGATATCTGTGTTTTTATTCTATCACTTACCTAGCATGGTCAGGTTGGAAACTTATGGATGGCAGCTTGTATCTTGAGGATCTAATGCAAAAAACCGATTTTATGGGTACTTTCCTTTACAGTAAAGCATTGATTATCTTAACTAATTGGGACCATCTGTGTTTCATATATTTAATTTTCCTGATAACCAAGTGAGGAAATAACAGAGTACATAAAATTACAGTTTCTATAAGTTAATATTACTGTTAAAACATGTATTTGCTTCCCTGGTAAATATTATTTTACTTAACTATTCTTGGAACCAATTTTGAATACAAATTGTAAAATGTTTTTGGTTTTGTTTGATGTCAGAAATACTGCTATTTCCTACATTATATATATTTAATACAAAATATTTATCCTTTCCTTTTTTCTACATGGTTTAAATTTTATTTTTTGTTTATTCTTGATGCATTATAATTTTATTTATCAAAAACCTCTAATATTGTAGTGTTTATATTATACTCCACAAAGCAAAAGCACTTTAGCAGATAACAAAAGACAATGCAAACCATGCATTTAGTTTTAGTCATTGCCACAATATACATTGCTAAACCAAATAATTTAAAACAAGAGGCAAATATATCTAATATAATAATGGGCTATTTCCATTTATACTGTAAAAAAGTACATTAAACTATATTTTATGTACATATTTATATTTACAATTCGTTTATTGTATATATACATTTATTGATTAATTCTGTTTGGAAAATATTTCTTCTTTGACTTTTAATTGTAAATGGCAGTAGTCTATTCATATTTATACCATATGGACTTCCCCAAACCCAAATTACATAACAAAAAAACGGATAGATTAAAACATAATATACTAACTTTAAACTATCTGAATATTAAATATTGTGATAATTTTAATAATAATAATAATAATAATAATAATAATAATAATAATAATAATAATAATAATAATAATGATAATACCTTTATTCACCATTTGGATCATTTACATATGGGCTTCTTCCAGAGTATAATATAAGCAATATACAAGAATAATTATACTAGATTTACAATATGCCTCAAGATTTATAATATGGCTTATTTAAAGTTCATATATTCACTTACTGAATAAAAGTTATGTTTAGTAGAAAGGCTTTGACTTCTTTATTAAATTGTTTTATATTGGTTATATCTTTAAACTTTATTGGTAGTTTATTATATATTTTAAATATATACCTGTGCTCACTTTGTTACAAATATAGTCTATATGGCATTTGAAAGTTTATTGATCATCAACAATGACTCTCAAGAAATTTATATGATTAACCTACTCTATTGCTTCTCCATTAATTATAATATTTATGTATAGATTCTCATGCCTATTATTATGGTAGTGAAATATAAGAACTTCTTCTGGAACTCTTATCTCCAGCAGACAACAGCAAAACAGTCCAGAATGTTTCCATTTATAGTGCATTTTTTGTACATGTTTTTGGTTGTGTGCATATAATTGTGGAGTTTCTCTGGAATTATCCCAAATTCCACATTTTGGCACTGTTTCCAATAATGCTGCATGAAGCACAAAGTCAAATGCCTCGGACAAATCAAGAAATAATCCCCCATTTTCTCATCATCATCTAAGGCTTTAATTATTGAGTGATAAAGATCTGCTACTGCTGTTGCAGATAATTCTTTTCTGAATCCATGCTCTGAATTGCTTAGTACATTATGCTTGTTAAAGAAATCTAATAATCTTATGGTTAGGACTTTTTCATATATTTTAGCAAAGATGGAAGTTAGGTCTGGTATATAATTTGCTATTTCCTTCATGTTATCTTTTTTATAAATTGGTCTGACTGTACTAATTTTCAGTATATCTGGGTAAATTTCTTCACAAATTTTGAAGGCTGCAGCCGACAGTGGAACCACGCTGATGATGAAGGTAACAGCTTTCAAAATATGTCCAAATAAGTGGAACTAAATTAGCGAAATTGCAATATTATACTGTATTTCACTGTAGAAATTCCAGATATTTAAAACTAATTATTAAATGTTTGGCACACTTTCTGTGGACTGTCAATGATTTGATCATTTGCAGTTAACATTATATTATCACATTGATCCTTATTTGTACTGTTATCCTTTATCATCTCTTAAACTGACTTAGTTATATTCACTAATTCAGCTATCCTATTAGTAAAAAATTGTTTCTTTAAATTAATAAGTGACAAAAATATTGCCTTTTTAGATTTCTGTATTTGGTTCTGTAAATACCCATAACAGATGTATTGTACAATAGATAGTAGTCTTCCATTTTTTCCCTAACATTTTTCATTTCATTGGATATCCTTAAATAATTACCTCTCAAATTACTCAGTATTTTTCTCTTTATTGGGCAATATTTAAAACAATGAAAAATATTTCCCATTTACTATTTATTTCCTGAATATTATAAACCCTTTCCCACTTTCTTAATTTAAAGTTTCACAGAAATGAGAGGTTGATACCCTACCCTAGTTATAAATGAAAAGTATTACGCTAGTAATGGTATTAACCAGGTTTACTGAAGTTAAATGAAGCACAGTAATAAGAAAGTTGCACTGGAAATTTCTGAAAAGGATTTGACATTGAGGATAACTGACATTCACAAATTCACATTATGTTGCACTTCCATTGTAACAGAAATTTTTATTTAAGGGGGTTGCTGGTGTTTATTTTATGACATTATGTTTCAGACCACAGTAAGCCCAACAGAAGAAATGCCTCCTGGCAAGAGACGAAAGCTTTCACGAGCAGATATGGATATAGTACATCGTCTATAGAGATGTCCAGGAATTAAGATTATTCCACCATACATATCTTTCCCTCATGTTCAAAATCTACTTCTTTTTAGTTATTGGTCATTATTGTAATAATTGTCATATTGTCAACTGAAGTTTAATTTAGACATAAGGAATATTTATTTCTGTGGTTATGTGTTTCCATATGTTTACACATATAAATACTAGAAAAGTTTTGATATGATTAAATATCTGTAATAAAAACTGAATATCAATACACTATATTACCTGTAACTCTGTAAAAAGTATGTCAAATACATTCATTATGCTACCACAGCACATTTATGTTCAGATATTTGAAGCAATTATTATTTTAAAGAATTAAAGAAAATGTAAAACATTACATAATAATTTCTGTTTCAAGTTTTATTGAAACACTCTTTGAAGAGAATGTTGTTGTAGTTAAGATTCATGTAAAAATAATAAATAAAGTAAATTAATATAATATATATAAATTTAATACTATATTTTAAGATCTACAGGACCTTGAACCATATTACTTATTCTTTTTATTTTTACTTAAGCACAAATATGTATTTTCCTTTTTGTAAAAATGTACACTGTTGGTATAATTATTAATTAAATATGTTGTGTTAAGTAGACTAAATACTGTAGCAGCTTCACTAACAGTAATTTACTATTTAACTAGAAATTTTTCAAGAATCCTTTGATTGTGTCATTAGTTACTTGTTGACTGTTGAAAGGATTGCCTTAATCTTTGAAGGATGTACTGTTTGACTCTAGACATCTGATGAATTGAAATTGAAAATTGTATTTTCTTCCCACAGCATTAACCAAGTTTGTATTGTGAATGTAGATTTTTTCTTCAATTTTATGATTTCCTATCCAAAAATGAGCTGCCAAAGCAGATTTCTCTATTTGCTTATACTTTATGTTCCTGCTATCCTTTTTCTCAAAATAATAAAAACCAATCGAAAGTTCAACTTCACTCCAAGATAACATAAACATGCAGTAATTAATAATTTAGTATATGGACTCATACCACCATAGTGGGTCCTGGTGGTGTATTGAATACCAGACTTGCTTCCTAAACCCAAGATCGCGGGTTCGAACCCGGCCAGGACCGTAAAAATCCTAAGTGTGGCTTCCTTCGGAAGGGAAGTAAAGCCGTGGTCCTGTGTCGTACATTTACGGCACGATAAAGAACTTCAAGCCTGAAAGAGAGGCCTCTGAGCAAAATTTGTCGGTCGTTTCACGCCCTGAGTTGAATGGGATGCTGATGACCTGAGCTGTTAAAGAGCGTCCATAAATAAATAAATCAATCGTACCACCGTGAGTGACCGAGGTCATTATCATGGACTCATGAGCGGGAGGTCTGGGGTTCCATTTCCACTAGAACAGTTCTCCCTGACTGAGGTTATTTCCAGGTTTTCTTCAGTCCTTATAAATAGCAAATGCCAGGGAGGTACCCTAAACTTAGCCCTGGAATGGTTCCTTCCTTTAAAAAAAATCCAGTTTATCGTTTCATCTCATGTATCTTCAGTGTCCACTTCCTGTGATGCCTCAGTAAGTAAAATGGATGTTAAACACTATTAAAATACATATACGCATGAATGTATCATTAAAAAAGGCAATATCATCAAGGAGTACAACAAAGAGAGAAAACAGCAGTGAAAATTTGGTTTACAAGAAGATACAGAAATTTCTCCATGTTATAGAGATCAATAAATTTTATAAATTTCATTTTATTCATTTAAGTTACATACATAAAATAGATTACAATAAATGAGTTGCAACCCTGAAAGATCAAAACCTCATTTTTGAGTGCAAATTCAGTTCTTTGTATACATTAAAATGCTGTACATATAATTAATGATGTAGATAAAGAAATTGAGACAGTATAAACCATAAGACAGCTATACATAAAGTAGAATTCTGATTCCAGAGATTAGTATAAGATAAAAAGACATACAAGTGTGACATAAAGATGAGCTTAAAACTAATATACACAAAACTTGTGGTTAATAATCCCCAACCAATTTTATATTAAATAAACGAGTGCAAAACAATAAGCTATGTATCATGTGATGTAAATATAAGTTCAAAAATTTGGAGTTAGAGTTAGGCATACAACTCAGATTAGCAAAATGATTATTTCTAATTTACAGATATTTAATATAAGGTTTAATGAGCCATCTACAGGATTAAATACAGTGGGTGCCAAAAAATGCATATGCACTTCAAACAAAGAAAAAACTGCATTAGCATAACAAAACTGAATACACACAAACAGAAAATGATGAGCACTAATCATCTTAGACTTTTACAGTTACAACAGTTGCTCAAAATGCCCACCATCGACGTCGATACACTTCTGAGTACGTTGAACTATTGGTTGAGCAACGTTCGCAAAAGTGTCCTCAACAATTGCCATTTCAATTTCTTCCTGAAGTCTTGCCAGTGTAGCTATTTTTTTTTTTTTTTTTTTTTTTCTCCCATAGCCTTTGAACGTCAACAATATTCTCGGTTTTCCAGTACCACTTCAAAATTGTTTTCCGCTGTTCAAACAATAATCTTGGCTCCATTTTATTGCAGAAACGCTAGCATAACTTAATGTGAGTCACATCTGTTACAGAACATCATACGATAATTTTGACTTCATTTGGTCATTGTTGATTTACTATAATCTTGGTTTCATTTGTTCATTGTTGATTTAACTGTTACGTAGCAACGCTATCATAATGTATGTGAGTCATATCTGTTTGGAGAACATCATACTACACGTTACTGTTGTTTTTCGGTCCAACTTTGAAATATATTAAATAGATATCTTCTGTGAAAGTTTGTATACATCTTTGGCACCCTCGGTATAATTAACTTGAAGCATATATGTGTGTGTGTGTGTGTATGGACGGTGGCACAAACCCGTGTAGAAAATTATCTTGAACTTTATTACAAAAAAAAATTATTAATTAGATAAATGATTCAATTCTTTATTTTAATATATTTTGTGGATAAGCTCACCCAAAACTGAATGAATTTTAATTAACACATGTATGTTCTAGGCTCAAAACATTTGGTATGCAGAGATCCTGCAGCAGTATGATATATGGGTTCAGTAATTAGGAAAATATATTTTTTCTTATGGAATAATGATGATGTTCAGTTTTGAAATTACCACCACGGGTGGCCGAGGTCGTTAAGGCGTGAACTCGTGAGCGGGAGGTTTGGGGTTCGAATCCCACCAGGACTATCCTCCCTGGCTGAAGTTTTTTTTTTCAGGTTTTCCTCAGTTCTCATAAATGGTAAATGACGGGAAGGTACCGTAAACTTAGGCCTGAAACGCTTCCTTTCTTTAAAATAAACACTTTCCCAATATATCATTTCATTTCATATATCATCAGTGTTCACCGCCTGTGGTGCCTCAGTAATAAAAAACGGGCGTTGAACACTTAAAAAAAAAAAAAAAAAAAAATTGAAATTGTCCCTGCATTTGTGAACTTAGATAAGCACAGAAAGTTTATATATTTTCTCAATAGTTAGAACGTTAAACTCTATGAAAATTAGTGAAGTAACAATGTCAATGCAGAGAGCATTGATTTAACAACTCCTCCCCAACCTAATATTCCATATTGAATTACAGAGTGAAACAGAGCTAAATAAACTACACAAAGTACATGATTAGATAAGAAATGCCTAAGAATGTAGAATTTGTGTGTATTATTTTTCGCATTCTGTTACACACGCAAGATATAAGCATGTCCCATCTTATATTTGTCTGTAATAATATGTACCTAAGAATTTCACATAAATTGAAACAATCCAAAGAGGGCAAGTGTAGTCAATGTAATTACAGTAGTATATATCAATTTGAAACATAATTATTAAATGGCAAGTTTTATATTTCTTTATATAGTTAACTTCTTGCTACTTTTTTTTATGTTGAGAATGATCACTGATTTGAGCAACTCAAAGTTATTGCTCATTTGCTCCAAAAGTTGATGTCTTCAAATGTCGTCCTTAAAATGTTATGCAACAGAAACGTAGTAACATACTTTCTTCTAACAATAAAAGGCATATTATTCCATCTGGTATACCTATCATCATTGTGTACTTACTGTGAGACTTCAATTTTAAATGAACTGTGAAGCTATTTTTGTGTTCTCAAAGAATTTTCTTGCTAATCAGTCATTTTTTATCTGACTAAATATTCAAAATATTTCTTCAAAACGGAAAAAGAAAATATACCTAAAATGTTTTTAGGAATAACCGAACGGTTGAATTATATCAGTGGTCTAAATGAATTTTATGATTTATGATATATTTGTACAACTTATGTTTACATCAAATGTGTGTATATTTATTTTATTTATTTATTAAATTAATTTATTTGTTTATTTTTTACTCTAATGTTACAACTGTCAGATTTGTGGGGTAGTACCCCCGCCTGGCGAGAATGTAGTCGACTACTGAGATTGGGATGCCTGGAAGGTACTGCTATGTTATCAGATGATAATTCGGCCGAATGAGCTCAGGGGACTTTGTGGCCTAGGTTTCCCAGAACGGATAAAGCCTCAATTTGGGAACTGTACACAACATTTTTTTTTGTAAAAATGTAGATTGTATGCAACTATGTTAATTGTATATGACCAATTCTATATTCGTAGGTCTCTGTGACTACTTCCCGAACTCACTGAATGCTCCAGGAATTAAACTAAACTGGCTCGGCATAATAAGCATTTAATGGTACCAATAGACCACTAGACTAGGTGGTCTATTTACATGATTTGCTATTAAAAACAGTCGTACATGCGTAGTAAGGGGAACGTTTATTTCAGTATTATCCATAAAATGAATTTGGGATAGTTTTGTTGCCTTCTACAGTCTGTTAGCAGCACTGTAAGTGTATTTAGGACGTATTGCGACAGATTTAAGCAACCCTTTAAACTATTAGTATACCACTAACGATAATTATTATCATAACGCAGCAAAGCAGCTTTACTTTTACACTTTTCACTATTTTTTATGAATAAGAATTGATTACTCTGCTCTTTATATATTTGCAACTTAAGCATAAAAGCACGAGGGAAAATTATTAAGTTGGTACTATAGTAAAATGAGGTTGTGTCTGAAGTTATATTATCATTAGTATAGACTAGTACATTTTAATATTGTGCTGATAAATTAAATTTTTTTTTTAGTTTATTATGGGATATAGTGCTATATTGTAAACTCTACATCTGCAATAAGCAAGGAAAAAATTTATGTATACGCAAGCAGGTAATTAATAATGTACGTTAACCTCAAAACTGACATTCGCATAATAGGAATATATTTGTGCAATAATCATAAAAGGCTTCATTAATTATTTAGAAAATCTGCCTCTTAGAATTATAAGTGGTGCTGGAAGCCGGCATTCTTGTAGTTTCTTATCTGATAAGAATATTAATATTCTCATCTTCACAAAAAGGGTATATATTCTCTTTTGTGTCACCTGGTTGATATGATAGTTTCAAGACTGATTATATAGTGGTTGCTCATAATACTAGCCACAGAACTAATTTATAACGCGCAAATTCATTAAAAACTTGCAGAAGAGATGCTATGTATGTATATATCTTATTATGTAGATCCTGAGTAAGTGATAACACCAAGATATAAACCATGTTTAAGAAAAATAATACATACATAACTGAGATGAATTAAATTCAAAATATTCATCCATGCTGTAGAAGGTATGAACTATTAAGAATTTGCTAAGGGAATTTTTTAAAGATAAGAATTTATATGCATTTCTTAATAATTTATTATGCAGGGTAGGCCATTATATATTTGAGTTGCAGAATAGTAGACACCCCTGGCAAACCTGTAATAAGCTAGCTGGCCAATACAAATCATTCTTGTTTCTAGTACGAGACGATGTGCACTGAAATTATAATAAAAATGTTCAGATTGTCTATTACATTAGGTTTTATCTATATATACTGTGAGAGTAAGTACGTTTCATTTTTTTAAAGTGTACAGGATTCTCTTCTTTTCCTCCCATAGATTATTCTAGTAGCTTTCTTTTGCAAATGGACATTTTTTCTCTATAAGAAGAGTTATCCCAAAAAACAGTTCCATATTTCACTACAGAATGGAAATGTGCAAAGTATATCATATGTCAGGTGTCTTTTAATAAGAGATCATTTAAAACTCTTAGAGAAAAACAGGCTGAGGTAAGTTCGGAAACTATCCTCTCAACATGTTTCTTCTAGTTAAAATTTTGATCAATTTGTAACCATAAAAATTTTAAATGATTGATTTCCTTTATGTTCTGATCTTGATAATTGACTGTGAAATCTGATATATGTTTATTCTTTATTCCGAATTGAATAAAATTTGTCTTATTCATTGATATTTTATTAGCTTAAACCATAGAAAGCTTTTGTAGCTGTACTTGACAGAATTTCTTGTGATTTCCCTGTTACAAGCACACTAGTATCTCTGCATAAAGTAGTACTCTTGGTTCATGAGTTAAGTTATGTGGTAGGTCATAAATAAAAACTAAAAATAGTAGAGAACTCATTGTTGATCCCTGCAGCACACTTTTTTTAATGTGTATACAGAACAAGATATAAACATACGTGGTTCCATGCTTGGAGGACATAGTAGCTCAGTTGGTTAGAGCATTAGCCTGGAAGTCTCAATTGCATAACAAGTCTGATTTTTCTTTTCAAACTAATGTCCTACACACGGCTAGTTGTTGAGCTAGTCTGGGTAAGAGGAACATATCTGAAGCAACAAAATAGAACATAACCTAAACAACAGCACACATCATAGTTTCACAGGAACTCACAACCAACCGACAAACAAAGAAAAAATTGAGGAACACTAGGAATAAAATTTGCTAACATCAATCTTCACCCAAAAAATTATTATGGATATCATTATAAAACATACCACCATTTAGAAAACTCATGGATGCTTATACCATTAAGATTCCACCAACAGAAAAATGCCCGTGGAACATTTGCAAACATAAATGTGAACAATACCATTTGAAATGTAGAAGAGAAGATCAAGCTTGCTAAACAAACTTATAATAAAAGTACTGAAAAAATGAGTAATGAATATCCTTTCTCTTTAGAATCACCAGCATCAATCACTAAATCCTGAACACTTCAGCCATGCTGACATACAAATATAAAGGTTAAACTTCAACTCATAAAACTCATTTTTTCTTGTAAAATTATTTTAATTTAGGAAGCTATAGAGAATGGAGTGGTAGTATATCCTACAATGTATTAAATATGTTCACACAAACTCCACATACTTATACAGAATTAGGACATGCTTTGGGGGCAATTGCTCCCATCATCAGCTGTTGACATTGCGTAATGTTGTACAAGTGGCGCTAGTGTGAACATATTTAATACACTCTAATAGGGTATATAATTTTTTCATATTAAATTTCTTTCACCAAAAATAAACCAATTAGAAAATGGCTGAACAAACACAGTATAATCACCTCAATTAAAAATTTTTGGTAAAATAAGGTCTGTAATTTTTCTAAATAATTACCAAATTTTGGATGCATAAAATAATAAATAGAAATCTAATGTGTCTTTTGTTCAATTTAGGGTAGTGTTAAGCAAAAAAATTACAGTTTATATATGCATAAGAATCCAAAATTTAAGACAGTTATTTATTAAGTAACCGTGTGTTTTGCTTGCAGTAACAATGATGAGATTTGGCTTTTTCTCCAAGTTGTCTTCCCAGGAAACTCTAAGCTGTATCAGAAGATTGCCTGAGCTCTTTAAGTATGTAGCAAGCACTGATATCCACACATCTGCAGTAGTAGCAGCATGGGCAGGCAAAGTGAAAACCCCATATAAATTTGTAAAGGATAACAAAACGATATACCCACCACAGCAGCCAGGAGAAGAGCCCAGACCAGCTGTAAGTTTCCTTAGAACATTAATTTAAATTTAGTAACAACACTGGGCTTATGTTATTTTTTATTTATTTATTTATTATTATTATTATTTTTTTTTTTTTTTGTAAATTCTTCCAAAAGTTAAGAAAATGCTTAAAAAATTAAATTTAAGATAGGGATTTAAAAAACAATGAGAGTGCTAACAATGTACTGTTAAACAGTGACTAATGGCAGCATAAAGCTGGCTAGCACAAGTTTATTACTGCTACCATTGAATACAGATCTCAAGCACATAAAAGTTCAATAACTAGAGTTACAAGTTTCACTCAAAGCTTGTTAGCAAAGGTTAAGCCATAAAATGGCAGTAATGAAATTGTTTTCATTTGAAACAGGTATATTTTAAAACTATAAGCCTACATTATTAAGCAATAATGCACAGGTGCTTTAGCAGGAATGTTAAAAATGCATTAATTGTCATACAAGTATGCAAATGCATTTGAGGGTCACGACATGATTTTCATGTTCTGATTTTTTGTGACGTCAAAATGAGGTTAACAGCAGGGCAGTGTCATGAGTGTTTAGTGGGCATTTTTCAGAGAATCTGCTTATCATTTTAACAGCTGCTTTCAGATGTTATGGTAGCTGTAATATCCAAGGAGTAGAGGCATGAAATTTTGCAGATGCTTAAAATAAGCATTAATAGGAAATATGCAAACTTACTCTTTTGGACTGTAAGGCCATGGTCCAATCACTGTCTCGTCTTCAAGAAGATTACGTCGAGCACACCACTGCATTGTGGATGAACTGTTTGGGAAACTGAAGAAGAAGAATCCCATTGGACATTAGCCTTACAGCCCAAAAGACTCAGTTTACATAGTTGACATTGACCTATGTTCTACATTAATAGAAAACAAGAGAATTGCTGCATAGGAAGGTTGTGTAAAATAAAAATGCGGTTATCTCAGGAATATATAACATTATAGTCTCAAAGTCCCCTCAGATAGGTTTGAATCTTGGGTTGAGAAGAGAGTTATAGACATCAAAGGTTGACAGTATAATAAATTGTTTTCCATCTCTCATCATTTAAAACACACATCAAAGACAGGGGATAGTTACAATGTGGCCCTTGTTTCAGTATGTTTGCCACTTGAAGGCTAACATCAAGTATAGCCCTTGGAAGATGTGGTATATTGCCTGCATGGTGCGTGGGATGACAGTTGATGAGGCTATCAAGCAACTGAGCTTTGTGACAAAAAAGGGTGCTAAGTATGCGAAGCAGACAATACTGGAGGCCCAACAGAAGGCAGTTGAGGAACACAATGTGGAGTTCCGTAGCAACCTTTGGGTTGGTATGTAAATATATTGGATTGTGAAATACAGTCTTGCCTCAATCAAACATTTAAGTATTTTTATATGTAAATTTTTTCCTTCTTTGCAGCGGAATCATTTGTGACAAAAGGATTAGTGATCAAAGGAATGAGGCGACATGCGAGGATGAGGATGGGTAAGGTGGAGTACTTTCACTGTCACTATTTTGTAAGGCTGGAGGAGGGCAAACCTCCTGAACACTACTATCCATACTCCCGTCCCCTCACTGGACCAGAGATGCTGGAGAAGTGGTTAAAGGAGATGAGAAATCGCAGAATCACCAATTCACTGTAGTAACCCCACCTCAGTTTTTAATAAAAGTTATGTTTACATTATAAACACGTGTTAGAATTATTTCCATGAGCTGTACATTTTCCTTCACATGTTAGTCGCTGTGGCTTAGTGTGACTTAATGTTAGTAATTTTTATTATTACAAAGTATGCTCCATAAGAATGTATTTGATTTATTTCAGTATCTGGCTAATAAAAAGTTAATACACCAGGAGCAAGATCACACACTAAAGCCATGTTCCACAAAGTGTGATTTAATACAACTGCTCTTAAACTTTCCAATACTGCGACTCCCTTTAACCCATTCATGTCATTATTTAAATACTCTCCAAGGAGACAAAAATCAGATTTAAATGTCTCTAGAGGGTTGTATACAAATCATCATAAAGGATATATAAACAAAGACTATTGACTCAAATTTTGCATGCTAATCATCATCATCATCATTGTTGTTATTATTATTATTATTATTATTATTATTATTATTATTATTATTATTATTATTATTATTATTATAGTTTTACACTATATTCAACATCTTATGACCACCAATTACAAAATACAAAAATGTTCACATTTATAATTATGTAATTAACTGTAAATGGTACGAACTGTTAAAAACCAGTCCTCTCGGTCTGATAATTGTTCTTCTTTTAGGTGTCTATTCTCCTTTTCTTCTTGGATGCTCTTCATCCACATTGTCTGTGGCCTTCCTCATTCAGTCTTCTTCGTGGAATGCATTTATGTATCATCCTTGGCAATCTTTCTTCACCCACCCCCATTAAATGACCATACTACATCAATTGTCTTATTAAATGTCCTGCACAATATTATTTTTAATTCCCATTTTGTGCCTTATTTTATAATTTCTGATTCTATCCCTTCATGACACCCATGCTGATTGCCTCCAGTAATCCATTTCCATTGCCAAAAATATATTTTTGTATGTATTTTTAAGTTGCCATATTTCTGTACCATATAAAGCTGCACTTTTAACATTGATTTATAAATTGATGTTTTATTTCTTTATTAATCTGTTTATCCCACAATATAGATTAAGAGTAGATATTTCAAATTTTCCTTTCCTTATGTATTCTCTAATTTTTTTATGGTTTTTTTCGCTAGGGTTACAGGCTTCCCCAAGAGCCTGTAACCCTAGAGAGCATACCCCAGGTGGTGGATAGGGGAATGCCCATCAATGAGAAAGGTAGCAGGGAAATCAATACCTTCTGTGGACCAAACAGGCTGGGCAGATCAGCCTCGTTAACTGTGGTGGAAATAGCTGATCTAGGAGAAGGAAACTCCAAAATTAAATCCCTGGTACTCTAGGTTGGGGGTTACTCATAGGGCCAACTCCCCTGCACTGAGATCCATTGAGGAGAAAGTTTAATGTTAAAAAACCAAATACAAGAATACCTGGATTACAAGAATATTATAATTAAGCAATTATGTTGTTAGGACATGATATCACTTTTTGATGCTTGGTGACTTAATATTGATATAGTATTGGTTTGTAGCACTTATACTTCACTTGGTATTTTAATTGGACATGTTTCGGGAACATTTGCTCCCATCATCAGGAGAAGACCAAGAGTTCCTAAATTTATGTCAATCCGGTTGTTATGAGTTTCTTTGTGGAGCTAAGGCTTGAAAAATGCAGTAATGTCTTCAAATGTCACTAACAGGCACATTTGGACCAAACCTTGTGGATGCTAGTATTGGAAAAATAGTGATCATATCCCTCAGAAACTAAATATTTGTTCAAATAAGTGTACTTACGAAGCTGTTGACAATGGAGTGGTATATATATAAACAATGTATACAGTTTTTTTCACACTAACTCCATTTACTTACATAAATTTGGAACATATGTTTCGGGAGCGATCCCTCCCATCTTCAGCCTGTTGACAAACTGTCGTTAAATGTGGCGGTTGGGTCTCTTGATGTTCTTGTGGCAGCATCTGTTGGTATTATTAGGAATTTGCTGAGTTCATCCAATGGAGGGATATCAAAATAATATCAAAAATATAATATCAAAATAAATAATTTGATGAATTTTGATATCCCTCCATTGGATGAACTCAGCAAATTCCTAATAATACCAACAGATGCCGCCACAAGAACATCAAGAGACCCAACCGCCACATTTAACAACAGTTTGTCAACAGGCTGAAGATGGGAGGGATCGCTCCCGAAACATATGTTCCAAATTTATGTAAGTGAATGGAGTTAGTGTGAAAAAAACTGTATACATTGTTTATATAAATATTTGTTTTTTCTCTTCCTGGTGTTAAGAAATGCATTTTTAACATTAAAGTAACAGTATTCAAGGTGTCCATCTCTCTTCAAAGACATTATCATCAGGTGAATGCAACAGGTGCTGATATTGAGAAAAAAAGACCCACACTAATAAATAAGACTTTCTTAATGAGTACAATAAAAATGCATTACCTTAGCAAGTTCACAATATTTGAACAAACTGTCAATTGGAAGTCAAACATGGAACCAGCTGATGATACAAATTCAACATTTGGTTTTAGTAACTTCAAGAGAAAACAGATATTACTAATGTTATCACTTTATGTGCTCAGCACTGAACATGATTTACATTTTCTATAAGCCCCTGCAGAGTGTGAACACTTTGTCTTGTCACTCACAACAGTAACAACATGTTATAGTTCTGCTAGGTATCAAGAATTACTTTAATCAATTTGTAGCATTTGCTGCATCAAGAATGACTGGCTGTGAGATTTGCCCCTGCCTCTGTGGGTACCAAAGGTCTAATGAGATTGTTGAAAATACAAGTTGCATTCTTATCAGTAGTTTCATCACAAAAGACGTCAACTTTTATTTCTTGTTTCTTCAGTTCTCCAACTAAAGGAATATAATGTTGTCTGAATCTATTAACTGAAGACAGTTCACCAGCTCCATGCACATATATATATATTCATCCATTTTCTAAAAGGTTAGTCAAAATTTTTGACTGGGATAGCTACTTGAAATTCACTTGTTTGACTGGCAGCCGCTGTATTTCTTGGAATGTCAGAGTTTATCTAATGCATCTTTTCATTTATGCTAAATAAAGGTTGCAGCAGTTTTAAATAGCAGGAATTTTCACAGTGAAATAATATAATACTGCAGTCCGTCACAAGGAAATCACTCACGTTTCACTAATTTTGTTCCACTTCTTGGACATATTTTGAAGGCTGTTGCCTCATCATCAGTATGGTTCCATCAGTTTCCCAGCGTGGTATTAAGATGTCGCTCTGTAGATTTTACATATTTGGTGGTGAGATTACTGTTGTTTGGAAAATCAAAATTAATTTTTTTTTTTTTTTTTAAGAATATATTTTCCCACATTGTTAATTCTATGGGTTTTTGCTTTATTTTAGAATTTGTGTTATTTTGCCAAAAATGCTATCCTATCACTGATTTTGTGTGTTTAAATTTTATATTTTTCATATGTTTCTTAAACCATAGGATAATGTTTCTTATAGGTTTTGCCTACATATTTCATATTGCAGACTTTACAACTGATTTCATAAATGCCTGACTGTTTTCCGGGTAGAATTCTGTCTTCTATGTTCATTTTAGGAGGTATTTTTGAGCTGCATTTGTTAACTGAAGCCAACATAATGTTTGCAGCTTTAAAAATCTTATGAAATTTTTGATGTGACCATGATGATGTCTGTTATTTGTTTTTTGAATATTTCTATTTCTTTGTTGACCAGAACTATTGTGTAGCCATTTTTCTATGCTATATCTATGATTTATTGATACTCATATTTGTATTCTGTTTGCTTATTGGTAGGTTTTTTTAATATGATTCTGAGGCTGTTGATTATTCCAAGTTTATATTGTTTTGGATTGTGGCCATTTTTTTAATGTAATTATCTGTATGGATATCATTTGTGGAAACATATATGCAAATGTTGGTACCATTATGTAGATGTTGTCTTTGCATAGATGAAAAATGGAAAGAGGATACAATAAAACTACTGAACCTACAAGACAGCACCTTCACATTCAGAATATAAATAGAAAACAACAAGATTCTTTCCGTCCTGGATATAAAAATTATAAAAAATGGCAATATAGAGGAATTTGACATATTTTGGTACATCAAAAATTCCAGAAGATTTTTAAAGCTGCAAACATTATTTTGGCTCCAGTAAACAAATGCAGTTTAAAAGAAACTATTAAAAACGAACACAAAAGAAAAAAATTGTGCTAGAAAAACAAACAGTTTATGAAATCAATTGTTAAGACTGCAATATGAAATATATAGGTAAAATCAAAAGATTTTATTTGGTTTAAGTAGCACATGAAAAATGTAAAATAAATGCACAGAGAAATCAGTGATAACTTATCATTTCTGGCAAAAAACCATGAATTCCAAAATCAACCAAACCTCTTAAATACTTTGCAAAAACCCATAGAATTAACAGTGTGGGAAAATATATTTATATTTTTCCCCCCATGCAACAAAATTAAAATGATGTGAAAATTACAAATGTAACCATAAGGTTCTGTTATCTCTTGAAGCTATTAAGCCATATGCCGAATTTGCACCACATTATGCATCTTAGTGGGTTTGGTGTTTTGTTGACTGCCAATTGAAATTTTGTTCAAATATTGTTACTTGTTAAAAGTTCCACAACATTAAAAAAAGAGCAAAATCAAATTTCCAGGAAAGGTAGTGGAAATATTGACATTGATTGAAAAGGAATGGTGTCAACACCTTATTGAGCTCTGAAATAGTTCTAATAAAAAATATTTAAGGATGCATGCAAAATTGTTTTCAGCATTTGTTTTAGGGTGGAGGAACTAGTTTTAAAAAGTTTGTGTTGCTGTTGAAATAGTAAATAATTGACAAAAAAATTCTTGTTATTGTAAAGGGCGCTCCCAGCTTCATAAACCTTCCACAAGCAGACTGATGAAGGTCAATGAGGTCAAATAAAAATTGTGGTTAATAAACATTGCGTAAATTAGTGAGTTGGAATGCGAGGAGGCAAAATGCGTTTCCTCGTCTCTTTTGTCTAATTTTAAGACCCAGTATCGCATTACAAGAAGGCAGCGCGTTTTTATTGCAGTCCTTAACAGAGGAAATGCGCCCTACGGATAATTAGAAAGTCTTATTTACCGGTGCGGGTCTTTTGTTCTCATTACCAGCACCTGTTGCGTTCACCTGGCGATTCTCCGGTCGAGAAACTGCATTTGGAGGAAACGCATAAACTGACCAATAGGAAATTAGGAAAATTGCCACGTGATCCTTTATTATTCTGCGTGGTTCGTGTCTTGTTTCCTGTCCATGTCTATTCTCCCCACTACCCTCACGCCAGCACGCTCGACGAAACGGGTTAGATAGACTGAGTGGAGTTAGTTCGTGCCGCTAGTTGCATTGTCAGTGTTGTGTTTCCTTTGGCGCAGAGAGAAGGCGGTTCATTGTATCATAATTAAATTTGCGGTTTCATTCACGTGTTTCTGGATGTCGCACAGGCAAGTTTATTATTTTAATAACCTCTTTGCTGAGTAAAATTTAACATAATTTTAGTATATTTTATTATTGTTCACTATTTTGCATTGCCTATTTCGCAAATATTGTATATTTTATTGAAATATCCATAGAACAACCAAATTTATTTTGGCAATGCAACATTCATTTGTTAGGTAAAATAATGCATGTTGACGTCAGAATGACAAACTTTATTTGTAAACAAAAGCCAAGCACGTGTAAGGAAAGAATAGCAACAATAAAACGCAATTATGTTTAATCGCTAACATTATGTAGTGTAGTTGCAACTTCTGCATTACGCGTGGTAATAAGTGACAAATTAAGCCATTTTAAAACCTTTAGAACTGAATTTTGTTGTTATGCAACGTCATTACTTTCGCGCGGAATAAAAATACCATATAAGGAAAAGAAGAGACTTGAGAAACCATAAATAGTTGCATGACCTTTTAATTTTAATACCCTATATATGATATTTATAGCCTTTTGTTTTAAATGCATTGTGTTATGTTTATTTATTGATAAGTTAAGTTTAAGTACAAATTAAAGTTTGCTCACGTTTTGCACGCGTGTTATCCTCTTGTGTTAAAGCCTTATAGAGACATAACTAAGCCTATCAACTGTAAAGTTGCAAACTGGTTTTGACAAGTTTAAAGGAAAGCGCCATTCTGCACTATCCGTGTGAAATTTGGACTGGAATTTTAACCGCGGGATTAAATATCATAGGTTGTTGCATTCACGCGTTCATTACTGCATTCTTTAAGAAATTGATTCAATTTCGTTGATTTTTGCCAACTGATTCCACGCTTTAAAAAATAAATTTAGAACAACACATTTCAAAATGGCGCTGAACGAGTACCGCTAGCTGCTTTACGGTTAGATTAGCAGGTCCTGATGTTGGATAATTAAAAGCTGTTGTGTGTACCGTTTTCTTTTAAGTATGGCGTTAACTTCTTCCAAATTATGCTTCTGTATTTAACGTTGCAGCTACTCGTGTGTTGTAACTTTGTGGATCTTTTTCCTCGTTTTAAAAGTTTTATAAAAGTATTACGGTCACTTGCATATTTAAAAGTAGTGTTTATGACTTTATTACCCAAACACGGTGAAAAAAGTACATTATACACCAGGGTGATCTGAAAAGTTCTCGGCCTAATGAGCATTAACTTATTTTTCAACAAAGTTCAATACATTTATTCCCGCGATGCATCACGCCTATAATCACCGAAAGGTCTGCGAAATACTCCTCTACAGCTTCAACCGCCTCTCGATTTGGTGAAAAACGCTGAGCAGCAAGGAAGAGCTTGAATTCTTGGAACAGATGAACATCGGAGGGAGTCAAATCTGGGGAGTAGGGTGGATGTTGCAACAATTCATACTTCAAATATCTGTCACCCCCCCCCCACTAAGACAATTTTGTGAGCATGTGCAGTGTGTTGATGAACATTATTATTTTTTCTCTCCCGTAAACCAAATCTCTTCTCAGGATTTTTTCCCATCTGGTTGATTTAAAAGATTATAATAGTGCTCACTGGTTATGATTGTACCCTTCTGCAGATAATCAATTCGTAAAATTGCTTTGGTGCCCCCGTCCAAAAAAAAAAAAAAAAAAACTGATGCCATAATCATGCCTGTCTTTGGCGCTGATAATCGACTTCTGTCCGCTGTTTTGATTGTGGCCTGTGATGGTGTATCCACAGTCAATATTCTGCTTGCAAATATTAGTGTGATATTTTCTTAAGAATGCTTTCTTGATCTGCCTATAGTGCACAAAGGCTTTTCATGTGTCATTCTTTAAGTTAAATATAACCCACAGGATATCTATAGCCTCCTCACCAGTCAACAATGACTTCTCGACTTCAAGGATGGTACGGCTATGTTTAAATATAAGTAGCCCATTTTTAATCGTTGAAAATGAATGGGAAGAATGGCCATAAACTTTTATAAACTTGGCATGAATTTCCTTTGGAGTTAAGCGTCTTTTTTTAAAGAACTTTATCACGGCATGATGTTCACTTTATGGAATACTGACAATATGACTTTCAGTAAGCTGTATTAAATCAACTATTTGAAACAATTGTTTGATATGTTTAAAACAGAACTATCTACGTAAAAACAATAATCTCACCAATTGTATGGACACCTATTGTCGAGGCCATGAACGCTTCAGATCGCCCTGTACATTTAAGCCGTTGTTGCATATTAACTTCTGATATTAATAAAATGTTGCAACTGACTGAGTTACTCTGCAGCGCTGAGGAGCGGCAGGTTCGGAGATAGCCTCAAAACGATGTCCAGTATTCCGTTGCAATTTTTGTATTCCTCGTCTCGATTGATTTATTTATGGACGCTCTTTAACATCTCAGGTCATCAGCGTCCCATTCAACTCAGGGCGTGAAACGGTCGACAAATTTTGCTCAGAGGCCTCTCTTTCAGGCTTGAGGTTCTTTTTCGTGCCAAAAATGTACGACACGGGACCCACGGCTTTACTTCCCTTCCGAAGGAAGCCATACTTAGGATTTTTACGCCCGAAAATATCCATCGGTCCTGACCGGGTTCGAACCCGCGATCTTGAATATAGGAGGCAAGTATGGTAACCACTACACCACCAGGACCGACTCCTCGTCTCGAAAAACCATCTTTACCCAAATGAGTTGAACATTGGATACAGAAATGGAGCTTTTTATTGTATTGCTTTACCTCTTGTTTCTGGAATTTTGAGAGCTCTTTAGGTAAAAACATCACGCAGTTCTCTATTTTACAGCTTAATTGTCGCTGTAGCTTTTTCGGGCTTCCTGGTCTCGGAAGAGGTCTCATCAACTGTTATGATGTCTCCAATCTTTCCAGCATTTCCCTGCAATATTCCATTCCACTACTGATTTTGACCTTCGTTGAGATTGTGCAGCACCCGTCGAAAAGAAAAGCCACTTCATTGTCCGTATAGATTATCCTTGCATCTTCTCATGTAATCTCTAGAGGTTTTCAATCACCGCCGTTAATAGCCTGCCAGTTCTCATCTTTAAGGAATACTTTCCCAACCTTTAATCATTCAGAAAAGCAGCTGAAATCTGTGATAACGAGGATCATGGTAAAGGTTTTGAGTTGTGACAAGCCAGTGCATATTTTCCATAGCAACATGTGCAAGTCTAGCGCGCTGCAACAGTGTGGTGTCGCACAGCTGTGTATGTGTACGCAGATGTTGCCATGACAGACGTTAAAAGGTTCTCGGGTGAGAGCATTTCCGTGCTGTGATTTTCTTAGGAGAGAGAATGCCTTGAAAGATTGCATCGTGCATTTAGGAATCTTTCCCTTCGCAATCCACTACTTATCACAGTTTGCTGATTTAAGAAGAGGAAGGAATTTTTTTCGAAGAAGAAACAATGATGAAAACAGAGAGAGTTTTGCGGGAGGATCATCATTGCACATATCAGATTCAAGAAACCACAAATGTTGCATCAGCAGCAGTGCTCACAATCTTCAAAGAAAAACTTTACCTCAGGAAGCTCTGCAGTCATTGAATCGCCCAACAATTTACAAATGAGCAAAAAAAAAGGGGGGGTGAAGAAGCGCGTGTACATTGGTGCAAGGAAATGATAGAACAGTTTTATAGAGGAAGATCAAAAAAAAAAAAAAAAAAAAATAGTTTCTTAACAGGTGACGAAAGCTGCATACACCAGTGTGATCCACAAACTAAGCGACAGTGGTCGGTGTGGGTCTTCCCTGGAGAGGACCCCCTAACAAAAGTGAGGAGAGCGAGAAGCTGATCTGTTCCTTCCTCTCAGCTAGTGGCCATATTGTGAGGGACGAAAGACTGTCACTGCCAGCTTGTACATTACAAAATGCCTACCCCAAGTCTTCACTGTACTGAGAACGAAGCGTCTAAAACTGGTCTGCGTATAATCTTGTGACATTGCCTCTGCAGGAGTCAGGGAGTCAAATACTTGTCGCATCCTCCCTACAGTCCACATCCAGCCCAATGCGACTTTTTTCAATTTCCAAAATAAAAGAAAAAATTGGTGACCAACGATTTGAATCACCTGAAACTGCGTGCGAAGATGCATTTGCTCCCTATCTAAAGAAGCATGGCGTTCGGTATTTATAGAATTGTTTGAACGGATGAAACGTTGTATAGAATGCAATAGAGAATACTTTGAAAAAATGTATAATCAAATCTAAATTATTAAAATTATATTGGAACCATTCTCTAAACTTTCAGTGTGTCCCTCGTACCGAAAGATATGTCAAACATTGAAGTGACTGACTCATTTAAAGTCATAAAATTAGTTACACACACACACAAAAAAAATGCTCAAGGTCTGGTTTCCAACACCTAAATAACTTGAATGGCCTACTGCTCAAATCTGACTAAATCAAACGAACCTTTAGCTCAGAACTAAATTAAAACCAAAAGACAGCTGGTTTCCATGGTACTGTGGTCAACACTACGTTCGTATGTAATATACTTATCGCTTAGAACACCCCAAAGAGGACGTGGTTTTGTCTTGATTGACTGTGGGAAAGTGCATTGGGGCGAGGTGTGGATTATATCACACAGTAACCTGACACTTGCCATGTATTGTCCCAGGGTCTATTCTGTGTAAGCTCTGTAAACTCCAGTAAGAAGTATGGGGGTCGACTGCCAGAGCAGATATCCTTATCGGCGCACTGTGAGTAACTTCCTTGTGATCACCATCCAACTTTAGAACTTGCGTACTCCTACAAAGCACTTTGATAAATTGAACATTGGAGTTTTAAGGCACCAGCAGTATCTCTAAACTGGATTTCAAAATCACAAATAAGGAATTAATGTTTAATGTGAACATCTTAAGTGTATAAAAACGTACTTTCACGTGCATATCTTCCTGAAAATACTGGGAAAAGTGTGTATATTGCCAGAATAATGTATAATGTACATTTTGCCCTTCCAGTAACAAGAAAATGTATTTACAAGAGTTGTTAGGAAAAATGCTCTCAGTCTGAGAAAGAAAACATAATATTTTGATCTATTTTTCCCTACATATAGTCACCTTTTAACTAAATACATTGAAGGCCGGTTGTATAAAGAGTTGAATTGAGAAGGGCATAAACTTATTTTTACTTAACTTTGGAAAGTTTGGTTGTATAAACACATTCATCTAAGATTATTTAGTCTTAACCTCAAAGTAAACCTAACTCGCGAAATTTCAAATGTTAAAGCGCTAACTAGAGTTTAGTAATTGTTAAATAAAATTTTTCCCAGGGCTACAGAAGCATAACATCTTCTGTTATAAATAAAATGCTGAGTCAAATCTATTTTAATTTCGTGTAGATAAGCATTCTTCAATGTTTCACTTTTCATTTCCGCGTAATAACAACAGAGATAGTTGCATTCAGTTGTAGGTTATGTTAGGTTAGCCTTACAAGCGGTATATTGTACAGATTTCTGATTATTCCAACATCTCTTTCAGTGATGAATTTCACCACGCTTCTCGTGTATTTTATGAGAGAAACAATCCGTTCGTAGAATTGAATGACAAACTAGTAAAAGATGAAGAATTGGAACAGAGGTTTTCTACCCAATTGAAATCACAAACTAAGCAAAATCATGCTTTGAATTCGATGCTTGTGATACTATTAACTTTAAGGTTCCATGCGACAGGGAGTTTCCAAATAATTATCGCAGGTATATTAAAGCGGAGGAAGGAATGACCAGTAGAACCACCCACAAAGTTACTAAAGCAATTGCAACTCTGAGATTTTAGTTCATTAAAATGGCAGCCGAAGAGGGCGATGTAAGGAAAGTGATGCTAGGCTTGTATAACATTCACAACTTTCCTGCAGTTTTAGGTGCTATAGACTGCACATACATCCATAATATCGCTTATGGATAATAATGCACAAGTCTTCAGAATAGAATTATTCTCTGTGGTAATTTGCCCCCATGTGTGTTCTCTGCATTATTTGAGATCGATTTTTTTTTTAATTTTCAATTATGCCTTTATATTTTGGCACCAGTTCAATAATAATAATATCCTTTTCACATTTGCTAAAATTTGCTGGCATTCGCTTTGAAATTTCCTTATCAATGCTAGAGGACATATTAAGAAAAGAAAACATACCTAGAAGATGGAAAAACTGAATAATTATTGTTTTTTTCCGGTTAAACAGCTGATTATCAACTCGCTCTAAACACGACTTTCCCTATTATTTCGCGATGTTGCCATACGTTTGACGGTTATTGCAAGCTAGAGGTTGCGTAGTCTGAGGTTATTTATGCAAAAGAAATGATGACCATCCTCTAGTTATTCTTTATATTACAGTTAAAAGTAATCTCCATTAACGACTTTCATACAACCGGGTCTTTTTACCAAAACGTTCCTCTCAAGCACTGAATGTGTATAAAGACGACGTTACGGCACCGGCAGATTTTGAAGTGTAACAAAAACCGAATGTTTTGTTGCTCCCAAAGCACCTGTAGAGAGTGGGCTACAAATTAGAGTACCGTTCTTCACGAACCACTTCTAAATCACGGTGGTTCTCACAGCTGAGTGAAACCCAAGAAAACATAACATAGCAAGGCCGAGTAAACGATCTCTTCGGCCTCTGGTTTCCTTCTAAACAGAGGCGGTCATGCGTGATGCTATTTCTACCTGCTACATCAAAGGCAGATGTCAGGTGGATTTTTCACATTAGCCGTGGAATTCAAAAATTCTTTTCACCCCATTTTCGAATTGGTAGATAAATGCCGCGTGGGTGATGTTTTTGTTGCTTGGGGTGAGTTGCTTTGAATTGGCATTTCTTGGGAAGCTGCGACACGACGAGGCCAAGTCAACAAAGACGTGAGATTTTTATACATACACTTAAGAAATGCACATGGGAGGGTCACGGTTGGTGTGCTCTTTCTCGAAGTAATTGTATGCACTGGGCCCAACGTGTTGCTGGAAGATGTGCTGCTCCGCTTTCTTCAGATCATTCTTTGATGTACCAAAACGCCGACCCTACAGCTGAGGGAACAGAGAAAAGCCAATACGGAGCTAGGCCCAAGCTGTATGGAGGGTAGGACACACATTTATTGTTTTTTCTGTTCAAATGTTGAGCAACAACATTGCATGCATGAAGTTGGATGCAGCTCAGGGCTTTGTCGTCGGATATGTTCGGTCAGAACGTTCAAAACAGTCTTGTAATATTTCGCATTAAACTTCGTTGCTTCATATTGATAACTCATACCACGTTAGTCGAAGAACGAAATCATCTTAACCTTTTCTGCCTTCTTTGGTGTCGGAGAACCAGGTGATTTCCAGATTGAGCTCGCCTGTTTGCTTTCGGGATCGTAATGGTGAAGCCAAGTGTCATCACATGTAATGATGGAATTCAGGTATCCTCGCCAAGCTCCGCTAACATACGCTGAAGCTTCCGGCTCACATCGTCTTCAGTTCAGGCGTCTCATGTGTAAGTGATTGTGCACTACTATGGGAAATCTGTAACGTATCTGCTTGTTATTCGTTAATTTTTCCAAACAATTAAGGTAGCTGCGTATTGTTCACTGCAGTGCTTGGAGCACCTGGACCACCCATGGTTTAGTGTTAAAAATCGGCCCTCCTTAAACTTTTTGAATCACCGAAGTGCGGTTGATTTTGGCAGAACACCATCGTTACTTGCTTGCTGTAACATAGTGTAAGCGTTCATACAGAATTTCTGCAGACGAAAGCAAAATTTCAGAGTAGTGTATTGCTTGTTACCAAGCAACTGCATTTTATGCAGCCGACAGGCAAGCACTCGCTATTTGCTGCCGTCATGTTCTCAGACGCCTCCAATTTTGTTCCACCCATTTACGCGAGATCAGTTTTTCTCATGAAAAATTGTTTCATCACCGTATCTCCATTCTTTGATCAGAAATCACTGTCAGTCTTTATTAAATAACCCTTGTACACATCCGCTTCCATATTGGATAGTACATGAAGGAAAGTCAAAAGTTACAATTTCATCCTCTTAAAGTATTCTCTCTCACCAAGACTTGAAGCACTTATGTCACTTATTGTTCTCAATGGTGCTAAGCTTCTCTTAGCATGCTGCTGCAACCTCTTCTGACCTGTAAAACATTATGGTCAGTCTTTATTGAACAAATCTCCATATGCATTCCCTCGTTAATCTTACTTAATAATAATAATAATAATAATAATAATAATAATAATAATAATAATAATAATAATAATAATAATAACAATAATAACAATAATAATAATAACAATAATGCATATTTTAAGTGTAATATTGCAATCCGGTGCTCGAACTGCCTACCTGCATTTTCCATGCGTTTCTGACTTCGGCTTATGAAATTAACATTACCCTCTGAGAAATGGAAGAAATTTCTTCGGAATGTTATTTTCAGTTCATCTAATGTTTGTGCACTTTTTCCTTTAATGTGTCGGAGAGATAAAAATCGCAGGGTGTTAAATCGGGGGACAGAGGGCGTCATGTGTTGTTAGTGATAAGTGTTTTACCCATTCTTGTCTGTAATACCCTAATTGTTATAATATTAGTTGCACTTCTAAATCATTTCTTGTATAATTTCATTTGTGCAATCTTTGACATTTCTGCTGTTTGAATTGTATTCTCGCTCCCTCCCCCTTTAATTCCAAACCTCACTTCCATAGAAAAGAACTGAAGTCATGGCTATGTAGAGTCGCGTGTCTTTTTTCACTTTGTTTTTCAAAGTATTTCTAATTGCTCCATACACAGCGTGGGACTTTTAACATCTTGATCTTCATATGAGATATCACAACCTAAATAATAAAAGTTTGTACATGTACCTATCACTGTTAATTGTTTGTTAAAGAAACCTATTATTCTCTGGCTACTAATGGCGCAGGGGTTCCTCGTGAAGCAGGTTAGGTTTTTCTGATTTCGAGTATCGGTGGAACCCAAGATTTGTTCGTAAAGAAAATTAGATTAAGGTTAGCTTCTCCGTCATGCACATTATTCAAAAACCTATCGAAAAATCTGCAGGAGTTTAAGTTCTGGCACTGAAGTAAAGTAAGGTTTTAACATCAGAGCATTGTAGCACGAAAAGACGAATAGAGAATTCTCGTTTGCTGAGAAAGATATGAAAGTGATTTTTAGGAAACTTTTCAGAGCATGTCGAACATTACTCTTCTGTGAGTACTGTACGTGGTTGTATACGCTTTTTATCATGGATACTTCCCGATACCGAAATGTATTTACCAATCTGTAAATATTAGGGAATATCTTCATGAATCAGTCTCCATATATCAAAGTCAAACTGTACACACGTACGAATCGTAAAAAAAAAATATTCTTTGGGAAATAGAATACCCGAATTGAGCCGTATTAAGCAATTAATACACTATATTACGTCACCTAATGAATGCTTAATATACTGTCACATAACACACAAGAGCACCACCGTACGTTTCTAGAGTTAAACTCGTACGGACCTCCCCTCCGGCTCTCCGACTGGCTTCCAAGAGTGGGAACGAGACGAGAACCGCAAAGCTTGGTTAACTGAGGCCAACTCCGAGGGAAAACTCGCCCATTGCTAGAATCTGCTATGCACACTGTGATTTACATAGCATTCGGACTTATGGCATGCTCCCCAGCCTGTCTCGAGGATAATACATGAATATGAACTCGGGGAATATTGCGACCTAAGTTTTCCAGGTCTGAGCTAGGAAACTGACCCATACAGGAATCGAACCTGAGAAGCATAAATGCTACGAAAGTGATAGATATCAACAGCTTCATTTCACTCTCCTTCTGGGCCAAGATCATTGTATAAAATATCGAGCATTTCTTTCTCCGTAAGACCCTTCCTAAATGATGTTATTTCGCAGTCATGGAAGTGACAGAATCTACTAAGTGAGACATGGCTTCACAGAAAATGCTGTTTCTCTTCTACAGTTGCTTACTGCAGCAATCTGGTGAATTTATATATGATAATTAAAATGTCCGGTTACTCAACCGATAGGGCGGTTGATAAATCTGCCAAATTTCAAAAAATGGCGGGAAATTCTGTTAAGCGCCATGACGGTTGGTGAGCATGATTGTTGTAACGGTTTTTTTTTTCAAATGTTCAAACGCGCAGTTCTTTGTTGGCAGCTATCTTAACGGCTAAGAATCTGATATACCTAGAACGGTGGAAAGGGGTCATTATGTTCCCCAACATATAAACATGCAGAACTTTATTATTTTGTTTATTAATAGCATCATTTGAATTTACAAAAGATATTAGAACAATAAAACAAGTAGATATTAAATTATGATCAAATATTTAACTTGAAAAAGTAATATATTATTCCTAATCGAAAATTTAGCTTTTGCTTTTTCGTTCATGCCTGTATTACACCTCCTAGTTTTTCTCAGTTAAGTAATTTATTTGAAGAATTATATATATATATATATATATATATATATATAACATTTCTTTTGCTTTTTGGAAAGCCTGTGCCCTTCATCCTGTCCCCCTTGTTGCTCTTATTCTTGAGCCCCCCCCCCCTTTTCAGTTCATTCAGCAGCTGAAGGATGAATTTCTTGCTTTCTATCTTTCTGTTTTTTACCTCATTGTTGGTGACCCATGCATAGATTGCTACCATATCCAGCTCGGATTGATTTCTCATCAAATCGGAGAAATCTGAGCAGCCCCTGAAGTCTATCACATGACATTGCGTCCTTGATGAATGAGGGTCCCCACGAACGCGACCAAAGATGTACTGACATACCTTCAGTACAGATTACTCCTCGGGTGTACATGATGGCGACTATCTCCTCATCAAGAGTAGACGAAAACTATTCGTTGAAGGGAGAGTCATCCGCTCGCTGGAAAGCATATGCAACAGGATCTCCTCGCTCTTTTACAGTAGCCCTTCTTCCTGACGGAGATGATAATATTTGGATAACCTCTCATTCGCATCCGTCTCTAGCCAGCATTTTCACTGTGGAGGAATCTGATAAGATGACTTGAGGAATATTAGCACTCGCACCCGCTTCGGATAAGCAGCACTCGCTAACATTTACATCACTGTCACTAGTTTTTGCTTAAATTCACTCACCAAGTCTGATAGGTCAATTTCTGATTCTGCGTCGGAACTCTGGAGGGGGGAAAAACGCGCAAAATCTCAGGCCCCTCTGACGACACATGATTCAAGACGACCGTTTTGAATACACAACATTACCTAAATGGGAACGTAATATTTACAGATAAAACTGATAGTATACATACATGCCGGGTCCCAACAATGAACCGATATTTCTCTCTGCACATTGTTGATTACATTTGGTCATTTATAGAATGCTTTACTGCGCAGTTACCATATAAAATTATTGGCCCCTCTTGCCGTTCTAAGTATAGGACATCAAAAATGAATGAAAAAATGAAATATTTTTATATCGAAATGTATCATCATAAAGAGGGAAAAAACAATATAATGATATTTGGTGGAAAAAAATATGAATACCTCAGAAAACTGTTTAACAATAAATTTAGTCAGGGGTCATTTTGACCCCATCCGCAGTTCTGGTGTTAAGTGATCGGTGTAACACTTTCGTAGAAATGAATAAAAATCATTGTGCAGTGATAAAACGTGGACTGCGACCCAGATACAAACTAAGCTGAAGGAAGCTCATGGGGGCTCTGCACCAGCATTCAAAACCATTTATTACTGGATAAATGAATATAAAAGTGGCCGTATGAGCACTGTAGAGGCTGTATGCGCCGGACGTTCAATTGAAGTTTTTCCTGGAGAAATGGTCGATAAAATTCGTGGTATCATGATAGAAGACCGTCGCATTGAGATTCGTGAGATTGCTGAGATGGTGGGTATCTCATATAAGCAGGTACACAATATCCTGCATGAGTTCTGCATGTGAAGAAGCTGAGTGCGCGATTGGTGCCGCATTTGTTGACTCCACACCAAGAACGTTCGAGGTAGGACATGTCAAAGTCGTGTTTAGAAGAGTTGCTGCATAATCGGAAAGATTCTGGCGTCGTTTTGTGACTGTAGAGAAAACTTGGATCCATCACTTAACCCCGGGTACAAAACCGTGAGTTGACGAAGGTGAAAGTGCACCGAAAAAAGATAAACCCACTTTGTTGGCTGCAAAAGTGATGGCAACCTTTGGGGATTCACAGGTATCGTCAAGTTTGACTATCTAGAAAAGGGTAAAACAGTGACTGGCTGTTATTGGAACGTTCACATTGTGAGTTGAAGCAGAAGCGATCAAGACGAGCGCGCATAAAGTGTTCCTCCACCAGGACAGTGCGCCTGCTCACATGTCGGACGTTGCGATGGCAAAAGTGCACGAGCCGGGCTTTGAAATACTTCCCCACCAACCCTATTCCCCAGATTTGGCCCCATGTTGCTCTTTTCTCTTTCTTAATCCAAAAAAGTTACTTGGGGGGAAGGAATTTTCGTCAATGAAGAAGTTATCTGTGCTGCAAACGAGGTAATAACAATTTTGAAATCCCACTGGATCTAATGTATTGAGCTCAAAGGAGATTAATTATTTCTTGTTTTTGCAAAGATAAATGTTATTTACTACATTTTTTTACTAGACTTATCAATCCGCCCTCGTACAAGCAGATATTTTTTTTTAGTGTCGCTGAGTAGTCAGGCTGGAAATTATTAAATATCAGCTCTTACATTGAAAATGTCAAGAACATGCACTTTATACGAAACCAAGCTGATATGTTTCTTGCATTTAAATAAGCATAAGTTAAAACTGTTTCTCAAGAACCGCATGACGTAAGTGTTTAAGCCCGCAAGGTCTTAGACTTGACGCCGAGACCCAGCGGTCAGGGAACATTCCGTTGCTAAGAGACGCACGCGGTTGAACAGCAAAAGAGGTTAAGGCCGACGCGGTCGGTGGGTGGGAACGACATTTTCTGGTACGGTAGTGTCGCAGTGGCGGTTGAACTGCCCTGCCGACACTGAAAATTCTAACACTGTAGAAGACTTCTGCAAGCCTTCGGTTTCAGCTTCCATAACTTCAAAATGTGATACCTCAGTGTGGGAGAGCAGGTACATGTTCCAGCAGTTTCAACTCTGCTTTATCACAGTTGGCACCTTGCGCACGCTTAACTTTCTGTACCATTCCGTATTTTGTTTCAGGGTCATAGTGAGGACATTTTTGTTTCTCCGCTGAAATTTTCTTAGATGTTATTTAATGTTGATTGTCATTCGTTTTTACTTACTGTTAACACCTTGCCATTAATTTTTCTTTAGTGAAAATATTATGTACGCCATGCGGCTCTGGTATGAAATAGTCGTTTCCCAAATTATTTTGACCCTTCAGCACCCCCTCCGTAGAGTTCACCACAGGGCCAAATCTGGACTATAGGGGAGGGTGAGGGACACACTTCACATACATTTTTGTGAAATATCGTATTTACGCGAATGTAATGCGCACCCCAAATTTGAAACTTAAAATCATTAAAATCCGCAGGAAGTTTTTTGCATATTGTTGTACGGCATCTTAGAGATAAGCCCGTCCGCTTCTTAAAACGATCCACTCACCTACCGCTAACATTAAACTCTTGTTATGCTATACCAAGAACTTGACCCTTCTCTTTAGCTTTATTTTTTTATGGTGTCACTAGTCACAGGTTGCCCGTTCTTCCTTGTCGGTCCTGGTGGTGTAGTGGTTACCATACTTGCCTCCTAAACCCCAGATCGCGGGTTCGAACCCGGCCAGAACCGATGGATTTTTTCGGGCGTAAAAATCCTAAGTATGGCTTCCTTCGGAAGGGAAGTAAAGCCGTGGGTCCCGTGTCGTACATTTACGGCACGATAAAGAACCTCAAGCCTGAAAGAGAGGCCTCTGAGCAAAATTTGTCGGCCGTTTCACGCCCTGAGTTGAATGGGACGCTGATGACCTGAGCTGTTAAAGAGCGTCCATAAATAAATCAATCAAAAAAAAAAAAAAAAAAATCAATCCGTTCTTCCTTCTTTATCTATGCATTCCAAAACGTTTTCTTCAATGTCAGGATGTCTTCCTTTGCGAGGACCAATGAATTTCTTCCTATCAGCTTTAGTTGTAAATAATGCCAATATCTGTTGCCGCCAGCTACATGGAACTCCGCCTGACTTTCTGAAAATTGCTTTTTTTTGCAGCATAAACAGTGAATTTATGCTTGAGTAGCATCATAAGATATTGTTCTCTGTTTGCCCTCCAATACTTGACTATCTAGTATTCAAACACTCTATGCAATAATAGGCCAACAATAAATGTTACGAATCGAAAATTGCAGCAGTGCACTATGACGTAAGAAACGATAAATTTGAATGAAGCTACCGGCGAACTACGGAACGGATTTGCACTCGAATCACAATTTTGAATGGCGCATTTAGACAGAAAGGGGTGCATTAGATTCCCGTAAACACGGTCTTTCAAAGCCTCTCGTAGCTCTTCAAATAATTAAAACTGACTGTGCTATCAAACGGATACATTTTATAACCATTTTAGTTTATTTAAGGACGCTCTTTAACATGTAAGGTCATCAGCATTTGATGCCCATGAACTACTATTAAGTTCTCGTTGATTTTCATGAGCTGTGGACACATGGACCCTCTACTAACACCTTTGGATTTGGAACGTATAAAAATTTCACAGCAACAGTGGCGCTTCTACCATATAGCGCATGCTCTCCCAATTGCATGTGTGTGTGTGTGTGTGTGTGTGTGCGCGCGCGCGCAGAGAGAGAGAGAGAGTAATAAAAGGTAAGTCAAAATTTGGGGACACATTTCCTTGCATACAGGATGTTATGTGAACATGAGTCAAGTTAGATCACTTTGTCTACAACTCCATCTACACGCAAGCTATAATGCTAGCTTAGCTGTCCTGTAGCAACCCCCCCCCCCACTGTTGCTTAATACATACATAGGTAAACATTCGCTTTTGCCTCTGATTAGTCGGTCCTGGTGGTGTAGTGATAGCCATACTTGCCTTCTAAACCCAAGGTCGCAGGTTCAAACCCGACCAGGATCGATGGATTTTTCGAGCGTAAAAATCCTAAGTATGGCTTCCTTCGGAAGGGAAGTAAAGCCATGGGTCCCGTGTTGTGCATTTACGGCACGATAAAGAACTTCAAGCCTGAAAGAAGAGGCCTCTGAGCAAAATTTGTCGGCCGTTTCACGCCCTGAATAGAATGGGACGCTAATGACCTGAGATGTTAAAGAGCGCCCCTAAATAAAACAAATCAACCACAAATTCCTGACTTTAACAAATTGGTGATTTGAGAAATTCGCTCAAAAGAAAGACGAGAAGATTGGGCTTCTCTACGGAAGTTATAGGTTAATGTTTTATAGCAAGTTCAATTCTGTGGCACCATCATGAATCCTATAACCCTTAAGCATGGTTTTGAGAAAATAGCATTTAAAGTTGACAGATTTATATCTTATGGAAATGGCTCAACGGGTGGCTGAGGTCGTTTAGACGCGGACTCGTGAGCGGGAGGTCTGGGGTTCTATTCTCACCAGGAGTGTTCTCCGGACTGTTTTTTTTTTTTTTTTTTTTTCTTTTAGGTTTTCCTCAGTCCTCATAAATGGCAAATGTCGGGGGAGGTACCTTAAACTTAGGCATGGAACCTTTCCTTTCTTAAAAAAATCCTTTCCCAATATATCATTTATCTCGTGTATCATCAGTGTCCACCGCCTGTGGTACCTCAGTAATAAAAACGGGCGATAAACATTATTAAAAAATACTCTTATGGAAATATGTACCCTATCTCCGTGTATTGTGGAAAATATGTTCTGATTACAGTAATTATGGTTTGTGATTATCAAATTCCGGAAATTGGACAAAATGCCTTTTCTATCTGGGTGGATATATTTAACACTCAATGAACATATTTCCGTACATTTAGGGTTGATAGGCCAGTTTTTATTTCGCCCATTATGACTTTTGCTGTCCATTTTAAGGTTTAAAACTTTTTACTGTCTATTTTGGATCGTTATATATTTTTTATGAAAATATTTACGTTTAAAAAGCACATAAAGAAATTTCAATATGTCGAAGTGAAAAGCGTTATAAAAATTAAATGGCATGTTCACTCGCAACAATATCTATTGAGAATCTTGTTATAAATTTATTTCTTTTCAAGCAGTCAAAAACTTTCTCCTCAACCCATTCATTTAACACTTAAGCTCTTTAAATAGCAGAACCTTCATTAGTGAAAGGAAGATACGGTTACCTTGAGCACACGAATACCAGGAAATAGAGAGAATGAGGGAAGTACTGTAGTTTTGAATAATCCTGCCAAATGACCTGTATCGATGTGCGCAAGGCAGTTATAGGAAATATGTGGGTTGGGGTAACTTCTCAGCTACATAAATGTAACAAACAATTGCAAGCAAGAAAGATGAGAGTGGTACGGCTGTTCAGTAAACCGTCCCTATAATGTGTTCGGTACGGAAGTAAGAGAGATACTAACCTGATTCCCCTATAAGCGCATAAACAGAAAATGAACTCGACCAGAAACCACTGCGCATCTTTTGCTCATTCGCCAGGACTATTCAAAACTACTTACTTTGTCTTGATCAACATATTCATGTGTCCTGAAAGATAAATATTATGTTGCAATTGGTTTGAGTCCTTCCGAAATTGCTTGTTTTAAATATGCTCCAATCACTTCAGTGAAAATAGAACGTTCTTTTAACACGATGAAAAATGTTCTCTCTTACAAGCGGCTTGTAGTTGCTTGTAGCCAAGAAAGGTAAGCTTAATTTCTTTAATTATGTAATAAAGAAATTATTAAGTGTCTTTTACCTATTTTCATTAATAATGAGTGATATACTCTCTATTTTCATTTTTAATGAACGTCTATTTTAATTATATTGCTGCATATTTTCAAATTTTAAGTGTTTTTTTTTTCTGCCTATTTTAACCAAAATAAATGCCTGAACTTCCGGATTCTGGTGATTGTTCCATTGAAAGATTAGAGATAATACAAACAATACTAGTGACATCATTAATTTACAATATAGGGTTTAAAAGGTCCCTGCATAGTGCCATACAATTTATAAACTCGCATATGCTCCAGTTATTTTAGAGCCGCCACTGTACAACGAACCAGAACTTGAGTAACAAAACTAAAACAAATCGTACTGTTTTGTGTACAAAGAGGAACGGAGGTTTTGATCTAGAATTCAGCAAAGCGGCTTCGGTATACTGTCATTATCAGTTACTTTAGAAACCTGCACAAGGAAAGGCTTCTAGAGCGGGAAAAACTGAATGTTTGAGTCGCTACCTTGAGCTATGTTTACGACTCAGAGTCGGAAAATTCGAGAGGAAGAACAAAAGTGCAAGCAAAGTGGCGAAACTGCAACTATCAGTTACTGGAGTAAGATTTTAGGAGATGGAAAGCAATTGGATCATTGTTTGACATTTCCAAGCTCGCGGCATCACACGAAATGCCATCACGTATTGCTCATTCTTATATTTTGTTCCTGATTTTCTTCTGCTTCGAGGACGATCACGTGACGCAGCTATATATAGCACTATGGCATCATAATGTGCTGCAAGCCATGTGACGTCACATGTAACAATACTTTCGCTGCATGACATCACAGCTCAAGGCGCGTGCTGGCAAACTGGGTTGGGCCGCTCACTCGTCCCAGCTGACTGACTCACCAGGTCCATAGCTCGACTCCCTTTCAACTGTGGGCTATTATGGGGGTGATAACTTTTTTTGTTGACGCCATTAGTTTCATGTGGTTACAAGGATCATTCAAAAAGTAAGTTCCCCTTTTGGGGGGGGGGGAACAAATAAATAATTGCACTGCAAAATTCTTGTTTTGTTTTCCACAGTGACAGCTCGACTCGTCACCAGCTTCATTATGTGTTTGAAGTGACCGGCGGGCGACTTCTGTCAATCCATGGACCCCAGTGTGCAGGGTTGCGCACACTCAAACTCAAGTTCATGAAAGTTGTGCACCTATTTGCCATATCAAGCCCAGTGCTCCTGAAAGACCGCGATGGTGACGGACGACCAGTGTGCATATTGACCCAGCTGTGAACGGTCTTGTGTGCAGCAGATTCTTCACCACATACAGCAGTTAAACGTTTATGAATTTCTGCAGTTTTGACTCCGCCGTCCATCTCCACTTTTTCTGTACTTGACAACAAACGAACATTGTCCTTTCGTATTCGTAAAACGAACGTCACTCGCACAAGTTTTGTTCTATTTGGGCAGCCACCTGTTGCTTTCATTTCTTTCAAATTGCTGTTTACCGAGGTGCTCCTTTGAATTGGATGCAAAGGAAGAAATAATTGAAATAAAAATTTGGTGAATACGGAAGAATGACAAAAAAATCTTCTATTTGAACTTTTTGTGCAAATCATGAATCCTTTGGAAATGAGTTGACACAATGTTATAAAGAGGAAGAAAGGGGACATGTTTATTGCAGGGGGAGGAGATATATAGGTTTCACTTAATGAGTTGATATTGATTTGATTTATTACCCTGACGTTAGGTAACCTAGATATACAAGAGGAAGAAGGAATGGTGCACACAGAGGATGCGGAAGCCAGTAGAACCTGTTGATGCTTCCTACTGCTCCTTTCTCGTTCTCGCCTTTCCGTCGGGATGTTGAGAAGACGTTGACTCTGCTAGTAACAGGGTGAAGGGAATGGGAAGGATCTTGTTCTCTTCCAGCAAGAAGTGCTAGAGTTTTTAATCACACAATCTTCTCAGGGTCCAAGGAATCACTCACTAGCACTAAATCTTGTAATTTCTACGGCGAACGAAGTTTTGTTCGACAGATGGATCCTCCATGACTCGGATTTTTTTTTTAGTAGTGTTTCTGTGCATTTTGAATTTCTTCGCTTCGAAACCCTAGCACATGGACGGATATCCAATGCGTCCACAGCCGCCTGCTTTCGGCCTTCTCTACTATGCATTAAAGTAGCTCAACGCTCCCCAGCTCTGGGGTTGCTTAGGATACACGCCAGAGGCACTCTCCATCATAATGCCCGTTTTTACTACAGAGGTATCACATGCGGTGGGCACTGATGATATATGAAATGACAAACTGAAAGGTTTAATTTTTTTAAGGAAGGAAGCGTTCCAGGCCTAAGTTTTAGGGTACCTCCCGGCATTTGCCATTTATGAGGACTGGGGAAAATCTGGAAGAAGACCTCAGTCAGGGAGGGCGGTCATGGTGGGAATCGAACCCCAGACCTCCCGCTCACGAGTCCGCGCCTTAACAACCTCGGCCACCCGTGGCGGTCGGACAATTTACAATTAATAACAACGAACCAATACGCGCGATCTTCTAAAATGTTTACGTGAGATCACTGCACATCCGCCGTACACTCCTAATATTACTCTGGTACACTGTTTCTACTTTGCGCGGATCGACTTTGTCTCACTTCTTTCAAAAATAAGAATTTTCACTTTATGTTACTGACGAACTAGCAGCAAATATCGCCGGAAGCACTAAATCCTGTCCATTTCACAAATGCACAGAAAATGTTCATTCTCTACTATACTACCGCGATTTGTGAAAATTTAATACCGGGGCTAATTTCTTGCACGCATCGTTGGCTAAAGTCCTGGCATGATACCTCTTATTGGTTGAGGGTTTCGCGTCCCTGTTGACATAATAGTGTCGTTTATGCCAAGCGAGGGGGCGTAATTCAGTCTTTTGTGTGCTATCTCCCGTCCGGTCTTTTGACTCAAAAACATATCTATAAACGTACGGTACCTCCTTTGTGAACGTCGCGCAGTTTCTACACACGAAAACTCCAAGGTTCAAAGTCAGATCATTTCTTCACAAAACTTAGGCGATCTAACGGAATACAATATTTACAAAGAGATGTTTCTTTTCATCAGGCGTTGCTTTTAGAAGGGTCCGGCAGATTTTTTAGCCATATCCTCAAGTTGTACAAAAACCTTCTCATAGCGACTATATGTTATGAGTCAGCCTTTAATTCAAACAAACGACTAGACGCTACCTTATAAGTACAGAGAACACGCCAGACCGACTGTCAACCATTTCTCAGACGGGATGTAGTAATATGTAATTGTCATACAGCTATTTAGTTTCCTGTTATGACGTATTTGGTTTCCAAAACTAACTCAAATTTAAATTTGAGTTTATAAATGTCATATTGAAAACCTAAACATTTAAATTTACATAAATCCAGGTTATAGCTTCCATCTCCCCGCCATGCGCCCAACATTTTCTCCGAGAAGCTACAGGTTACTGTTTCTCACAAAACTATACTCTTAATACATTACAAATCTATTAATACAAATCTTGTAAAGTATGGTCTTCTAACCTTCTTTACCACGAAAGAAGTACAATATTTGTAAAGTATTAGTAAAAAACTACAGGTGACGTAATATAAAAGCAAAATGGAGGGACACACATCGCCATACCTTGAATTGGGCTATGCCCACTCATTCATAAATTCGTATTTTTAATGTACAGAGCGGATTATTGTCATTCCTGCTAAATGGGTTTGTATTTTCCCCAGAAATAATGATAATTTAAATACTTTATTGTGAATTTATCAATATTTAAGCATAATAACCCACAGTTCTCCCAGGTTCTGTGGCACAGCAGGAAGATCGCGAACTATTTTTTCCAGATTACCGCACAGATGCTCAATCAGATTGAGGTCAGGACTGCATGCAGGCCCGAATTGGGCATTCTTGGGGGACATCTTTGGTATTTCGTGCTGTATGAGATTTAGCATTATCATGTATTAGAAGAAAATTTGGTTCATATCAAAAGCAAAGGGCACGACATGTTGAAGGATAATGTAATTAATGTAAACATCAGCATTCATGAGCTGTGTGATAACAACAAGCTCTGTCCGAGACTCAATAGTAATGCCAGCCCAAACCGTCTCCAAATCTGTCACGTTCAATAATGGCGGCTGGAGCAAGACGTTCACCAGGATATCTCCATACACGTGTGCAGCCCGTCAAATGAAATCTTGACTCGTCTGTGAAGAGAACAGCCTTCCATTGGGGGAGTTGCCAGTTGAGATGATTCTGAGCAAATCTCAGCCGGGCTTCCTTGTGCTGACGTGTCAAACGAGGGGTTTGAAAGGATTCTAGATCTCAACCCTGCATTTCTGTCTGTTTCTTACAGTCTGATCAGAAAACACGAAACCAATTGTTGTTCGTACATAATTTTGTAGATCTCTGGCTGTCTGTGTAAGCTGATAGGATCCTGTTGTCTTCTTCTTACGCCCTTATCCGGGCCACCTCTTGTACCCTCCTGTCTCTATATGTCGCCTCCAAACCCTGTGGATGACAGAAGGGCTGACATGAAGAATCCTGGACACAAAGCGAATGGAATGACCATCTTCAATCCACTGAACTGCTGGTGCTACTGATGTTTCATTGTTCTGTATCAGCCTCAGAGAACACAAAATAACAGTTTCGTATCACAGATTGCTGTTAAAATCGTTTTCAATAAATAATAAATAAATAAATAAATAAATAAGTCAAATAGCACTCACTTTGGTTTCTTGAAACTTCACTAATTTATTCATAGAACTAACAAATACTAGAAGATCTTTATTCTAATGTTAGACATAAGGTTTGACTGTCAAACGTTACGTTGTATCATTATTTATTTTGGGACTTTGATTTAAACATGCATTCCTCTAATTTTTGAGCACTTTATATATTATGTTTGTTTACGCTATAGCGGCCGCAATTTTTTTCCCCCTCAGCAAAAGTCGGTACGTGCTATTGAAAGAATAATAATAATAATAAAAAAAATAGTTTCTGAAAATCAGCGAAAACAAACTATTAGGACAGGAGGCTTAACTAAAACCCAAAATTAAAAAATTACTCTAGCGAAAAAAAAAAAAAAAAAAGTTGTTTTTAGCAACGAAACTCGGTACACCCCATTTAAATAAAACAAGGAAAATGATTACTGAAAATTAGAGTATACTGACATTTAAAAAGCGCTCCACGACACCAATTTATAAATATTTCCTTGTAGTAGACACACGAGTCGCTGCTTCCTCTCAATTTCTGTAAACTCAATATGTAACTTCTCTGATCTAACGTTCACAAATTCAACTTGCTGAGGAATTCGCGTAGTTTGTGCAGCTCCTACTGCACTTTTAATGAAAGTCGATTGTAATATATTTTGTGTTTGTTTTCATTTAACTATTTTATAATTTTCACATTAAGCTTCATTTTAATTTCTCATTTCCTTTTCTTTCTTATTTATTGCGTGCAATATTTTGAAATTAAAAAAAGAATTAATAAACTTATAACAATTTTCCATTTCCTTTCGATTTTAAAGCGAATGCAGCCCACGGAGGAAGGGAAGTAATTGATTTGGGCAATATTACCAACATTTAGTCCTGTGTTGGCTAACCTGGAAGGCTTAACGAAGCTTGTTGGCTTCTGTTTCTTGACTAAACGCTACTTCGCTATAATTACGTTAGTTATGACTCACGTGCAGTATGTCTGTTTTAAAACTGTGAAATGAATAAAAATTGTTGAGGCAAAGGTTAATTGTAAAAGTTGGTATTCGGCATTATGCGCGTAAAACAACTTTTATAGAAAGTTATTAGTATATACTTACATAGAATTAATCTGCATATTTATTTATCCCTTATTTTCTTAAAAATTGAAGAAACTGCAACAAAAAAGTATTAAAGTGTTTGGAGTATCTTCCATTAAATTTTTGTGCTACTTTTAACGGAAATTTAATTCGGCACACTTAATCTGGGGGTAACTTCAGGGTTATCCTGAATAAAGCATGCAGATACATTTGGCGTTTGAAAACGACAAAAAGAACCAAGACTTTTCTTGGCGCTTGAAGCATTATGTCGTATCACAAGATTTTGACACTAATTGATAGGGCCATGTCGATCCCTATGCACGGCCTCATTCTGCACACAATACAAGCAGCAACGCCTGAGGCGGAATTCTTAATCAAGGCCTTCCATGTTCGGCTTTGGAAGTAAAACGTGTGCCAAGTTGCAGTCCTATGATCCGAATCCTTGGCTTCATTATATAACAGATGCTTACGTTATTAAATCATAACAACAACATTTGCTTCCTATGCACTATGAGTAAAACAATCACTTCCAACTTGTTTACAACGGAAACATTTAATATAGATCAGTTCTTTTCTGTGTATTAGGAATATAAAACACGCTGTTTCCATGGTAACCAAGTCGAAAGCATATGCCTATGTGTTTATTAACTGCTATTGGACTTACATAGGTGGCAGTGAAGAATAGTGCATGATCATTTACTACAAAATACTTTTAAAAAAATAGTTATCTTAATTAATACGTGTTAACCTAAATAATTTAAATACACGTCGAATTAATTTTACATATGTGTAGAAGCCGGTCACTTAATAAAACATGTTTTACTTAATTAAAACATGTTAATATAATTAAATACGTCAAACTAATTAAGTACATGTTCACTTAATTTTATGATTTTATATTAAATTAATGAAATACATTTCACCTAACTAAAAACATGTCATACTAGTTAAATATACATCAGCCTGGTTAATTTACACATATTAATCTAATTAAATAAATTTTTAAAATTATTAGTTTTATCAAATATTTTCAGCATATTTAGGCCTAAACACTTATCAACTTGAATAATAATATAAACAAGCCATGCGAAACTAGTCACTTAAATACAAAAGGACTTAAACAATATTTCAAGTAGTCCGGGGAAAACTTGAACAGTAATTATCTACTTATGTCAATGAAGTATTTCCACACATACAATTGTAGGTTACTTTTAAATTTTGTTATAGAAAGACAACTGCAGGTAGTTCATTCCAGTCATTTATGGTTTTATTTACGAAAGAGAATTTACCTACACTGTTCTCTATTGCCTACAATTTATTTTAAAACTATGGTCGTTGTTACCACAGTGTGC